>CM069149.1:44982509-45575009 GCA_035221665.1 Okamejei kenojei | reverse complement strand
TGGATATTGCCAGTCTGACAGGTCACTTTTGTTTACATTGGTGGAACTTAATATATGGCTAGATACTAAAGAGTTGGGCAATCTTATACACCAGCCAGAAGGAATTTCTTCCCACTATTTCTGTTTTTTAAATTTGATTCCTCCAGAACAGAAACCTGATGATTTGCGTATATATTTATGCCTTTCTAAACTTGGATTTTGTTTCAGCGATTTATGAAAATGTATCCAAGAAACACTTCCTTGGCCCCATTTAAATTCTGAGTTTCCTGAAGTGTTTGGCTTTTTTAATCTAAGTAACAAATTGTGATACCTTGTGCTTATCAATATTGAATTTATACATCATTTGCCAAAAGCATTTTAACTGCTTGTGACCACGCAGCCCATACAGGATGTTTAAGAAAGAACTGCAGATGCCGGAAAAATCGAATGAGGACAAAAATGCTGGAGAAACTCAGCGGGTGAGGCAGCATCTATGGAGCGAAGGAATAGGTGACGTTTCAGGTCGAGACCCTAGAAGGGCCTTGACCCGAAACGTCACCTTTTCCTTCGCTACATAGAAGGGTCTCGACCCGAAACGTCACCTATTCCTTCGCTCCATAAATGCTGCCTCACCCGCTGAGTTTCTCCAGCATTTTTGTCTGCAGCCCATACAGTATGAACCGTTGGTCCATTTTCGGCAAATCTAATTTAACAGAGGGGAAGGATTTAGTTAATGGGTAATTTACTGTGGGTCATAGTATTTGTCACGGGCAGTAATCACATGAATGGTATAAAATAATTGGTCATTATCCCAATCGGATGCATTAATTTCATTCCAGCTAACTGTCTCAAATAAAAGTGTAACCAACAATTTTTTTTTTAAACTGAACAGGATTCAGAGTTCACTTCAGGAGAAATTTATGGCACCAACTTCTATTTATTTATTTAAGTTCACCTGATTTTTGTCCAGCTCACAGTTTTTGTATTCTTGTTCCCCCTGTTCCTGAAATGTGACAATGACGAAACCTACGAAGATGTTCATCATGAAGAAGGCTATAACGATGATGTAGATGATGAAAAAGATGGATATCTCCACTCTGTAGTTGTAAATAGGACCAGTGTCCTCTGTATGAGAATCAATGGATCGATAAAGCAACCTGCGTGCATAAGACGGGAAAATAAGCAAATGATTTAAATTGTAAAAATGTAAATTTTATTTGATTGTTTTATATTTTGTATATATTTCATATTTAACTACCTTTCTTGAAACCCTTTTCTTTTAGAAATAGTACTTTTCACATTGTATATGTTGGGGTGATGGGGGGGGGGGGGGGGAGACAGGCATTTGGGCAAAGATTGTAGATACTTCAGGAAGGCACTCAACATTTCCCTCCTTTATTTTGGTATCTCTTTAAAATTTTGAAACTCATACTTGCTGAGACATCGAAAATGATCAGATTGTTTACCGTGTTATCCTTTAGTTGGGAAATGACTGTCTATACACTGTTTGCCAACATATCAATGCACTTTACATAAGCATGCACTTAGGCATGGAGCCGTACTTTGTGAAGGAACTGTGGCTATTGTGGTGAGTTTGGGAAATCAAGGATTATGTGTCCCTCAATGTGAATGCCGGGGTCCTTAAAGTAACTGAAAAAACTCTGCCTGTCTGGCAGTCATGGGCCTGTCCCACTTTAGCTACACTTTAGACGACTGTCAGGGACTAATTTTAATGGAATTCACCTACGGCACCTGGTGACAACCGACGACAGCGCCTGCGACAGCAAAATTGTCGCCACTGTCGCTGAAATATTTTCAACAGGTTGAGAATTTTGTGGCAGTCGCTTGTAGTCGCGCAGAAAATCACCTAAGTGGGTCAGGCTCATCAATGTTTTGGGTCTGCAACCATTCATTGGAACTAGGCAAGAGAGGTAGAGGTGGAGAGAAGGTGGAGGAAGGATGTGTAGAACAAAGGAAATGTTCCTGATAGAAAGTCGCAAAGAATAACAGTCGGCTTGAGGTTAGAGACCAGTAACAGCTAACTAATTATTGGACAGTTCGGGGAAAATAGAATATGAGAGCAACTGGCATGAAACATAAAAAGAGACTGTTCTAAAAATAGACCTTCTAAAAGTAATAAAAGGAAAGCAGCTAAAGTAAATATCGGTCTCTTACGATGGCATCAACAATGGGGCAATCTTAAGAAGACACACGGTAATGCAGGTTTGCATCCCGCAGTTCTTTTGGAATCAAAGAAAGATGGTCAGGCAGCATCTGTGAAGGGGATGGATAGATGGCATTCCAGTTTGGGACCCTTTTTCAGTCTGACGGAGAGGAAAAAGCTAGTAATAAGAGGCAGAGGTGGGGCAAAAACCTGGCAAGTATAGGGAGGGGTGGAAGATGAACAGAATGAGGAGGGAAAATACGCAGGATGATGAGGATACTGGGAAAAAGTTCTCTTCCAATTCCATCCCCCATTTTTTAAATAAAAAGCAATGTTTTAAATTCATTTTGAATCAGTCTTCAGACTAAGCACAGAAATCATGCCCATATTAATAGGACACATAATAAATAAGGTAAGTCATTCATAAACTGATTCACCATTCAAACAAATATAAATTCTAGGCAATATTCAGCAACAAAGTCCTCACAGTTGGGGATCTAAACCAAAACAACATTTGTTTCACCTCTATCCTGTGTGGTTCATCCTTTATTTTGATACTAACATGCTCTATTCTAAATAGTCCAAATAAGAGAAATATCGTCCATGCAGGCACTCTATAAAGCACAGGAAGAGTTTTGTATATTTCAATGAAATCACCTCTTAGTCTAAATTCAGTAAGATTTGGGGTCAATCTCCACAAATGGCAACCTTGCCATTTCAAGAATGAACCTGATCAACCCTCCATTATAAGTGTGCATTTCCTTAGACAGGGAGGCCAGTACATACTCCAAGATGTAGTCTCATGAGGATCTATACAACTAAAGCAATAGCAGCCCACTGCCCACAACTTCCCAACACGAAAATAACCTGTTTATTCCGAATCTCTCTTTTCTATCGACAAACCTTATCAGTATATTACTCTCTGTGCTCAGTTTGAAACATAGAAAATATGTGCAGGAGTTGGCCATTCAGCTCTTTGAGCCAGCACCACCATTCAATATGATCATGGCTGATCATCCAAAATCAGTACCCCATCCCTGCGTTTTCCCGGCAGTCACCTTATCCAAGGATTTCTGAGAAAACACATTAATGAATTCATAATTTCCACCTTGATATTCCTAAAATCCTGTATTTAATTTCAAATAGTATAGATTTTAAAATTTTTTTTGAGCCTGAAATGCTCCTTGGAATCTTTTATAAAATGTGTATATTAAGAGCCAGTCCCACTTGCGCTATTTTTTTGGCGACTTGCGGCACCCGTCACGGTCGCAGCAGGTTGCCGAAAAACTTAAACGCGTTGGAAGTCCAGCGGCGACCAGAAATAGGAACGACTCTTTGGGCGACTACTCACCACCAAACAGGCGTCACCCGCAACATCGCTGGATTTTCAACATGTTGAAAATTTTCGCCAACCTGCTGCGAAAATGACGGGTGCCGGCAAGTCGCCGAAAAAAAATCGCATAAGTGGGACAGGCCCTTAAGTGATAGTAATCGTCACCCGCATGGGCAACATGGGCAACAAAAAGTTAATAATTAATAATAATGCAGCGGCTGGGCTTGTATACTCTGGAGTTTAGAAGGATGAGAGGTGATTGTAGATTGATGTTGCATGTTAACCAATCACACACCCACCAGCATCTCTAACTCCACTCCATTCGGCAGATACAAGTTTCTGAGAATGCCATTCGGAATCAACTCTGCCAGTGAAGTCTTCCAAAGAACTATGGAGCTATTATTCGAGGACCTACCTTGTGCCATCTTTGTCGACGATATCCTAGTGTATGGCAAAGATGCAACGGAGCACGACCACAATCTCAGGCTCATCTTGGAGCGCGCACGCAAGATCAACCTCAAGCTCAATCCTGACAAGTGCAAGTTCCGGGTTCCAGAGGTTTCCTACGTCGGACACATCTTCACTCCGAATGGTCTCAAACCCGATCCGAAGAAGGCCACTGCCATCACAGAAATGCCATGTCCCCCACAGACGTGAAAGGACTGCAGCGTTTTCTGGGAATGGTAAACTATCTCGGCAAGTTCATACCGAACCTCAGCTCCACACTGCGGGAGCTGACGAAAAAGGACACAGCATGGTCATGGCTCCAGCAACATCAGATTGCTTTCGATGCCTTAAAGTCCAAACTGACCAGTGCACCGACTCTAATGTTTTTCGACCTGAAACGTCCGGTAACGATCACCTGCGATGCTTCGAAATTCGGGCTCGGCGCAGCCTGCTTGCAACCATCTGCCGAGGGCACTCTACTACCTGTCTCGTATGCCTCTCGCACCACGACCGACACGGAGCAGCACTACGCGCAAATCGAAAAGGAACTGTTGGCCGTCGTCTTTGCTTGCTCCAAATTCCACAACTCCATCTTTGGCAACACCTTCACGGTCGAGACGGACCGCCAACCACTGGTGACGATCCTGAACAAGCCCCTCCACGCCGCGCCAGCTCGTTTGCAGCGTATGATGATGCAGCTGCAGCGGTACGATTTCTCTATTACCTACACTAAGGGCAAGGACATGCACGTCGCTGACACTCTCTCCCGTGCACCTCGGGCATCTTGCGAACAACATCCCTATGAAAAGGAAAATTTCACGGGCCTCGGTGTCGATTTCGTCTCCAGCAAGCAACTGCGCACCTAGGCCGCGCACACCGCCACTGACGATACGCTTCAAATCCTCTCCTCCATCATCAAAACAGACAGACAATCCAACACGCCCACAGAGGTGCAGCCTTTCTTCCTGGTTCGTGATGAACTGGTAGTTCAGGGTCACAAGGTGGTGATACCCTCATCGCTACAAGACGTATACTTCAAAGAGGCAGACAACGGTCACCCTGGAGCCGACACCACATTGGCACGCGCCCGTAGCGTGTTCTACTGGCAGGGAATGGCCAGCTACATCCGGGACCGCGTAGCCTCCTGCCCCGCTTGCAACAGCCTTGCGCCTCATCAGCAGCAGCAGCCCCTTCTGTAACAACCTCCACCAGCTCTGCCCTGGGCGTCGCTGGCGGCGGACATTTTCGAATGGTGCGGGAAGCATTACCTCATTCTAGTCGACTCCTTTTCTAATTGGTTTGAACTAGACCAACTGACCTCCCTCACATCGGAGATGGTCATCCAGAAACTGAAAAGACACTTCTCTACCTTTGGCGCTCCCGTCAGCCTGAGAACCGCCAATGGTCGGCAGTTCACCAGCCACATGTTCAAGCTTTTCGCAGACCGATGGAACTTCCAGCATGTCACGAGCAGTCCCGAGTATCCACAGAGTAATGGTCTCGCTGAACGAGCTGTCAGAAGCGCCAAACACTTACTGGAGCAAGCACAGATTTCAAAGTCAGACGTTTATCTCGATCTCCTGAATCTCAGAAATGTTGCCAGGGCCGGAACCCTGGGATCGCCGGCACAGCGCCTGATGTCGAGATTGACGAGGCCTCCGGTACCCATCGCACAACAGCAACTGGTTCCTCAGGTGCTGAAGCCCGCCACTATCCAGAAACGTCTACAAGAGAAGCACGACATCCAGAAATGGTCATATGACAGTTCCAGCAGACCACTCAAGCCTCTACTCCCGGGTCAGGTCGTCCGTCTACGAACTTCAACTGGACATTCCCGTCTGGGCATTGTTATCAACACGACTGACGAGCCACGGTTGTATCTGGTTGACTGTGAGGGAGCGGTATACCGGAGAAGTCGACAACACCTGCTTGCTGTGAGGGAGCCTCGACCACCGCTTGCTGGTCCCTATGCTCCACCGCCCCAGTTCCAGCCGCCTTTGGCAATGTCTCCCACCCGTCCCCGCATGCCTTGCACCCCTCCACGTCCCGCGGTCTCCACTAACCACGGGGCCTCACCCACCGCACGTTTCCCCTTTCGGTCACCACAAGCCTCCACTGCGTCATTCTCGCCTCCAGGCTCTCCGTCTCATATTTCAGGCGAGGGGGGGGAGGGTTTGGTCCGCACGCGCTCGGGGCGTGTTAGTAGACCACCAGACAGATATGGCGAGTATGTTTAACTCCATGTTTAACCCCATGGCATGAGTGCCCTTTCACACTTAACCTTTGGGGGGAAGGATGTAGATTGATGTTGCATGTTAACCAATCACACACCAGCCAGCATCTCTAACTCCACCCCACCGTAATACTTATACTAACACTATTTCCCAGCACCGACAGTTGGAGCAGCCAGGATGTGTTAACAACTAATCATCCTTCATGCTGTTAAGCTTCAGTGCTGATTAAAGATGTGTTTGAATCATGTACTGAGTCTGGAAGCTATTTACAGTGATCTTATTGAAACATATAAGATTATGAATGTTTAGGACACGCTAGAGGCAGGAAACATGTTCCCGATGTTGGGGGAGTCCAGAACCAGGGGCCACAGTTTAAAAATAAGGGGTAAGCCATTTAGAACGGATACGAGGAAACACTTTTTCACACAGAGGGTGGTGAGTCTGTGGAATTCTCTGCCTCAGAGGGCAGTGGAGGCCGGTTCTCTGGATACTTACACGAGAGAGCTAGATAGGCTCTTAAAGATTGTGGAGTCAGGAGATACGGCAGGAACAGGGTACTGATTGTGGATGATCAGCCATGATCATATTGAATGGCGGTGCTGGCTAGAAGGGCCAAATGGTCCACTCCTGCACCTATTGTCTATTTATCATTAACGGTTGATGGTTTGTCCAGCCCCGACGTGAGGTTTTATCGCCCGGCGTGGGGGAGCTGACATCCCCCCGATGTGGGAGCAGATCACCTCGACGCGGAGAGCCCGAACGCCGCCGGCTACGGGACTCAAGACCGTCCCGTCAACAAGGGGCTCGAGGCCCCCGACCAGGGAAGAACAAAAAGGGAAGGACTTGAACTTTATTTTCACCGTCCATCACAGTGAGGAATGTGTAGCAGTCACTGTGATGGATGTTTATGTTAAAATGAGTTTTTTGAGTCTGTTGCTTTTTAAAATTGTATGACTGACCTGGCCAGTGAAATTTCACTACACCAATTGGTGTATGTGACAATAAATGAACCTTATGAACCTTATGATTGTAAACTAGTTTCATTAAGTGTAATACAGAATAAACATCAGACATTTTGGGTTAATGACCACTACAATTTTTGCAGCATAATCAGACAATGGTACTCACTGTGGCCACCCTTCAAAAGTTGAAACTGTGAACAGGGCCATCATTGCAGAGGGAACATCATCAAACTTGAAATCACTATTCGTCCATTTTCGTTCATTTATCACAGGCTGATTTACATCCCCATCTTTGTACGAAATATATTGGCCTCTGTCAAATGAAAATAAACATGTCCATGAATGTCCAAACCTTATAAACCAGATATGTTCATACTTTTCTATCCCACCTGTTTAGGTATTTTCTCTGCTCTTATATCTTACAGTAGGTACAAGAACAGATATGTAATTTGTGCTCAGGGCTCTTCTTGGCTGCTTGGTCATTGTTTTCAATTCATCTAATGATAACTAAAATAGTGACACAGCATAGAAAACAGTCTTAGAGTTGTTTCTGCTTTCATTTACAAATTCTAAAAGTTGAAGCACTTATATATTGTATATTTAAGACTAACACAAAAAATGGTTTTCAATATCCAACATCATAGAGTCATCAAAGTCAGAATTCAAGAAAGAAGCATCCATGGAAAGTAGAATCTCATATCATGTAGATTTGGTGCCATTTGAAGCATGAGTTCTCTTTAAGATTCACCAATTTCACTAACTGCTCGTGAATTTGTTTCCCCCTCACTTAAATCTATCTGCCCTAAACTAAATGGCGATAGACATAAAAACTGCTCCGATGCTTTAGGAATGGTTAACATTTCCAATTGCTGGCAGAGAGCGTTAATATTCACGCATTGGCAGAGCTATCTGCTAGAAAGAATGCTATGGATTATTCAGCAAGTAATGATATTTTTCAATGCCGGTGGCTGCAAAAACACAGCAACATTTACTGTCAATGGAACTGCTCTTTCAGTCTGTGATGAAGTGCACTGCAGATGGTACTTGACTGTTAATGTTCATTTACCTCCTGGTCCCAGAGATATTCCATGTTATGGTATATTTTGACATTTTAGCTAAAACCAGAAGAAACTTATTTTTAATCAGAAGCTTGTTCTCATCATAATTTATCCCTATGGTTATCAGTGACAAAATACATCCAAGGCTTACACATGGTAAAAGATTCTGATGCATCATGACGAAGGCAGGGGTGGGAGATTGCAACCTTCACGTGGTCCGCCCTGTTTCGACGAATGCAATCCACCCGGCTAGAGCAATCCAATAAGATCAAATAGAACAAGTTGTCCTACAACTTTAGGCTGTGAACGCCATACGCAGCTCATATGGCAGCTCTCCCTCAAAAAATATTCTGTGGCAAGGTAATTTTTTGTCCTCCCATAATGTACAGACTGTTGCTAGACGCCCATTTCAGACGTGCAATTTGTTGGCTGCATTCAAATAAGGCCTCATGCTGACACACATTCCAGGCAGAGCAGTCACACTGCTGTCTCTCTAAGTGTTAAGGGCCTGTCCCACTTGGGCGACCTAATCCGCGAGTTCTGGCGAGTTTGCCCTCGACTCATACTTGCAGCTTGGTCGACACGAGGTCGTAGATGGTCTTTGTAACTCTCCTTCATGTGCGAGAGTGCCGTTTTTTTCAATCTGTTAAAAAAATGCCCGCGAGTAAAAAAAGGTCTCCATGGAAAAAATCGATTCTTTTTTTACTTGTAGGTTTAGTCGTAGTAGGTCGGCATGTTATTCATAGGTAATCAAGGGTAGTCGAATGTAATAGCAGGTAGTCGAAGATAGTCCTCATCATAGTCGAAGGGAGGTCGAAGGGAGATCGAAGGAGGTCCTCTTCACTCTCCACTATTCGGTGTCCAAATGTCCTGACGTTAGTCGTAACTAGTCGAAGGAGGTCTTCAACTTAGTCGAAGGAGGTCTTCAACATGTCATTTTTTCAAACTCTCCTAAACTCGCCAATAAGGTCGCCCAAGTGGGACAGCCCCTTTATGAGCAGGAACTGAATTTCTCAACACAGATTTCTGGCCATATGATGCAGCAGTGTGTACATGCCCCCATTGCTATTACTCAATGGACCTGACAACGTTCGTGCAAATAACTAATTCTAAAATATGTTTTTAATATTTAGCAAGATAAATATGAAATTTAATAAATATGTTAGTGTATAATCTCCTATCTCACCTGTATTCACTTATCCCTAAACCAAATTTGTTCCACCCTCATCTCCCTTTTCCAGCTTTCTCACCCCTACTCCAATGTGAAGAAGGGTACTGTTCTGAAATTTCATCTGTCCATACCCTCCAAATATGTTGCTTGACCTGTTGAGTTCCTCGTCACTTTTGTTTTTTGCTTGGTGTATTGTATGTAGTTGTGTTTGACACAGCATGGGAAGGATGTAAGAGATGTAGAGATTCACCAGGACTGAAAGCTATGGAGAGGGATTGGATGAACTGGGCTTGTTTTCCCGGAGCAAAGCAAGCTGGAGAGGTCTCAAGGAAGTATATTAAAATTATGAGAGATGTAGATAGTCAAAATCTCTTTTCCTTGGTCGGGGTATCAAAACAAAGGTGGCACAGGTTGATGGTGAAAGGAAATATATTAGACAATAGACAATAGACAATAGACAATAGGTGCAGGAGTAGGCCATTCGGCCCTTCACCACCAGCACCGCCATTCAATGTGATCATGGCTGGTCATCCACAATCAGTACCCCGTTCCTGCCTTCTCCCCATATCCATTGACTCCGCTATCTTTAAGAACTCTATCTAACTCTCTCTTGAAAGCATCCAGAGAACCTGCCTCCACCACCCTCTGAGGCAGAGAATTCCACAGACTCACAACTCCCTGTGTGAAAAAGTATTTCCTCATCTCTGTTCTAAATTGCTTGCCCCTTATTCTTAAACTGTGGGCCCTGGTTCTGGACTCCCCCAACATCGGGAACATGGTTCCTGGCTCTAGCGTGTCCAAACCCATAATAATCTTATATGTTTAATAAGAACCCCTCTCATCCTTCTAAATTCCAGAGTATACAAGCCCAGCCGTTCCATTCTATCAACATATGACAGTCCCATCATCCCAGGAATTAACCTTGCGAAAGGGGATCTGAAGGGTGCATTTTTTTTTTTTACAGAGAATGGATGATATCCAATTCGCACTGCCAGAAGAGATTGTAGATTTAGATACAATTACTACGATTAGAGACATTTAAAAAGGCACATAAATGGGCAAGTCTAAGTCGGATTCAGTCCAAATGTGGGTAAATGGAATTAGTTTAGACGTGTAAAAATGTCAGCATGGTCTTGGTGTTCAGTAGGTCATGTGTATGAATCTATTTGAATCCACACCAAGCTATCGCTCCAAACATTAAACAGGCTTGAGTTATGGCCAAGATCGACATAAAAAGCTGGAGGAACTCAGCGGGACAGGCAGCATCTCTGAAGAGAAGGGATGTCAGACTGGGTTTAAATCTGCAGTTCCTTCCTACATATTGTGTTATGGCCAGTTAGGTATGGAAAATTACCTTTTCAGAAATACAAATTATTACAAATTATAAATCTGAAAATTAAGAATCTGAAATATGGAATAAAATTCACTCTTACAGAAATCACATGGCAGAAAAAATAAAACAAACACAAAGTGCAAAAGAAACAAATTTTATCTATTGGTATTTTTTTCAACCTGCATTTCCTGAGGCAGACACAGATATCGTGGCTGTTTTTAGTGCAGGAGGTTCATCTTATTGTCAAGGCTCACCCCCCCCCCCCCCCCAAATTGTTTTCACATTAACCTCAAGATGTCTGAAACAGAGCTTGGAAGTTTAAGTGCCAGATAAAAAACCTAAACTGAATTTTGAAAGGCGATAAGTGGAGGCAGAAAAGGTTGCTGGTGTTGGAATCTGGTAAGTTAAGGCCCTGTCCCACTTTCATGACCTAATTCACAACCTTTTTTACTCGTGGACATTTTTCATCAGGCTAGAAAAAACGCCCCGACCTACTTGATGCCACGAGTGCCTACGACTAGCATCACGACCTACCCACGACCTTCCTACGACCTCGTGACGACCATGCTGCGAGTATGAGTCAAGGGCAAACTCGGCAGAGGTCGTGAATTAGGTCGTGAAAGTGGGACAGGCCCTTAAGGAAGGTGATTTGTGAATTCCTCATCTGTCTCCACCTTTTAGCCTCCAGTTTGTTTTTTTGCTCCAGTTTACAGTGTTTGCAGCCGCTGATGTCTCCACAGGCATCTATCTGCTGGGCGCACAAGGTAGGAAACAGACAAGACAATTTTATTGTGCCCTGCCATGAACCAGCAGCTGTAGTACAATCATTACTGTCGAGAGGCATACATCCCACGGGAAACTCGTCCCCACATGACTAGAGATTCAATAGAACAATTGCAATACAGATGGTCTCCCAGGACCAAACCTCTCCATGGTACAGGGAGGGCGGGGGGGGGGGGGGGGGGGGATGGTAGCCTGTACTTGTAATAATATTTTATTTACATTAAATTGTACTTAATTTTATTGTATAAAGTTAGATGTAATAAATTAAACTAAATCAAATATTTAGTTCAGTTTAGACATTCACTTAATGCTATTTCTAACCTAATTTATCTAGTTAATGAATGTCGAGTCCAACTTCTTATTAGAGTGTAAACAACATTTCTTTTGAGTGTGAGAGCAGAATGTACAATTCTTCTGCTGTCAAATTCACAACATGTATTTTATTTTTCAGTTTAACTCCAACATGACCAACTATAACCAGAATGACTTCAATGCTATCTAAGTGTAAGAAAGAACTGCAGATGCTGGAAAAAAATGGAAGGTAGACAAAAATGCTAGAGAAACTCAGCGGGTGAGGCAGTATCTATGGACAGCAAATATCAAAATATGTTTATATAGCATTGAAGATAGACTTAAATGCTGGAGAAACGTCACCTATTCCTTCGCTCCATTGATGCTGCCTCACCCGCTGAGTTTCTCCAGCATTTAAGTCTACTTTCAATGCAATATAAACAGATTTTGATATTTGCTGACAACAACACTCCAAAAAACAAACTGTGAAATGCATTTTTTTCCTCAAAGCATATCATTTAGAGTAATACTACATTTCTCTTTCTGGAGACGCTGCCTGACCTGCTGAAGTCTAAGCATTTCCAACATTTTCTGTTTTTACTTCAGGTTTTCAGTTACTGCAGTATCTTTTGACTCTCATTTCATATTAGTCATTAGACAATTTGGTCAGTGATATTTAGGTGCATTGAACTTTGCACTCAATACTTTGGCTTGCACTGCTAACATCGAATCCTTGCTTCAAACATCAAATCCTCTAACACAATAATTGACTGGCTGTTTTGCTATTAGGCATATGTGTACACTAAAAACTTACTTGCATTCAGACTCCCTCTGTTTGGATTCATCACTGCATCTGTAGAATTTACCCTTTAAATAAAGAATACAAATGTAATTACACAAATAGAGAATAAGACGCATAGATAACGTTGTTGCACATTGTTTTAAGTGAGTATAGATCTGGAGATTGGATGATCCACTTGATAAGTAGTGCAGGCACATACAGTTTTATGTTCTACACATGTTTCCAGGTTTTCATTAAAAAAATCTCAGTCATTGAGTGATAGATTCATACAGCTCAGAAACAGGCCTTTCATCAGTCTATCATGCTGGTGCTGTCCATTAAGTACTTATCTTGATTAATCCCATTTACCAGTAGTTGATCCATACTCTTCCATGGTATACTTTGACAACATGCAACTCGATAAATGAATCTCCGAGTCAGAAGTTATTTACGGGCATCTGTCAAACTTTGCTTTGATGTAATCCACAAACTCATTGAAGCCCAATCAACTTCTCCCATCCTCTAGAACATAAAATACTCGTTCAAACTGCATTATTAACTCCCTGCCCCTGTACTATTCCAACAGAGTATAACCTAGAGAAGGACATCATAATTCTAGGATTTAAAAATGGACCGAAATTACGCCTCAGCTAAATACTGTGTCACTTTTAAGCAGGATAGAGACATTGGCAAAAGCCCAAGATAACTGATGAAACTTTGCGAAATGATTAGAATATAGATAAATACTTTCAAACTGGTGACAGCTAGAAGCTATAGAAGGAGGGGGCAGAGAGGGAGGGTAAATAAGGGAAAGGAGGAAAGAATGAAATGGGGGAAGAATCCTCTGCAGTGCAAGGGCTGAGTGAAGGGTCCAAGATGGGGGTGGGTACAATATTTACCTCAGAGGTTTACCAATATAGTGCCTCAGTGCAACCACTCCACAATATTGTCTTCAGCACTTTGTTTTCAAGGGAGAGTTAATATTTCGCTCTTAGGGTAAACGGAAACAAGGGATATGGGGAAAAAGCAGGAACATCCATTACGAAACATCCGTTACTGATCTTGGATGACCAGCCATGATCATATTGAATGGCAGTGCTGGCTCGAAGGGCCAAATGGCCTACTCCTTCACCTATTTTCTATGTTTCTGTAGTCAAAGGTCCCCTGTAATACTTCAAATACATAATTGCAGTGAGAAATTATATTGGGATCTTAAGAGTGGATCACACCAAGAACAGCAGGGTTGAATTTTCACAGAAATGAAATATGACCAGCAAAATTGCCAGTATCATGGTTCACTCTGGAAAGAAAGATTTATAGAACATAGAACAATATAGCACAGGAACTGGCACTTCGACCCACAATGTCCATGTCCAACATGATGCCAACTCAAATTCATGTCTGCCTGCACCTGCTCCATATCCCTCCATTCCCTGCATATCCTTGTGCCTATCTAAAAGCTTCTTAATTACCCCCTATCATATTTGCCTCCATCCCCACACCTGGCAGTGTGTTCCAGGCACCCAACACTCTGCGTGTGAAAAAAAACCTCCTCCACATATCTCCTTTAAACTTTGCCCCTCCGTCTTTGACATTTCCACCCTGGCAAAAAACGTTTTGGCTGTCCGCCCTTTCTATGCCTCTTATAAATACTTCCATGTCCACCAGGTCTCTCCTCATCCAACATTCCAGAGAAAAGATTCAAGATTCAAGAGAGTTTATTGTCGTGTGTCCCAGATAGGACAATGACATTCTTGCTTTGCTTCAGCACAACACAATATAGGAAGCATGAATACAGAACAGATCAGTGTGTCCATATACCGTGATATAAATATATACACACATGAATAAATAAAACAGATAAAGTGCAAAACAACCCAAACTTGTCCAACCTCTCCTTATTGCTAATGCCCTCGAATTCAGGCATCATTCTGTTGAACCTCTTCTGTATCCTACTCAAAGCCTCCACATCCTTCCCGTAATGAGGCAACCAGAACTGCACCCAATAAGCCAAATACTGCCGAACCAAAGGCCTACAAATCTGCAAGGTGACTTCCTGATTCTAATACTCAGTGCCCCGACAGATGAAGGCAAGCATTCCAAATGCCTTCTTTAACAATCTCTCGACTTGTGTTGCTACTTTCACGGATCTTGGACCCAAAGATCTCTCTGTGCACCATTGCTGATAAGGCAATCAGTTGTATACTTTCATCGTAAATGCGACCTCTCAAAGTGCAATGCTTCAGTATTGCTTGGATTAAATTCCATCTGACATTTCTCTATCCATTTCTGCAGATGATCTCTATCCACCTACATTCTTTGATAGTCTTCCTTACTGTCTGTAGCTTCACCAATTTTGGTGTGGTCTGTAATTACAGTAAATCAATTGATTAGTGAGAAAAACTATTCTGCAATGATTTTCTAACTTTCACTTCTGAATATGTTTTTTTCTCCCTCCGCCGTCCTTTTCTGATCTTTAAAATGTTGTTCACCTGTAACGTTTTTTCCAGTTGTGATGTTGCATCTTAAGCCTGGACATGTCATTTGACTGTTCTGGCACAAATCAGAAGGAATTGAACTGAAACAGCAAAAGCTGCGGTGGGAGAATCGTGGCAAGCAGCGGCCAGACACACCAGCAGGCCCGGCTCGCCTGCCATGGACCGAGGACCCGCCCGGAAGGCCTGGCTTACCCGCTGCGGACCAGGGTCCTGCCCGAAGAGACTCGGCAGGCCGTGGCCTGTAGGGAAGAAGCCGCAGAGCTCAGCCCCTGCTCGTCCCCCAAAGACCAGAGTAAAGAAGAGGAAGGAGTTGGCGGTGATGGTCAAGAGTTACTTCTTCACGGCAGGACACGGCCACAGCAGCACCTGGAGCAGGCCTGGCTCGCCCACCCAGAAAGGAGGGAGTTGGAAGGAGGGCTGGTAATCAGACTGCAGGCGGCAGACAGCGCACTGCATCGATGGCCCTGCAGCAGCCTGGGGGTTGGCTGGACTGGGCGCCGCTCCGAGAGGCTGAGAGACAGAGGCAGCGGCACAGAGCAGCGGAGCAGCGATGGAGGACACAAACAGCTACGCTTCGTCAGGCCAATCCTACAATGTCGCCAGGACAACAGGCCATTATGCAGAACAAGAACCCTGCACTTACAGCAACTGGGACTTGAATAAGTGGTAACTCTGTATACTGTCTTAGTGTACTACTACTGTGCACTTGTATTGTATCTGATATGCTTATCTAAAATATATGCTTATCTAACCTCAGTTTGTAAGACTGGGCCCTTTCTACACCCACCCCCCTCCAATCACCACTTCACACCCAATTACCCACACCCTCCTTGCTGAACAACATCACTTCATCAACAAAAAAAATTGAGGAGGTGGAGAGACTTTTCAGGAGACAGAAAAGCCGGAAATCTCCAGGACCTGACTATGTTTCCCCCCCTACTCTCAAGCTCTGTGCCAAACAACTGGCACCGGTCTATACAGACATTTTAAACCAGTCCCTGCAAACATGTACTAACCCTGCCTGCTGGCCAGTAAACAAGCTGACCAGAGAATTAGACCAGGCCGAGGTATTCCTGAGGAAAAATGTACCTGAAACCAATAAAAGACAGTCCATTATGAGTAATGTGAGTCATGGTTTGGACGGAGACTTGACCATTTCAGAGGTAGAACATTCCTGAGAAAGAATGTTCCTGGGACCAATAACAGATGGCCATTATGAGTATTTTGAGTCATCATCTCGACAGGGATTTAGCCATTTCAACATAATGGCTGTTCACAAATCTCAATGGCAAGCAGAGTAAAACCCGTTATCTGTTTGAACAATATGAAAAAGCCAGTTCATGAAGGTTTCAGCTGTACTATCAACATGATGTTAATATTACCAGCTATCTGTTGTGGGCCTACCACACGGATGCGACCAGCAAGAAGATGCGACACCACGGCCTCTACTTCCCGAGGAGACTGAAGAAATCTGTCATGCCTCCAATGACTCTTTGTATGGAGAAGTTTAGAATTGTAGCACCAATTGGTACAGTGATATATGAGTTACCATACAGTCACTATTTGTATGACCGTATGGTAACTCAAATCTCACTGTACCAAATGGTGCATGTGATAATAAACGTAACTTGAACTTGAACTTATAAACCCACAATTCACCATAGAAACCCTACTATTGGGTTACATCACAGGTTGGTTTGAGGAAAGCTCTGCCCAAAGACGTAAGAAATTGCAGAGTGTTGCAGATATAGCCCAGTCCATCACACAGACTTCCCACTATTGCCTCCCTACACCATGCCGCCTCGGAACGGCAGCCAACATAATCAAAGACTTGTCCCACCCCAGTCATTCTTCCTCTTCTCCCTGCTCTCGTCCGGAAGGTCGTACAGAAGCTTGAAAGCAAGCACCTCCAGACTTAGGAACAGCTTCTTACCCTCGGTTCTGAACAGTTCTTCTATAAGCTTGAGCTCTGTCTGCTTTACCTCTACCCCAATTGTGGACTTTGGACTTCATCTATGGAACTGGTGCTAAACAATGGTGAGAACTATATTCTGCACTTTGTATCTTCCTCATTGCTCAATTGTACTTCAGTTTGACTTGATTACATTTATGCACAGCATATCTGAACTGTTGAGATAGCATCGATATAGCTTTTTACTGTACCTCAGTACATGTGACAATAACAAACCTGAACCAAAGCCATTAGCAGAGAAGCAAAAGGCTCAACAACTCAAAACACCTTACAGATATTATTACAACTAAATACTTACTAACTTGATAAATAATGAAAGGATTAAAATAAAATAAAAGAATAAATAACCAAGTGTACCTTTCTCTTCCTAAAGGCTGAGTTGGCAATCGCGTTCTGAAACTTGGCAATCCCAATTCCTTGTCTGGGCAATGCCACTGGACTCCACATGAGGTCTAGTGATGGAGCAAAGTGACGGGGTACCAACATCTGTCACTTAAAGGGCCTGTCCCACTTTCCCGAGTTACTCACAAATTCTCCCGAGTTTTCCCCTTGATTCAAACTTGGAGAATGTCCGTAGGAGGCCATAGGAGTCCGTAGATATATCGTAGCGGCTCGTTATGCCAGCCTAGGTACACGGGGCATCAGGTAAGTCGGGACGTTTTTTCCAGCATGACAGAAAAGTCCACGAGTAGAAAGATAGTCGGGAGGAGGTGTTCGTAGATCACAAAAATCTTGATTTTTTTTTAAGATCCTTTCAACTCGTCAGAGGACTCGGGAAAGTGGGACAGGCCCTTAACTCTTCCCAGACCGGCAGTACGGGAAGGGAAGACTATGTTAAAAATAACTGCTAGCTGCTGGACAGTGGTGGTCCCTTCTGACTGATGCCCATGAATAGCATTAAAATAGGAACCCTAACATAGCATCTCTCAACAGTCGTTACCTGAACACATACACTTAAAACTTATTTCTATATTTCTTTACTATGTTGCTTACATAGACCTTACTTTAAATGTTCAACAATGCTCGTAGGGCATCTTAATTAACATCCTTCATGGAATTAAAAATAGCTTTTCTAGACGGAACCTACATAGTCTTTTTGAAAAAGGCAATGGATCAAAGTGGGAGTTCCCAGTGCTAAGGATGTGATTCCTCCACGGAGCAAACCATGTAAATGTTGGGATGGTATTACAGAAGAGCCACGGGTGACTGTGCTATCTGTAGTACATTTATTATATCTAATAGACAATAGACAATAGACAATAGGTGCAGGAGTAGGCCATTCGGCCCTTCGAGCCAGTACCGCCATTCAATTTAATCATGGCTGATCATCCGCAATCAGTACCCCGTTCCTGCCTTCTCCCCACATCCCTTAACTCCACTATCCCTAAGAGCTCTATCTAACTCTCTCTTGAAAGCATCCAGAGAACCAGCTTCCACCACCCTCTGAGGCAGAGAATTCCACACACTCGCAACTCTCCGTGTGAAAACGTTTTTCCTCATTTCCGTTCTAAATAGCTTACCCCTTATTCCTAAACTGTGGCCCCTGGTTCTGGACTCCCCCAACATTGGGATCATGTTTCCTGCCTCCAAACCCTTAATAATCTTATATGTTTCAATAAGATCCCCTCTCATCCTAAGTTCCAGAGTATGCAAGCCCAGCCGCTCCAATCTATCAACATATGACAGTCCCGCCATCCCGGGAATTAACCTCGTGAACCTACGCTGCACTCCCTCAATAGCAAGATTGTCCTTCCTCAAGTTTGGAGACCAAAACTGCACACAGTACTCCAGGTGTGGTCTCACTAGGGCCCTGCAGGAGGACCTCTTTGCTCCTATACTCAACTGCTAATATAATGATATAGCCACAGCTACTGCAGACCATTCAGATGTTTCTTAGCTTGAACTCTTCTGTCCCGCAGATACTTCCACTGATGACAGTATGATAAGATGACATATCACCAGGGGATTAAAAGGGCATGAGGGAGGCAGAAAAACAAGCGAAACAGAAATAACATTTTACTACTAGATGTGGAGGTGAAGGCAAATCATTATTTTTCAGTTGCTACATCCAAGGCCCTTGAGTTTTCATGTGAAAGTAAAACTATTTGGAGAAAATATTACATAGGCAGATAGGAAATGCATCGGTATTATCAGTAGGCGAGGTCCAGGGAGAAGATGGAGATGGGGCTGAATAATGAGAGGAACAAGGGTGAACACAAAATGCTGGGGTAACTCAGTGGGACAGGCAGCATCTCTGGAGAGAAGGAATGGGTGGCGTTTCGGGTCGAGACCCTTCTTCAGACAGAGGACCAAGAGGATTGTTTGGATTACAATCAGATGGCAATGGAGATGTTTGGCAAAGGGAGAGGAGCACAGATTGCCTCATGGAATTGAATTTCTGGAGCACATTTTCTCCATTTCTCCCCCACTCAAGAAAGAAATGATTCCACTTTGTGGTATCCTATTTTTTGACATTAATACCTTTGAATTATGATTTGCACCCATTATTTAAGGAAAGTAACACAATACATAACACAATAAGTTTGAGTACCAAAGATGAATCAAATAAAGTTCTGATACATTCATATAGTAAATGGGAAAATGGATGTCTCTGTTGAAATGGTGCAGAACGGACATATTGTTAGAGCAATAACAACCAGCCAATCAACATTCAATAGCAACCTATTTTAATTTTTAGAATTTAAATTCTGCAAATATGTATTTGTCCTCACTGTGATGAGTCATCCAAAAGAATATTAAAGTTTCTACTCCAATTTGAAACGGTCAGATCTGCACAGCTGCAGTTATGGAAGCATGACAGAATATGCTACGCGATGTTATTGTGCGACCGATACCAAACTAAAAACTGGAACTACTATACCGGCATGGATTTCGCCGCGGTCAAGGAAAGAGCGTTCGCGTCGCGGCCCTGTCTCCACCAATCTTCCCACCACCACGGACAAGAAGCGACAAGGCAGACACCGTTGTGTGCAGACGCCGAGCAGTGTGTTCAGCTCTGGCTGAACAACTTCTAATCTTGTGTGTGGGCTCGATAGGAAGACGATGGATTTAGTCAGGGTGGGGAGGGGGAGGGGGAGGGGAGAGGGAGCAAATCACCCTCTTACCATGCAAGACGCTTGAATTGAAGACATTCAAAGTGAAGAAAACAAATGAGAGGAAGTCAGAAACAATTAATTAAGTTGCAAAATAAATACTTATTCAGTCTTACCTTGAAAAGTTGTACTCCAACACATGCAAACATGAACTGTAACAGTGTGGTCACTATGACGATATTACCGATAGTCCTCAAGGCCACAAATACACACTGAACAACATGCTGAAAAGGTGAGAGGAATTACTGAATCATTATTTTGTACAATATAAATTAATTACTCTAAAACATAAATAGAGCCAAAAAAGCAATATTAGGAGAAGGTGAAATGAATTATGTAGGCTGGGAAGAAAATGTTCTCTACTTTATGAAGAAAAAAAATATATTTTTATGCCCAGGGGTATTGTTTTGGTGAAGAAGAATCCAGCAACTTTCTCCATTCGGGGAAGAATAATGCCAGATGGGGTTATGCGGCACAATTGTTTCAAAATCCTTAAATGATTGTGCATTCCATTTAACATTGAGAAGCAAATGGATTTTTCATGAAATCTGTGATTTTTAAGGTTTTTGTAAAGTTAAATCAAATGAATTGTTATTATATCATAAACTAGGTGGATATTTAAGTTATATATTACCATATAAACATCTTGCCTATTCATTTGTGAGACCAGACAGCAATTCAATGGCGGACACTGAACCATGTGGTTCATCTCAAATAAATCCGTAAATAAACTCTCAAATAAAGAATATTAATTGCCTGCATGCCACCCATCCTGATCGCTATTCTGATACAAACACTCACTCCAACATTTGCACGTTTTTAGCAAGTGATAGTTGGTGATT
Organism: Okamejei kenojei; assembly: GCA_035221665.1. Lineage (NCBI taxonomy): Eukaryota > Metazoa > Chordata > Chondrichthyes > Rajiformes > Rajidae > Okamejei > Okamejei kenojei. Next base: position 45,554,048 of record CM069149.1, on the reverse strand, counting down.
AGACACGGGACATTCTGGCCAATTTCTGCAGCATCTCTGCCCCTGGCAACTAGTAATATCTGGAATCAATATTACTACAGGAGATTATCTTATCATTATCACGGATTTGCGACACTCAAAGAAGCTGCCAAATTTAGTAGATAATACTGATGCATTTCTTTGAAATAAACTATTTCAACATCTGTAAAGGACTTGGGATGTTGTCAAATGCCTTAACTTAAGGATGCTTTGCATGTGTCTGTTTTTAATATATCCCAAGTTAAGATCAACAAACTTATCATGTGGAAAACATGCTCACATTTATATATAGAAACAGATTCCTTTATTTTGTTGTTTCTTCATCAAAGACTAATCTCTCTTCTTCAGCAGCTGTGTACACTCTGCAGGAACCCATGTCATTTTCCCATGGACTCTCGCGCTGGTCTTTAAGGTGAACTAAAACTGGTTTCCATGTACCTAACTGACCCCTCACCTATCTGTCTGAAGAAGGGTCTCGACCCTTCTTCAGACAGATGCAAAGAAAGAATTTCATTGTCCTGTCAGGGACACATGACAATAAACTCTTTTGACTTTTAACTTTGACCCGTAACGTCACCTATCTCCTTCGCTCCTTAGATGCTGCTGCACCCGCTGAGTTTCTCCAGCCTTTTGTGTACCCTCACCTATTATCTCTTTGTCTCCTCATCTACGGTGGTTCCTGATAATCAAAGCCTTACTTTGAATACTTTCCATGTTTTCACATCACTCCACCACCCTCCGCACATTTCATCATCAGCTTTGTATCAATAGGTCATTAATTACACTTCTGCACAGTACCTTGCAATGTTTTATAGAATTAAAGGCAGGTTATGAATAGAAATTCTTGAAGTTGTAATGTTGATATTTATTACCTTCAATCCCTTTGCTCTATTGATGGCTCGCAAAGGTCGCAATACTCGCAGCACTCGTAATATCTTTACCACTGCTATTGCACTGGAGCTGTAAAGAGAGGAGCTATATTTATCAAGGTGAAATACATAAGACTATTGACTTAATAACGCTTTCAAGCATACAAAAGTTTTGCTGTTATTCAACTCCTCTGCCATTTCTTTATTCTCCATTATCACTTTTCCTGCAATATTCTCCAGCGGCCCAACATCCACTCTTGCCTCTCTCTTGCTACCCTCTTTTATATTATTGGCTAGCTTACCTTTGCATTTCATCTTTTCTCCCCGTATTGCCTTTTTAGTTACCTTCGACCTTACTCTCTTCTCCCTTGTTAAACATTCTGTCCTGTTATTTCTGGAGACTTCCGTGATGTTTCCTGCACTCTCTTTCCCGCTTCCACGTTGATTTACCCCCCCCCCCCCCCCCCCACCCCCCACCCACCACTATTTAGTTTAAACCCACCCGTGTAGCATTAGCAAACCTGCTGCCCTCCAGTTACCCGCCCTTTTGTACAATCAGAAGAGATCCCAATGGTAGAAAAAACTAAATCCCTGCCCCCTGCACCAATTCCTCATCCACACATTCAGCTCCCCTATCTCTCTGTTTCTACCCTCACTAGTAAGGAACAGAGCGACCTCCGATTGTCCGATTTCTGGATTCTCTCCCCATTTAGAAAATAGCCTACACCTTTACTCTTCACAACATGTCCTTTAAAATCAGCTTTGCACATCAATAGCTAGATAAAAACATAGAAATTAGGTGCAGGAGTAGGCCATTCAGCCCTTCGAGCCTGCAGCCATTCAATATGATCATGGCTGATCATCCAACTCAGTATCCCGTACCTGCCTTCGCTCCATACCCTCTGATCCCCTTAAAGGCCACATCCAACTCACTCTTAAATATAGCCAATACTGGCCTCAACTACCCTCTGTGGCAGAGAGTTCCAGAGACTCACCACTCTCTGTGTGAAAAAAATCTCGGTCTTAAAGGATATCCTTAAGCTGTGACCCCTTGTCCTGGACTTCCCCAAACATCGGAACAATCTTCCTGCATCTAGCCTGTCCTCAGCCTAAATTCCAGTATAAACCAGTCTATCCAGTAAGACAGTCCTGACATCCCAGGAAACATGGTGAACCTTCTCTGCACTCCCTCTATGGCAATAATGTCCTTCCTCAGATTTGGAGACCAAAACTACGCAATACTCAGGTGTGGTCTCACAAGACCCTGTACAACTGAAGTAGAACCTCCAGCTCCTGTACTCAAATCCTTTTGCTATAAAGCTAACGCTTTTTTCACTGCCTGCTGCACCTGCATGGACACCCAGTCTCGCTGCATCTCCCCTTTTCCTAATCGGCCACCATTTAAATAATATTTCAAAGTGATAACCTCACATCCACATTATACTGCATCTGCCAAACATTTCCCACTCACCCAGCCTATCCAAGTCACCTTGCAGTCTCCTAGCATCCTCCTCACAGCGAACACTGCCCCCCAGCTTAGTGTCATCCGCAAACTTGGAGATATTGCCTTCAATTCCCTCATCCAGATCATTAATATATATTGTAAATAGCTGGGGTCCCAGCACTGAGCCCTGCGGTACCCCACACTGCCTGCCATTGTGAAAAGGACCGTTTACTCCTACTCTTTGCTTCCTGTTTGCCAGCCAGTTCTCTATCCACATCAATACTGAACCCCTAATGCTGAAACCCCTAATAGATCTTCACCTGTTGTAGCATCTCTCGACTTATATCATATTCTGCCTTAAATTCCTCTTAATGAAGTGGATGACCACACACTTCCCAACATTAAACTCCATTTTCTATGTTTTTGCACCCACTCTATCTATATATTATTTTGCACAGTTCAAATAGCCGTATAAGGTGATAGGAGTAGAATTAGGTCATTCGGCCCATCAAGTCTACTCCACCGTTTAATCATGGCTGATCTATCTCTCCCTCATAACCCCATTCTCCTGCCTTCTCCCCATAACCCCTGACACCTGCACTAATCAAGAGTCTATCCATCTCTGCCTTAAACACATGCATTGACCTTGCCTCCACAACCTTCTGTGGCAATGAATTCCACAGATTCACCACCCTCTGACTAAAGAAATTCCTCCTCATCTCCTTCCTAAAGGAACATCCTCTAATTCTGAGGCTGTGCCCTCGTCCTGGACTCTCCCACCAGTGGAAACATCCTCTCCACGTCCACTCTATCCAAGCCTTTCACTATTCAGTAGGTATCAATAGATTCACCCCTCATTCTTCTAAACTCCAGCGAGTACAGGCCCAATGCCATCCAAAGCTCATCATATGTCAACCCACTCAATCCTGGGATCATTCTTGTAAACCTCCTCTGACCGCCTCTGGAGCCAGCACATCCTTCCTCAGATATGGTGCCCAAAATTCCTTACAATACTCCAAAGGTGGCCTGACCAGTGCCTTATAGAGCCTCAGCATTACATTTTACATTCTAGCCCTCTTGAAAGAAATGCTAGCATTGCATTTGCCTTCTTTACTAGTAATTCGATTTGCAGATTAACCTTTTGGGAATCCTGCACCAGCACTCCCAAGTCCCTTTGCATCTCCGATTTCTCAATTATCTCCCCATTTAGAAAATAGTCTGCGCCATTATTCCTCACAACATATCATATCCTTTACTTCTGTCATTGCAACATACCCTATCTATTTTAGTGTAATCAGCAATCACACATTCTGCTTCCTCCTCTAGAGTATTGACATGAAAAGCACATGACTGGAGACAAAGAAATGATTGTTAGGATACATATTACACTTTTCAATCAAGAAAAGCCACGGTTATTTATCTTTGATGTTACAGGCAGTCTTCTGTCCATGCTAACATGCGTTTCCCAATACCGTGAATTTTAATCTATATACCAAATTCAATGTGGCATCTTGTCTCAGCTAACATGGGGGAAGTTGGTATAGCCGTGCAATTATCTTCGTCCTAACACCAACGTTAAATGACCCAAATGCTCTTCCTGTTCTGTTGGCTTTGTGAGAAAACCACAAAGCCACCTTGTGAAGGCCTCTCGCTGAATTGCAATCTGTGGCTCCTGTGATGTTATCAATGTTGAAAGACGGACCACGGCAGTTCCTCTCAGGAATCCTTCATATCCGTTCAGAAAAGCAGGTTAAAATCCAATCAGCTCTCTAGACAATGTTGCCTGGCTGAATTCTCCGTTCTGCTTCTTCTTCTTCTCGAGTCCACACACAAGACTAGAAGCTGTTCAGCCAGAGCTGAGCACACTTCTCGGCATCTGCACAACGGTGCCTGTCTTGTCGCTTCTTGTGTGTGGTGGTGGAAAGATTGGTGGAGACAGGGCCGCGACGCGAACGCTAAGCAGTTAAACAGTTAGCTTCTAAATTGTCCCAACAGTTTCTGAATTGAACATTCATACAAAGCTGGCTGTGCTTCATCTTTTTAATTATTAACAAAAACTGAATTTCAGTAGTTGGAGATTAATGCAGAATATATATTTGATTAACGCTGTATGTGAACCTGCTTTGATGTACTGTTGCGTAAAGCTATTTGATTCAGTAGTTTGAATCATTCAGACTGCTGTGACTGGTTCAATATTGAATTGAAGAAGTAATTGTAGAAATAATACTTGGAAATACAGTCCAAATGATTTGCATAATATTATGAGGACTGGTGTTTGAGATCCATGCATTTACATGGATTTATATTTGTCAAACCATTATATAAGAGAGGTTACTTTGGCCTAACGTGATTATTTCAGAGCAAAAAATAATAACTCACTGCATTCCAAAAGAAATGAGAGAGACGCTGACGACTACCAGGTCGAGTATGTTGAAGTAATTTCTGCAGAAGGACCCCTTGTGAATGATAGCCCCATAAGCTGTCATCTGTGCAAATGGGACAAAGATGTTATCACAAAAAGGAATGAGAAGCGAAGTACTATCTCATTAAATATTGTAAGAGCATACTTTTATATTTATATATATGTTTCAAGAGATTGTGAATTAAACATGAACCATCATCCTCTAAAGTTGATGCACCATGATTTTCCTTGACTGATTTAAATGTGATGGAACAGCATGCATGCAAAACAAAAAGTCAAAGAAGAAATTATTAACAAAGTGATTTTTCATAAATCTAGAAACAAGGAACTGCAGATGCCGGTTTACAAAAAGACACAAGGTGCTGGAGTAACTTAGCTGGTCGGGCAACATCCCTGAAGAACATGGATAGTTGATGTTTCGGGATGGGACCCTTCTTCAGATCTGAAACGCCACCTATCCATGCTCTCCAGGGATGCTGCCTGATCTGCTGAATTATTCCAGCACCTTGAGTCTTTTTTTTCATAAATGTATTCATTTTAGATCAATGTTTGGTTATTGCTACTTTTAGCATTTTTAAGTTCATGGGCAAGCATATCTTCTAAGATCTGTCCAGGGCCCAGCATATTATTGCAATCACAAAGAAAGCTCATGAACCCCTTGAAGAATAAGGACATTTGGCATTTGACTGAACACTCGTTTGAACTTCTACAAGTGTATGGTAGAGAGCATGCGGACAGATGCATCACAGCCTGGTTCAGTAACTTGAAGGTCCAAGAAGGAAGGAAGCTGCAGAAAGTGGTGGACACTGCATGGACCATCACAGATGTTGACCTCCTTGCCATCGAAGGGATCTGCAGGAAGCGCTGTCTCAAAATGCAGCTAATATTATTAAAGACCAACACCACCCTGGCTATGCTCGCATTTCGCTACCATCATCGGGAAGAAGGTACAGGAGCTGAGGACCGTGACCTCCATGTTCAAGAACACCTTCCTTCCAGCAACCATCAGCTCTTAAACCACACAGCACAACTCTAACTGCAATCCTACTTTAGCAACGATATTTGCTCGACTGCTTTTGGTTGCCCTACATACTGAAAACCCTCGTTTTAACGGAGCCCTGGCAGTCACCTAAAGAGTTGCCTAAGTGGGACAGGCCCATTATACCTCTGATGGTAATAGATTGGGAAACCAAGAACTGTTATTACGTTCAAGAGGACAGTATGAGGAGGTGACAAAGAATTATCTTTCCCTCATCACTCCGGAACTCACTCTGCATTTTAAAAGTTGTCTTATTTCTAACTTTTCGCAGGTCTGATCGAATCTCCTTTACCCAGTTTTCTCTCTCTCTCTCTCTCTCTATAGACGCTGTCAGACCTGCTTGGTATTTTCAGAATTTTCTGTTTTTTCGCACTCTTCCCCAATTTGTGAATAATGAATAATCTGGATAATAGATGATAAAGAATAGATCTTTACACAAATGCATTGTGAACACTGCCACCTTTATACGACACTCTGCCCGCTGTGCAAAGTTATTTTCTAATTTTATGAGTTTTAATCTTTTTAAAAACTTCGCATGAAATTGTTTTTCTTTTTGCGATAATGGATCACAAATGAAAATAAATTGATAATCCATGTGCAATTACCTTTAATAATATTTCCACTGTGAAGATACTAGTGAAGACATAATCTGCATATGTGAGGACCTGTAAAAGAAGAATTCAATATTAATTTCAATCTAACATTTTTAGCATTGAATTGCAAATGTAAAAATCAGAATGTATTAGTGACCATGACTGCACTACACCAGCAATAAACAAAACTAGCATTGCTGCTGTGCCACTCTCTAGGTCTGTTAGACTAGTTACTGTCACCTCTTTATAGGGAGGTGAGGTCGGGGGCAGTTCCCACCGCCACGGGTACCATGTAATCCCGTGCAACCTGCTCCATGGTCGGACAGTCGGCGACTAAACCGTCTCCCCCACCTGGTTTGCCAGGCGAGGAGGGGGCTGTGGACCCCCAGCAGGACCAAAAACAAGACCTGTCAAAGGGTGGATGAGCTTCTAGCGAGCCAACGGCCATCCACACTTCAGTAGAAGTTGCGATCACTGTCGTGCACGGCATTGTAAGGAATGACGATAAAGCGCACACGCACCAAAATCCTAGACTTCCAGCGGCGGAGGTCCGCAGGAATTGGAGGACAGAGATGTGTGGTGCGTCTGTCACCGTTCCCGTTGGAAACTGCGTCGCTAATGTTTTCAACGATGATGAATGAACCTTTATACAGGCTCTTTCCCCTTTACATTTTCAATCCTGATTTATTATCCATCATTGTGTGAAAATCATACACCGGTGTTATTTTCTATATATTTGTTTACTAACATAAACATTTTTTAATCCATTTTCTAGTTTTAAGGTGAAAATATGCAGAAGATGAACCAGTTGAATTAGACATAAGCCAGCACTAGTCACGTATCTCTCAACATGAGTTAAAGGCTGTAACTGAGAAGTTTAAAATTAAATTAAAACAAAAATATCTGCTTTATAGGTTTAGATACTGGCAAAGATTTATCAAGCAGATTTTAGGTTCCTTGGGAGTTGTGAATTCTATAAATAAATTCCAACCAGAGAGCAGAGGAACAAACTCTTGGCAGCAATTCCTACTTCAAACACAAAAACAATTTTCAAAAATTCCAACAATCATCAGGATGAAGAGGCAATTTAACATTAAAAGAACACCAGCAATGTTATTTAAAAAAAGACCTCAACTCTGTCAGAGCGTTGAATATTGTAAAGGGTCCGTCCCACTTTCACAACCTAATTCGCAACCTTTTTTACTCGTGGACATTTTTCATCAGGCTAGAAAAAAACGCCCCGACCTACTTGATGCCACGAGTACCTACGACTAGCATCACGGCCTGCTACGACCTCCTACGACCATGCTGCGAGTATGAGTCAAGGGCAAACTCGGCAGAGGTCGTGAATTAGGTCAAGGGCAAACTCGGCAGAGGTCATGAATTAGGTCGTGAAAGTGGGACAGGCCCTTAAGGCAGATAAATAATTACGTTTACTGGCACAGCTCTATTTTAGGGAAAAAAAATTGATAAAAAAAATAATGGACCTCATAATGGAAGAGAAGGTAAAGAAAGAATATGGGTGTCATGGCTGGCATCCATGCACAGATGCTCCACTCAGTTTATTCACAATGAAATTCTTCATTTGCATTTCCGGAACCTGCTTTGATATTTGTCATTGTAGGTGGATATTTTGATGACTATACAAAACAAGAACATATTCATGTTTCAACTATTTGATTACATTGGAAATAATATCAACCTCAAAGCTTTATGTATTTAAACTCACTTGATTTCTTTTGGTGTACTGATGTACAGGATCTTCTGCTGCTAGAGCAATACTACTCAACAGAATGAAGAATAAGATGAGATTTGTAAAAATATTGTCATTGACAATTCTGTGGCACAGCACTCGAAACCTACAATGGAGATTTAAATAGGTAAATATAGAATGGAAACCTTTTTTAATATCACCTCTTTTCATACTCCAATTGAACTAAACAATATGACTTAAGGACCAGGACATTCCTGGAATAAATATAAGTGTTTGATAATAAAACCTTCAGGTGGGTTTGAATATTATTGCGCTAAAGCAATTAACTGAAACTGAGAAATTATTTGAATAGTGAACCTGTCAACTAACAATAGACACCCCAGGTAGTTTACACTCCAGTGGTATGAACATTGACCTCCAGTTTCAGGTAGTCCTTGCTTTCTCCCTCCTTCCCCTCCCCTTCCCAGCTCTCCCACAGCCTACTGTCTCCGCCTCTTCCTGTTTTTTCCCGCCCCCCCGACATCAGTCTGAAGAAGGGTGTCGACCCGAAATGTCGCCTATTCCATCGCTCCATAGATGCTGTCTCACCCGATGAGTTTCTCCAGCATTTTTGTCTACTAACAACAGACAAGCCATCTTGCAAGTTTGGTGGAGTTTAAAATCAACTAAACCTTTTACTAATTATAATAGCATTTGTATCTGGTATTGTTTATTGCATCTCTTGGTTTAGTTACCAAATGAGGGGAGGGAGAAAGCTGGAGGAGAGGTGGGAGCTGAACATAGCCTGGCAGGTGATAGGTGGCTACAGATTGATTGCAAATGGTTGGACAAAGGCCAGAGATGAAATGACAAAAGGTGCAAGATAAAGAGATGAGGAAAGAAGAGGCGTGAAATGTGAAGCCAGGAGAAGGAATGTAGGTGGAAGGAAATGGGAAGAAAGGGAAAGGGAGAGATAGGTGCACATCCAGCGCATGGAAGAATAGGGGAAAAGGGATGGAAGGTGGGATCAGGAGCAGAATAAATGAGAAATCATTTACACTTCAATCTGCTATATCAGTCGGACATGTTTTACAAGTTAAACTTGTATATTATGTTCATTACGATGGTTTCATTGCTAATACCTATTTGTGGTACTGAAGATGAAGAACGCGCTAGCATCAGGCATGGGCACAGCCTTCTCTTTTATATGCAGTTCGGTGAGTGGACGAGGGCGAGGTCCCACTGGCATTTCAGGCTCATCTTCATCATCTTCACCTGAAGGCAGAAATTAAACTCCTGATTTTGCATACATACATTTCCTGCCTTTGTGTTTTTAAATCTCAATTACAAACTTTGACCTGATCATTTGGCAGACAATACCAATGACATGAATCTAGCATAAAGTGTACATTAGTTTAAAAAAAAAATTGCCTCACTTATTTCATTTGAGTGCACTTATGGCAAAAATGCTTCATTGCTTCTACTATGACCGCCAGATTCCAAAAGTGTCATATATTTGCATTTTTGTCATGATTTCAAAGGTATCTTTACCTTTGAATGCTTTACTCTTGAATGAATGAATGAATGAATACGTTTATGAATGAATACGTTTATTGGCCAAGTATTCACATACAAGGAATTTGCCTTGGTGCCCCGCCCGCAAGTGACAACATGACACACAGTGACAGTTAGAAATGACACTTAGGAATGAGCTTAGTAAATCCATCCTAGTAAGGAGATTTAGCTTCCCTGTTATGTTCAGTTTTATAATTTATCATGTATCAGAGCTGCATAGCAGGGTGCCATCTTGTAACTTGGTGAAGATTTCGCAACATCTTGTTTATAACACAATCCACACGTTTTTTTTGAGAAATCTACCACTTTACTTCTTCTATCAGTCTGAATGTATGCATCATGCTTCATATCAAAACTTCAATTTAATCCATTTTCTTTAGTACAACATATCCTCGACAATATCTTATTTGGATTTCTCAAATCTAAGATGTGTTAAAAAGTCTTCAAAGTCAGTTAGCGTCAGTAATTTTTGGCAATATGTCTATTTTTCATTTGTGCTACATTATTGATGAATGTGCTATGAAATTTCAACAGACAATTTTCATTTCACATGACATTTTGTTTTAAGAAAAGCTACTATTTTATTTCCCTGATGAAGGAGCAATGTAAGTCATCTTGCCCATTGTGTTAGTTGAGAAACAACCACCCAGTTTAATCCGTCTTCCTATATTTTTCCAATCTTGCTCAATGTAAGCTCACGGAATAGTAGTTCACATTTTATCTGCTCTCAAGACTCAAGAATGAAATCAATAATGCCAGGTCCAATCTTGGTAACCAGTTTTTGATACCCATTAATAAATTATCTGCTTGCTTTAAAACTTGAGTAATTTCTTTTCTCGATATCTAACTTGCAACAATATTAGTCTTGGCCATTCCTCAATAAAAGGGCAATAGAAAAATGTCACAATTGTACACTGAATGCATGGCAGAGTTGCTTATTTATTTTCCCTCACTACTCATATCTGACTCTTTCTATCCAATTAAAAGCACATGTGAATTGAGTTAACAAGATGAAAATAAAATGCAGACGGTGTTTCTTTGTAAAATTCGGAAAACTGCTACCTGGAAATTCATTGGATGGGTAAGGATTTTTCTCTTCATTCTCTTCAAACTGGTAGTCATCCAATCCAACCTGTGACATACGGAAAGTAAGATCCCTGGCGGTTATTGGCACTTTTTGGAATAGATTTGGAATATTCAAGAACAAATATCACACATGATCGATGATTCAAAAGGAAAAAGATTGCTTCAAATAAATTAGTCACACTTAACTGAAATATATTTTAATCAGTAACATTTTTTAATGGCCTTTCCCAATCCAGAGAAATAATTTCATTTTGCTATCATTTTGTTTGATGGTTTGGATTATGCTCAACTTTGTCCCCCTTTCATTTTCCACAGCCACATTAACCGCTTGTGGCCTTACGGGCCTGTCCTATTGTACGAGGTAATTCAAGAGTTCTCCCTTGATTCGAGTTGGTGTAATGTATGTAGCGGGTACGTAGGAGCTCGTGGATGTCAAGTAGCGGCTCGTACGAGTAACGGTAGGTACTCGGGAAATCCGGTAAACTCGTGACGTTTTTTCAACACTGTGAAAAATGTCCACGAGTAAAAAAATACTCATGATGAAAAAAATGTTGACTTTTTATTCGTACGAGCCGCTACGTAGCCGCTACGTACATGACACAAGCTCAAATCAGGGGAGAACTCGGGAGAACTCTTGAATTACCTCATACAGTGGGACAGGCCCTTTACAGGTTCAATTGATCTGGAGAGAAGCAATCCAAGAGTAGCAACTAGAGCTCAGGTGGAAGATCTTGAGGTTCTGCCCCTTGAATGCCCAGGTGGCCTTGTGACACACCATGTGATGTGAAAGAGATTTACAAATGTTTCTAAATGTCTCTGATAATTGGAGTCATTTAAAAGTCAAATGAAATAAAATTAAATAAACATTAGACAATAGACAATAAGTGCAGAAGTAGGCCATTCGGCCCTTCGAGCCAGCACCGCCATTCAATGTGATCATGGCTGATCATCCCCAATCAGTACCCCGTTCCTGCCTTCTCCCCATATCCCCTGACTCCGCTATTTTTAAGAGCCCTATCTAGCTCTCTCTTGAAAGCATCCAGAGAACCTGCCTCCACCGCCCTCTGAGGCAGAGAATTCCACACTCACCACTCTCTGTGAGAAAAAGTGTTTCCTCATCTCCGTTCTAAATGGCTTACTCCTCATTCTTAAACCGTGGCCCCTGGTTCTGGACTCCCCCAACATCGGGAACATGTTTCCTGCCTCTAGTATGTCCAAGCCCTTAACAATCTTATATGTTTCAATGAGATACCCTCTCATCCTTCTAAACTCCAGAGTGTACAAGCCCAGCTGCTCCATTCTCTCAGTGTGTGACAGTCCCGCCATCCCGGGAATTAACCTTGTAAACCTACGCTGTACACCCTCAATAGCAAGAATGTCCTTCCTCAAATTAGGGGACCAAAACTGCACACAATACTCCAGGTGTGGTCTCACTAGGACTCTGTACAACTGCAGAAAGATTGAAATAATTGAAACAAATGTATTTATTCAAAATTGTTTAATTCACATAAATTAAGATGACAATTATTAAAGTAAAGAAAAGAAAGGCAAGCCACTTATTTTTTCTATTCTGGGTGGGTGGCTCCAATACTAAACTGACGTGCCAAAAATAAAGTGCATCCAATTCTTCAACTGAGCTCCAACCGTGGGTAAGATGCAATTCAAACAAGATGCAAAGTTGTTTGTGGTCTCCTGGGAACTGCCAACTCAAGAATAGCTGGATCTGGGTCAAGATCATCATTACCTTTTAAAAATGAGAATATCCTGTAAAATGTCTCCCCTAAATGAAGATGTTTGGCAGATGTCGCCTGTGCAAAAAGCCGCATAAATTACAGTTGATGTAATGGTGGCATAATCTACAATATTGATTACACAATTAGATGTATACTTATTGAGCCATTTCAAAGATTGGGGGTTCAGTATTGATGTGGATAGAGAACTGGCTGGCAGACAGGAAGCAAAGAGTAGGAGTAAACGGGTCCTTTTCACAATGGCAGGCAGTGACTAGTGGTATACCGCAAGGCTCAGTGCTGGGATCCCAGCTATTTACAATATATATTAATGATCTGGATGAGGGAATTGAATGCAACATCTCCAAGTTTGCGGATGACACGAAGCTGGGGGGCAGTGTTAGCTGTGAGGAGGATGCTAGGAGGCTGCAAGGTGACTTGGATACGTTGGGTGAGTGGGCAAATGCATGGCAGATGCAGTGTAATGTGGATAAATGTTGAGGTTATGTGAGGTACCACTTTGGTGGCAAAAACAGGAAAGTAGACTATTATCTGAATGGTGGCCGATTAGGAAAAGGGGAGATGCAACGAGACCTGGGTGTCATGGTACACTAGTCATTGAAAGTAGGCATGCAGGTGCAGCAGGCAGTGAAGAAAGCGAATGGTATGTTAGCATTCATAGCAAAAGGATTTGAGTATAAGAGCAGGGAGGTTCTACTGCAGTTGTACAGGGTCTTGGTGAGACCACACCTGGAGTATTGCGTACAGTTTTGGTCTCCTAATCTGAGGAAAGACATTCTTGCCATAGAGGGAGTACAGAGAAGGTTCACCAGACTGATTCCTGGGATGACAGGACTTTCATATGAAGAAAGCCTGGATAGACTCGGCTTGTACTCGCTAGAATTTGGAAGATTGAGGGGGGATCTTATAGAAACTTACAACATTCTTAAGGGGTTGGACAGGCTAGATGCAGGACGATTGTTCCCGATGTTGGGGAAGTCCAGGACAAGGGGTCACAGTTTAAGGATAAGGGGGAAGTCTTTCAGGACCGAGATGAGAAAAACATTTTTCACACAGAGAGTGGTGAATCTGTGGAATTCTCTGCCACAGAAGGTAGTTGAGGCCAGTTCATTGGCTATATTTAAAAGGGAATTAGATATGGCCCTTGTGGCTAAAGGGATCAGGGGCTATGGAGAGAAGGCAGGTATGGGATACTGAGTTGGATGATCAGCCATGATCATATTGAATGGCGGTGCAGGCTCGAAGGGCCGAATGGCCTACTCCTGCGCCTATTTCCTATGTTTCTATTGTACATTTTACCAGTTCTAAAACTTACACAACTAGAGTTTTTTAAATTATATGATTTCCATATTGCCCAATATGAACCAGATATTTAAGCAATATACAGGAGGAACTCTCTGGATTTACATTGAAATTGCTGGTCCAATGCTCTGTTCTGATATTAGAGTGAGCATCAGCCTCAGAAATAATCTCTCAGTTTATGCAATGTATTTGAATTATAAGTCTGAACATGCTCAAAAGAAAAATTCTTCAAGTTATTCAAGTTACTATCAGTAAAAGATAACGATTGCAGATCAGGCCAATGACAAGAACCACATTTTCTTGGTGTTTTAATGGTTTGAAATTGCTTTTATGCTTCATCACCAAATGCTCAATGAGATAATACAGTTCCTTCCTTTTAATGAATATTTACATATTGAGAATGGAAACTGAAATGCATAATGCAATTTATGAATAGCGATACTTCATTATACCTGTAATCAATAGTTATTCTCTTCCACTCTCTCTGCTACTGAAAGCTAACTTGTTTTCTCTTTCTCAGTTCTGATGAAGGATCCCAGACAAAAAGCATTAACTGTCAAGTCAAGTTTAGTTTAGTTCAGTTTATTATCTTCACGTGTACCGAGGTCATTTGTGTCAGTATGGTGAGGTACATATATAATGAAAAGCTTGCTTGCAGCAGCAGAATAGGCACGTAGACTCAGAAAACAAACATAACACAATTATACCTAAATGATATAAGACCATATTCACATGAAATGTAGAATGCTAATTTGGTGTGATTTGATATCCGGGTATATTTTATGATGACCAGTTGAAGAGTGGCATTGTAGACCATCCCTTTACCTTATTGACAAATGAATGCCATATAGTATTGGGAAAGTATCAAATTTTAATATATAATCTTTCAACACCAAATCTGCAATATTCTTAAACTAACCTTTGTAGCAGGTGGCGCGTCTCCATCTGCAGTTATTGTCTTTAGCTCTATCTTTTCGTCTTTCTTTTCCTCTTCAATGGGTGGCTTCTCAATATCTTTTGGTTTTGCCGGACTGGAGTATCTATGAACAATTTTTGTGAGCAAAGTCAGCAAAAAACTACAAGTAGAATTTGTACAGTAGATGCCGCCAACCTCCAGGATGAGGAATGTAATTAAAGGAATTTTTTTTTCTTTCCCATTTATGTCTCCTCATACTTGCCTCAAAAGAAATAGGAGTTCATCAATTTACTTCAACAGACGATCAAACAAGGCAGAGGGTAGATTTCTTTTAATCTTTAATTTTCCTTTCAAAATAACAAACTATGTGTTCAGCACCTCAGTTAAACTTTTTCTTTTGTCATGCAATCAAAAATTGAATGCGAGCATATATGAAGAGTAATAAACATTACTGATGACCTGTCCAAAAAAATCAAGATGGAAAATTCTGGAAAAATGCACCCACACCAACGCTTAAAATGTGGATTTCAAATATGTCTGAAAAGGTATATCCCTTTTAATTAAACATTTTTTTTTTTCCTTTATATCTTCTTTTTACTTTTTGTTTCTTTCTCGTGCTCTACATCTTTATGGGCTCTTTTTCTCAACTTTCTCACGGACCATCAATACCACTACCTTACCTAACTTTCTCTCTCTCTCTCTCTCTCTCTCTCTCTCTCTCTCCTCTCTCTCTCTCTCTCTCTTGCTTCTGCTATTTTCCTACTATTAAATTTAAAAACAAGAAGTTGTACATGAAATGCATTATGTTATTCTTGAATTATACATGACTTCTAATAAAAATATAAAAATTAAAAAAAATCGATGGGGAAGAATTATATATAATTATAAAAAAAGTACAAACAGATTAGAAAAGACAACTAACTCCTCCCAGGATGTAATTTACAATCTCAAACAACTTAATGCCAACAACTCGCCAAAGCTCAGATAGGAGGATAGCTGCTGAAAAGCCTGCGTGTACATGCTCTTTCCCAATCATTGAAAGCATGCTGATTACCACAGGCAGAGTTGTGTATGGCCATGCTGATGGACAATGCTGGAGGAGACACCATGCAACTTTTCTTTGCACGTTGTCCTCATTTTCAGTCCTTCGCTAAATCTATTTCAAGCAACAAACAACTTGCTGGAGGAATTGAGTGGGTTAAAGCACACCTGCGGGCATTTCTATTTCACGCTACACACTCTTCATGACAATTGGAGACACTACCTCAATGTATTTCTTTGCCTGCCTTTCCCATCACCAGGCAAGACTGATTCCACCAATTCTGTTCAAACACAAAGTTAATACAATGCAGACATTTAACATGTTGGGCTCCTTAGTTTCTGCGTGAGAAATATTACTGCCGTACCCACAATGGATGGTTTAATCAGTCAATAGACAATGGACAATAGGTGCAGGAGTAGGCCATTCGGCCCTTCGAGCCAGCACCGCCATTCACTGTGATCCCGCCCCAACATCGGAAACATACTGAAGGTAGGTAAAATAGGTTTTAATATCACAGAAGGTTCATTCTTATTTTAACACCAAATATACCAGATGCTGGATGATTACCTTGAAGGTCGCAGAGGAGCGGCAGCCAGACCAGCGAGGGAGCGGATCGGCTGAAGGAAGGCTTTCTCCTAATTAGTTGAGTGGCTAGTTGGCTTGATTAGATACAATTAAGTTCAGGAGTAGCGGAGCAGCTTGTTGTGAGCGGCAAAGTGCCTTGGAGAATAAAGTGCAAGGCGTTGGCTATGGAGTCTTCGACGAGGAGGCTACTCTTGAATCGGTTCTGCATGTGTTCCAATATTTAAACGTGACTTATTGCAGTGACTTACTGTAGGAGGCTATGAGCGGCAGTGAAGGGAAGAGGTTTCACTCAGTTCTGAGAGTGTGTCTACCTGTGATTTGTCCACTGGAGTAATGGCAGACAAGTTGTTACGGTGTCTCTCCTGCAGGGTGTGCGAAGTCAGGGACACCGCTGGTGCTTCTGACCACTACACCTGCAGAAATTGTGTCCAGGTGCAGCTCCTGAACGAACGTGTTAGGGAACTTGAGCAGCAGCTACATGACCTCAGGACGATCCGGGAAAACGAGAGCTTCCTGGACAAGACCTACTGTGAGGTTGTCACACCGAGGATACCGGAAGAGCGAAGATGGGTGACAATGAGGAAGAGAAGTAAACATGGAGTGCAGGAGCCCCTGGTAGCTGTACAGGTACACCCTCTTGGGAGCTGTTGCAGCAGACAACACGACAAGAGTGGCAGCCAGGCCTTTGACTCCAACCCGGGTGCTGAGGCTCAATGGGGAAGATTGACATCAGGCAGAGCCGCAGTGGTGGGCGACTCGATAGGCAGGCGTGCGGGCAGGAGATTCTGCGTAAACACGCGATACTCCAGGATGGTGTGTTGCCTCCCTGGTGCCAGGGTCCAGGACGTCTCAGACAGACTTCAGAACATCCTCGAGTGGGAAGGTGAACAGCTGGAAGTAGTTGTGCGTGTGAGCACAAATGACGTGGATAAGAAGGGGAAGAGGGTTCTGCAACGTGCGTATAGAGAACTAGGTAGGAGGCTGAAAATCAGCACTTCTAGGGTGCTTATCTCTGGGTAACTTCCAGTACCTCGTGCTAGTGAGGGTAGAAACATGGAGATAGGGGATCTGAATGTGTGGATGATGAGTTGGTGCAGGGGGCAGGGATTTACAAATTTTAGGATTGCTAACACCATAAGAACTGCTGTGAAGAGCAATAATGTATGGGAAATAAATGTTTCATTCTTGTCACCAATTTTCTCATCCCAAGAAAATCTTTGATATTAATTATCCTAGCCTACTTTATTGACTTTTATTACCTTCTTTCTATTTCAAACACCAACTTGCTGGAGGAAGTCAGGATGAAGCAACTGCAAATGGTCGATCATTTACTACTTGAATTATAAGTAATGAAGATGGTAATTGAATTTAATAAGAATACATTTTTCATAGTTGGATGAAAAACAAAAGTCTAAAATAGGCCAGCAAAAAGCAAAATGAGAACAAGATATCACCTTGCTAGTTTCCTGCGTTCCTTTTCTTCTTCCTCCTCCTTCTGGGCAGAAGTCAAACTCTCAGCATCTGCTAGATTGTCCACAGCAATGGCCAAAAATACATTTAGAAGTATATCTGTTTGCAGGTAGAGTCAAGGCAAATATAGTGTCGATGAATTCAGTATTGAAGAAGACAGAGAGAGATGTGCTTATCAAAATGGATAATTAATACTGATGCCAAAAATGTACAACATCGTACCATATATTCTAAAATTATTTTACTGATTGCTAATTTGTGAAAGCAGAGTAAAATGTTGGTCCAACATTTCCACAAAAAGAATTGCCATACTCTGGTGCTGGGGTCCAGTGGTGAAGCATGAACAATTGAGACCGAGAACTCTATCCATTGCCCTTGTGGCAATTTATATCTGACACCAGTTCACCAATCCCATATGAAATTCAACAGTTGGGAGGCAGTAAGGCAACTTTCAGGTAATTTTCAATGTTTTAATTGATTCAATTAATTGAAATGTACTCAATGGTTTAGTGTTTGCTAATGTTTCTGCATCAGAGCTGCCTTTGTTCACAATGTTCTCTGCAACATTTAGCTGAAGGCGAGATCAGGTTCAGCAGAGAGTGGCCACTAGATAAATTATCAATTTGTATAGGTTTGTGAATCCTTAGAACTTAAAAATGAACATGTTGCACATTAATGTACTGAAATTGATCATTTTAAAACTAATGGGCCTGTCCCACTTACGCAACATTTTCGGCAACTGCCGGCACTCGTCATAGGTCATTACAGGCTGTCAAAAATTTTCAACGTTGAAAATCCATCGGCGACCAGAACAAGGTACGACTCTTTGGGCGACTACTCACCACCATACAGGCTTCACCCCGCGACATGTCGCCAGGGTGTCGGCTGTATGGTGTGAGTAGTCTCCTCAGTCGCCCAAAGAGTTGTAGCGTCTTTCTGGTTGCCACTGAATTTTCAACATGTTGAAAATTTTCGCCGACCTGCGACGACCTATGACGGGTGCCGGCAGTCGCCGAAAAATTTGGTAAGTGGGACAGGCCCATAAGGGAATTGATTCTAGATCTACTGTGACCACAGCCAATGGTTAACTCCAGCGCTCAATTAATGTTCGTGTAGTCAATAGACAATAGACAATAGGTGCAGGAGTAGGCCATTTGGTCCTTCGAGCCAGCACCGCCATTCAATGTGATCATGGCTGATCATCGCAAAGCAGTACCCCGTTCCTGCCTTCTCCCCATATCCCCTGACCGTTATTTTTAAGAGCCCTATCTAGCTCTCTTGAAAGCATCCAGAGAACCTGCCTCCACCGCCCTTTGAGGCAGAGAATTCCACAGACTCACCACTCTCTGTGAGAAAAAGTGTTTCCTCGTCTCCGTTCAAAATGGCTTACTCCTTATTCTTAAACTGTGGCCCCTGGTTCCGGACTTCCTCAACATCGGGAACATGTTTCTTGCCTCAAGTGTGTCCAAGCCCTTAACAATCTTATATGTTTCAATGAGATCCCCTCTCATCCTTCTAAACTCCAGAGTGTACAAGCCCAGCTGCTCCATTCTCTCAGCATATGACAGTCCCGCCATCCCGGGAATTAACCTTGTAAACCTACGCTGCACTCCCTCAATAGCAAGAATGTCCTTCCTCAAATTAGGGGACCAAAACTGCACACAATACTCCAGGTGTGGTCTCACTAGGGCTCTGTACAACTGCAGAAGGACCTCTTTGCTCGGTCCTTAATATCTTATAAAAGCCTTGAATCCGAAATGCAGTTAAAGGAGCAAAAGAATACAGTTCCCACAGATGAAGAGAATGATGAAATAAATGCAGACCAACATCCCAGGGAATGCTGGTCCTCCATAGGCCCTTATCCCATCATACATCACTGAGTTCCAGTCTTCACCAGTCAGGATCTGGAGAAAACAGGAAAAAGTTGAATTATAAAACCTTTATAAATGCATAAATAGAACGGAAAGTGTTGGAAATACCAAAAGGTCTGGCACTATGAGTGAAAGTGAACACAGAGCAATGTTTTAAATGTTTAAGAAAGAACTGCAGATGCAGGAAAAATCGAAGGTAGATAAAAATGCTGGAGAAACTCAGAAACTCGACCCGAAACATCACCTATTCCTTCGCTCCATAGATGCTGCCTCACCCGCTGAGTTTCTCCAGCATTTTTGTCTACCTTTAATGATTGAAATGAATGACTTTTCATTCAAACTGTTGACAATAAACCCAGTTTTGAGAGGCAGCAAAGGAATGAATGGGAGGATGGAATAATAGGGAAGGTTTGTGACAAATCAGAAGGCTGGGTGCTTAAATGAAGAAAGGAGTAACAGTGCAAGATAAAAAAGGTGGTGGTGATCAATGAATTACAAAAGCCAGGCCTGTAAGAGTTTGAATTACAGGAACCACAATATGAAATTACCATAAAATAAAACTGAATTACAGAATGTGAAATGCAATAGCTGGAATTCAATTCAATTCAATTCAATTCAATTCAAATTTAATGTCATTGCACAGATACAAGTATGGGTACAACAAAATGCAGTTTAGTGTCAGTACGTAGTGATAGCAATGTTTAGATAAATACAGATAAATAAATACAGATGTGGGAATCTATCGGCGGGACTCCGAGTTCAGCAGTGCGATGGTGTTATTGTAGAAGCTACTCCTCATCCTGCTGGTGCGGGACCTGAGGCTCCTGTACCGCCTCCCCGATGGTAGGAGGGCAAACAGTCCATGGTTAGGGTGGGAGGGGTCCTTGATGATCTTCCCAGCCCGTCTCAACACCGTTTTCGGTGGAGGGCAACCATGGCAGGGAGCGGGGCACCGATGATGTACTGGGCAGTTTTTCACCACCCGTTGTAGTGCCTTCCTGTCTGCTACGGGGCAACTGCTGTACCATACCGTAAAGCAGGTGGTCAGGATGCTTTCGATGGTACAGCGGTATAAGTTCGTCAGGATCAGGGGGGACAGGTGGGCTTTTTTGAGCCTCCTCAGGAAGTAAAGGCGCTGCTGCGCCTTTTTGACCAGCTTGGAGGTGTTGAGGGACCAGGACAGATCCTCCGAGATGTGTACCCCGAGGATTTGTAGTTGGAGACCCGCTCCACCTCAGTCCCGTTTATATGGATGGGGGTGTGTCTGCCCCCTCTGTTCTTCCTGAAGTCGACAATGATCTCCTTCGTCTTTTGGGAGTTGAGGACGAGGTTGTTATTGGCACACCAGGTTGTCAGGTGCTGGACCTCCTCCCTGTAGGCTGACTCGTCGTTATCGCTGATCAGTCCTACCACCGTGGTGTCGTCGGCAAATTTTATGATGGCGTTGGAGCTAAACTTAGGGATGCAGTCATGGGTGAAGAGAGAGTAGAGGAGAGGACTGAGCACACAGCCCTGTGGCACGCCAGTGTTCAGTGTTATAGTGGAGGAGGTGAGGTTGTTGATCCTAACAGACTGGGGTCTGTTAGTGAGGAAATCCAGTGTCCAATTGCAGAGGGAAGTGGAGATGCCAAGACCGCTGAGTTTGGTGATCAAGCTAGCGGGTATGACAGTGTTAAAGGCGGAAATGAAGTCGATGAACAGCAACCTGATGTAGGTGTTATTGCTGTCCAGGTGGGTCAGGGCAGAGTGTAGGGCCGCAGATATGGCGTCTTCTGTTGACCTATTGGTCCGGTAGGCAAACTGATGGGGGTCCAGTGTGGGGGGGAGGCTGGCTTTGAGGTGAGCCAGGATCAGCCGCTCGAAGCACTTGGCGATGACAGGGGTGAGTACCACTGGCCGGAAATCATTGAGACTCCCTGTCGCTGATTGTTTGGGCACTGGCACAATGGTAGATGTCTTGAGGCAAGTGGGGACGACACCCTGGGCCAGTGACAGATTGAAGATGTCAGTGAGGACCAGGGATAGTTGTCCAGCACATGCCCTGAGCACCCGCCCGGGGATGCTGATAATCGGAAGTTATTGAACTCAGTGTTTAGACTGGAAGACTGCAAGGTACATATTTAGAATATGAGGTCTTGCTCTTCAATTTTTTTTTTAAATATATTTTTATTAGAGGTAAGCAATAAATTGGCAAACACAAATTATGGTATAGGTGTTTTGAGTACATCACTCATACATTATTAATATTTTCAATTAAATCATTCTGCCTCCAATAGTTTTTTTTTAGAGATTAAAAGTAATAAAAAAAGAGAGAGAAAAAAAAGAAGGAAAAAAGAGAAATCAAAAAATAAAATCATAAGGAATGGAATAATTTACATCATTAATACATCATTGGAGATAAGATCAAGGAATATAGAGTATAACTTTTCATCTGTTCCTGAGTCCAAGTTTCAGTTAGGTTCCCGTGCCGAACCAATCTACCCTTTTAAATAATCGATGAAAGAAGACCATATTCTAACAAAGAGTTCTTGTTTGTCCATTAAGGCAAATCTGATTTTTTCCAGGTGTAGGGTCTCTGACATTTCCATAATCCACATTTTAATTGTGGGGCTTGTAGGGCCTTTCCAACATTTTAATATTAATTTCTTCCCGATTATTATACTGTAATCTAGGAAATTTCTTTGGCTTGTTGTGAGTGTTAAACTTTGTTCTGATATTCCAAGTATTATTAGTTTTGAGTCCGGATCCAGTTTTGTATTAACAACTTCAGAAGTTATTCTGAAAATCTCAATCCAGAAGTTTTTAATTTTTATACAATTTGCAAACGTATGTGTTAAGTTAGCCTCTAGATGCTGACATTTATCGCAGATAGGAGAGACATGTGGAAAGATTCTATTCAGTTTAACTTTTGAGTAATGTAATCTGTGTAATACTTTAAATTGTATTAAAGTATGTCTGGCATTTAACGAGCATTGATGTATATATTGTAAACTTTTGTCCCATATATCTTTCGTTATGGGTTGGCTTAATTCATTTTCCCATGTATGTCTATGCGATTCCGTCGATGTTGCTCTTCAATTTGACATTGAACTTCATCAAACGAGTGTAGTCGGCTGAAGACAGAAAGTACAGATTGGAAGTGGGAACGAGAATCAACATGATACACATTAGGAGACTTGGTAGCATTGCTCTCTGACTAACTGATCATATTACATAGAACAGGACAGGACAGGAACAGATCCTTTGGCCTACAATGCCCCTGGTGGACAAGATGCCACCATAAACTAATCTCCTCTGCCTGCACACGGTCCATATCCCTCCATTCCCTGCCTGCCTATCTACCCACCACACTCTGTGTGAAATGCTTGCCCCACATTATCCCCTTTAAACTTAGTCCCTCTCACCTAAATGCCATGCCCTCTAGCCTTTGACATTTCTTGGCATTGTCCAACTTTTCCTGAGACCCAAAACCCTTTAATCCATCTGGCATTCTGGTAATCCTCTTTTACATCCCCTCCAAAGCCCCCACATCTTTCTTGTGGTGGCGGCCTGGCATAGATGGTAGATCAATGGTGTGTGTATGAAGGAACTGCAGATGCTGGTTTAATCCAAAGACAGACACGAAATGCTGGGGTAACCCACCGGGTCAGGCAGCATCTCTGGAGAGAGAAGGAATGGGAGAGAAGAACTGGAGAGAAGAAACGTAGACAATGATGGCATGGCTGTGCAGTCTCATGTCTTGTGGGATTGCGTGTGGCTCACATGTCCGATGCACGAGCCTCGCATGCGGGAGCATTAGGGGCACCAGAAGGCTGCTGTGGGAGGATTTAGCTCTGCAGCCTTCCTCCTCTGCCATTAATGAATCGGCTTTGGTGAGTATCTTCAAAACTGCCGACCGCCTTCCTAGTAGTTGTACACCAACCAGTCCTGTCACTGGCACGGGTTTCCAGTTGTTTGGGGATAGGCCTGCATGCTGGAGGTGGTCCTTGATACCGTCTTTGAACCGTTTCTTTGGGCGCCCTGGGGTACCTTTGACCCCGTGGAACACCATACTCCAAATGCAACCTAACCAAAGTCTTATAAAGCTGCAACAACTTCCTGACTCTAGGACCCAATGCTTCAAAGGATGAAGGCAAGAATACCACATGACTTCTTTTCCACTCTATTTACTTGTGTTGCCATTTTCATGGAGCTATACACTTGGACCCGGAAGGTTTTTCTGTATATCAATGATCTTAAGGGTCTTAAATGTTATTAAATGTATACTCTCCCCTTGTGTTCGATTTCTCAGTGTGCAACACCTCACATTTGCTCTCCTTGCCTTCTCCCACTCATTTCTGTAGCTGGTCTACATCCTGCTGTATACTTTGCAACCGTCCCCATTGTCAACACCTTCATCAATTTGACGTTGTCTGCCAGCTCACTAACCAGTCCATTTACGTCCAAGTCATGCACACAGATCACGAACAACAGAGGTCCCGGCACAGATCCCCAAGGATCTCCACTGGTCACAAAGCCCCGGGCAGAATAACACCCTTCCACCACGACCCTCTGTCTGGAGTAAGACAGTTCTGGATCCAAATGCCCAAGTCACCATTAATCCTTGCCATGCACCTTGATCAGCCTGGCATTTGTGCCAAAATATAACCCCCATTCAGTGCTGCCCAGCAGCAACACTTATTAGATGCACGACGACTTGTAGACATGTGTGTTCAGGAAACAAATACATACAACAAGGAACAGAGATTGTCATGGAAAAGTGTTTCATTAATTGTTTCAACGTTAGCATTGTGGATTTAACAATATGTTTTTTTTAATTCATAATTTACCATTCTACAAGTTGGTTATCATTTTCCATTTTGGTTTGATGACACAGTATTGTGCTGAAGGAACCATAACATACTGTTCACTGCAAGGGCCAGGAAGTGAGCGGGCAAGATCATCTCTCACCCCTC
The DNA here is from genome assembly GCA_035221665.1 of Okamejei kenojei. Taxonomy (NCBI): domain Eukaryota; kingdom Metazoa; phylum Chordata; class Chondrichthyes; order Rajiformes; family Rajidae; genus Okamejei; species Okamejei kenojei. The sequence continues at coordinate 45,529,417 of CM069149.1, read as the reverse complement.
TCACCCTGGCCACAAACTCTTCGAATCACTTCCCTCTGGAAGGCGACTCCGGATTGTCAAAGCCGCCACAGCCAGACATAAAAACAGTTTTTATCCACGAGTAGTTGCTCTACTCAACAGCCAAAAATCTGTAGCCTCCCTTTGATCTGGTATTTTGTTGGTTCACATGCTTGATCAATGGTGTTTTATCATTAATGTTTTATTATTATTAATGTTTAGTGTTTTCTGAGTCATTCGTAACTGTCACTGTATGTCATGTTGTTACTTGTGGGCGGAGCACCAAGGCAAATTCCTTGTATGTGAATACTTGGCCATTAAACTTACTTACTTACTTACATACCTGGAAGACAGTAAGAAGTGACTGAGGAAAGTTATCAAATGTACTCCGTTTTGGTTGCATCTCATCAAAATTGAACTTTCCTCCAAAGAGTTGCATGCCCAGGAGAGAAAAAATGATGATGAATAGGAAGAGGAGCAGTAACAAAGAAGCAATCGATCGGACAGAGTTCAAAAGAGAAGCCACCAGATTACTCAAGGAATTCCAGTATCTAAATATAGAAACAAAGAATGTAATTAACCTCTTATTCACAACATCAAGGATATTTTCAAATTCTTTCTGCAATATTGCAAAATGGACCTGCGAAAGTCCTCAGCTCAAACTCTCATCCATTACTTTGTAAACCTGATGATCCCAATACACACCTGTTTATCTTGTGTAAGAAATAACTGCAGATGCTGGTATAAATCAAAGGTAGACACAAAATGCTGGAGTAACTCAGCGGGATGGGCAGCATCTCTGGAGAGAAGGAATGGGCAACGTTTCGGGTCGAGGCCCTTCTTCAGACCGACATCAGAGGAGGGGGCGGGACAAAGATTGAATGTAGAACACAGATGTTGAACATCTTTGTCCCGCCCCCTCCCCTGACTTCAGTCTGAAGAAGGGTCTTGACCCAAAACGTCGCCTGTTCCTTCTCTCCAGAGATGCTGCCTCACCCGCTGAGTTACTCCAGCATTTTGTGTCTACCACCTGTTTACCTTAGTTTATACTACACATGAAGTTACTTAATCTTTGCTGCACTTATTCTAAATCACATGGTGTTCCTTGAGTTTATTGAACCATATTGGCTGATGGTTAAGCAACATCTTATCACTTCATGGTTTTTAATCTTAATGTAGATATATTGAAGATAAACTTCAATATGTCTACATATCTTTAAATCTGGCTTCTTAATCACTCCTGGTTTTAGTGGTAGCTCGAGGTTGTTGACCCCCCCCCCTCCTCCCCTACCCCCCTACCCCCCATCCCCCCCCCTATCCCCTCCACCCCCCCCCCCCCCCCCCTTAAATATCTCTGACATCCTACCTTTCTCTACCAACAAAAAGAGTTTTGAAAAAATCTACAGTTTTCTCCCTGGCGTTTCCTTACAAGGCAGTGTTACAATTTATTTGACAGTCTTGTGTGATTACATTTTGCTGTTTTGTTTAATTAAAGGCGTCATATAATTTAGTTATGGTTCCTAATCTAACCCCTAAATTAAGCAATAGACTAAACTGAGGATCACTTCCCAATCTATAAATTAATTTTTAACACTTTATTCTGCTCTCAAATCAAATGTTGATGCAACTGAGTTTTTACGTCTTAATATAGAATATGTTATGTCATCCATACGTTTTGTTTTGCGAGTTTGATTAATTTTTTTCAAAGTATGGTTATTTTAAATCTATAGTTGCCTGATTTTTGTCCATGTTGAAATATGAAAAATCTAACCCAAAGTGTCAAGGAAATTCAATGTAGCTGCAAATTAATTATTAATCTTTATTAATTCTGCCTAATTTTTCACAAGATTAATTTTTAATCTATGGTCTGGACAAAATAAGTAATGATTTATATCCAGTGAGTGATGTTGGACATTTCCCTTCCCACACAAACCACCCCCTCCCTGGGTACTTTCCCTTGCAACCGCAGGAAATGCTACACTTGTCCCTTTACCTCTTCCCTCTACTCCATCCAAGTAGAGTCCTTCCAGGTGAGGCAGAGGGGCACCTGCACCTCCTCCAACCTCATCTACTGCATCCGCTGTTCCAGGTGTCAACTTCTCTACATCGGTGAGACCAAGCGCACGCTCGGAGATCGCTTCGCCCAACACCTCCGCTCAGTTCGCACTAACCAACCTGATCTACCAGTGACTTAGCACTTCAACTCCCCCTCCCATTCCGAATCTGACCTTTCTGTCCTGAGCTTCCCCCATTGCCAGTGTGAGGCCCAGCACAATTTGGAGGAGCAGCACCTCATATTTTGCTTGGGTAGTTTACACTCCAGTAGTAGGAACATTGACTTCTCTAATTTCAGTTAGTCATTGCTTTCTCCCTCCTTCCCCTCCCCCTTCCCAGCTCCCAAACAAGCCTACTGTCTCCGCCTCTTTCTTTATTTTTCTCTGCGCCCCCCTCCCCCCCGGCATCAGTCCGAAGAAGGGTCTCGACCCAAACCGTGGCCTATTTCTTCTCTCCATAGATGCTGCCTCACCCACTGAGTTCCTCCAGCATTTTTGTCTACCTTGGAGATTCAATTGTAAGTGATCATAAGTAATCAGGTTAACACAAGATTCCCAAAGTTATATTTTTCTTTCTGACAATTTCTGACAAACATCTCAAAAAGAGAGGTAAGTAAAACGTTACCTTGTAATTTTAAAGATCCGCAAAAGCCGTACGCAGCGAAGCACTGAAATGCCAAGTGGAGACATGATCTGGGTCTCCACTAGAATAGTCTCAAGGATTCCCCCACAGACAATGAAGCAGTCAAAACGATTAAAGAGCGACACAAAATAAGCTTGTAATCCAAGACTGTACATCTTAAGTATCATTTCACCGGTGAAAAGTGCCAAAATAACTTGATTTGCTGTATCTATGAAAGGAATTAAAACAAAAACTTTGAATAAACCATCTTCACAATTTTCTTTGCCATATCTCTAAAATCACTACATTAGAATGAAATATTATTCCAAAATGTTCCTAGTTTTGGAGTGACTTGTTAATGAGTTAGAGTCATAGGTTCTGTATACAGCACAGAAACAGGTTCTTCAGCACAACTGGTCCAAGTCGACCGAGATGTTCATGATTGTTTGAGCACTGACTGAGATCAGTGAAGAGAGCTTGGGCCAATCCAGTCGAATGCTAAACACGCACTTTCTAGAACAATAACCACAATTTATTTCCCATTTCAACACACGCAAGCAATGTGCAGTAACACCATTATCCCATAGGAAATACCCACTTAGTCTACATATGAAGAGTGAACCATGACATGAACTCAGGATTCCCTGTGGTGTCAAGGTTAATTTCGCATCATTTGGTGTATTTCCTCAAGGTGGCATGAGGAAAATTGCAGACTTTTGGACAATAGACAAAGATGTTGAGAGTTAAGTAATATTTTGTGGCTTGCTTTCACCACAATTTACCATAACAACATTATGAACCAATTTTGTCTAGCTTTATCAACTTTAGTTTACTATCTACTCAGTAGGTTCACATTAATTATTCAAAATATTTCCTGATTTTTTTTCTTCTGGTTTACATTTGAATTTGGAATTGCGAATGTCTTTAAGTGCATATTTTACAGTACCTTCATTATATTCATCCAATTAATTCACTTTAATGCTTCTCGTCTGTGGAATTCTCTGCCTCACGGGAGGTGGAGGCAGGTTCTCTGGATGCTTTCAAGAGAGAGCTAGATAGGACTCTTAAAAATAGCGGAGTCAGGGGATATGGGGAGAAGGCAGTAATGGGATACTGATTGGGGATGATCAGCCAAGATCACATTGAATGGCGGTGCTGGCTCGAAGGGCTGAATGGCCTCCTCCCGCACCTATTGTCTATTGTATATTGTCTCTCTTGAAGTTTTTATCTAAAATTGCTCTTAAAAGACTAAATTTGGACCACATATTTTGGGAAATGTGTTTGTATTAGAGCACTGCACACTTAAACAATACAGTTTTCCATATAATTTGAGCAGTTATACTAAGGAAATATCTTTTAATTTTGCCATTACAGTGCTGATGTCCATTCAGAAGAATAGAATAACAAATAGGAAAAGAAATGCTGCCACGATCAACAATGCAAGATCGAGGGAAACAGCAACATAAAGACAAAAGTTAGATAGAATTAATCATATAGATAAATACTTTCTCTACCATATGCAATGCTGCAAGAGAGCAATTAATTATGTAAATAAATACCTCAGTCTGCAAATTCCTGCACTGCTATTAAATAATGTTAAAACAGTACTGAGTAACACCTAATTTTCTAAACATCCCACAAGATCAAAAATAGACAACTGAAAGCTCCCAGATGAATGTTGTTGCATTTCCTGTTGCTGCATTTCCTGTCAACACACCAATATGCCAGTTTGAATCAAAGATCCTACAGCGAGCAAGATAGATCACTCGATGAAAAAGACGTAGTACGGTCATGGGCAGATTCATGGGTAATTTTCGGCCCCATTTCCATAACCGGCTTCCGTCTCCATACCAAAGATCCCGTAGGACACTAGTGCGGAGGCTGTTAAACCGGTTACAGAAACATCCTAGTAAACATAAAAGTTATTTGGTAAAAATCTTCTCCTCATTTTCAGATTTTTAATTTAGTAACACAAACTGTTCCCCCGCAACGTTGATTACACTGCGAGTCGGGACGGGTCGGGTCGGGTCAGGTTATGGAAATGGATGAAAAGGCCCACATTCCGTTCCGTTGCGTACTACATGTCAGCCCATTGCATTTAGCTGGAGTGGTCTATCTTGCTCCGCTATAGGATCTTTGGTTTGAATTACAGATCTCGCAGAAGGTTGCTTTAATGAAGCCTTGTCTGCGATGAGATGACTAATTGGAGAAATCTAATTATGAACACTGGTTCCCGTAAATATTGGGTGGCTCGGGTCTTGCTCGTTCATAATCCCCATGGTTGCTTCAATATAATTTATGCCTAACTGCAATCTCCATGCTATTCAGAAAAAAAGGTGGAAGTGTAGCTAAATCCCCAATGAAAGTTAGTTTTCAGTGCAAAAGTCATGGAAGGTGCAAGGAAATGAAAGTTAAACTGAGTAAAGGGCCTGTCCCACTTACGCGATTTTTTTCGTCGACTTGCCGGCAACCGTCATAGTCGCAGCAGGCGACTCTTTGGACGACTACTCACGACCAACCAGGCGTCACCCCGCGACATGTCGTCTGCATGGCCGTGAGTAGTCGCCCAAAGAGTCGTATCTTTTTCAGGTCGCCGCTGGATTTTCAACATGTTGAAAACTTTTGGCGACCTGGTGCGCTATGACGGGTGCTGGCAAGTCACCCAAAAAATTACGTAAGTGGGACAGGCCCTTAAGCAATGAGGCTGCAGGATACTAACTGTGGAGATGCCTGATAAAGAGCTGGCTCTTTCAAAAGTATGGTTTCAGAATAAAAGGGTGAATAATAGCTAGTTTTTAATGCGCAAATAGGGACTAACATTATTCAGATGAACAAAGTTAAACATCATACTGGAAACACATTTTTGGTGTTGTACTTTCATAGTTATCATTTACACGAGGTGTACATGAGAATCCCCAAGAGTAGTCAAGGGCCAAACCTTTATACGAGGTCAGCAAATGGACCCAATGTTGCTCCACTGTGGATTAATCATATTTTCAGATACAGAGAAAGTTTAAGGACATTTTGCTTTTTTTAAAATTAGCTTTTTTTTTTACTTTGAAAAAATCTGGAATAAATGGTCCTTTTTCATTCAGCTCTTTCGTTACCTTGAACGTGAGAAAGCCAAGTGGGCTGTTTGTGGTGTTCTGATGCAATGGTAAGGGTGTTCAGGAATACTAGAAATATCACAAGCCAATAAAACACACTTGACTTCACGCCTGCTCGACATTTTCGCCTGCAAAATCGGTTCCATCTCCGCCAATATCGGCTGCAACAAAAAAAAAGTGATACTGAGGGTGAAGAAAAGATTTTTAATTGTTTTATTAATTTCATGAACTGTAAGAGGGTGTTTGGTATAGAGAGTAAAATAATGAGTGCCGGATGTGATGGTAGAAGCAGATATAATAGTGGCATTTAAAAGGCTTTGGGTAGATACATGAATATGTTGGGAATGGATATGGATCATATGCAGTCAATGCTTATTCCACAGAACGCAATAATTGATTTTAATGCGGAATGTAAATTGTTTACTGGTTAAACTTGGTAACTTCTTACAACAACAAATATTATATACAACTTCATTCATGCTGGTTTCTATCTCAATGCCACATTATGACTGAAAACATTTTGAATAAAAAGTGCACTCCATAGTTATTGATCCTTCATACAAGTTATGTCCGAGAAGATTTTATAAGTCAATTACCCTGGCAAACTAGCATAATAAGGCAATTGATGATTCTATGAGATGCGAGGAGGGAAGTCGACCGTTCTAGATCTGTGTTACCCTACGCCTATTTAGATATTTTCCTCACAAAGACATACATTTGTACATACATGCACAAGCATAATTAATTAAGTGCAAATGACATGATAGGGTCATATAACAGAGCTTCCATTGCACCTTGTAGTACCATACAAGTCACAGGAAATAACACATGGTATTGGGGGTAGAGAGCTGATATGGATAGAAAATTGGTTGGCAGACAGGAAACAAAGAGTAGGGATTAACGGGTCGCTTTCAGAATGGCAGGCAATGACTAGTGGGGTACCGCAATGCTCGGTGTTGGGACCGCAGCTATTTACAATATACATCAATGATTTAGGTGAAGGGATTCAAAGTAACATGAGCAAATTTGCAGATGACACAAAACTGGTTGACAGTGTGAACTGTGAGGAGAATGCAATGAGAATGCAGGGTGACTTGGACAGGTTGGGTGAGTGGGCAAATACATGGCAGATGCAATTTAATGTGGATAAATGTGAGGTTATCCACATTGGTAGCCAAAACAGGATGGCAGATTATTATCTAAATGGTGTCAAGTTTTGAAAAAGGCATCTGGGGGTCCTTGTTCATCAGTCAATGAAAGTAAGCATGCAGGTACAGCAGGCAGTGAAGAAAGCGAATGGCATGTTGGCCTTCATAACAAGAGGAATTGAGTATAGGAGCAAAGAGGTCCTTCTGCAGTTGTACAGGGCCCTAGTGAGACCACACCTGGAGCATTGTGTGTAGTTTTGGTCCCCTAATTTGAGGAAGGACATTTTTGCTATTGAAGGAGCGCAGCGTAGGTTTACACGATGGCGGGACTGTCATAAGCTGAGAGAATGGAGAGGCTGGGCTTCTGGAATTTAGAAGGATGAGAGGATATCTTATTAAGGGTTTGGACACGCTAGAGGCAGGAAACATGTTCCCGATGTTGGGGGAGTCCAGAACTAGGGGCCACAGTTTACGAATAAGGGGTAAGCCATTTAGAACGGAGATGAGGAAACACTTTTTTACACAGAGAGTTGTGAGTCTGTGGAATTCTCTGCCTCGGTGGTGGAGGCAGATTCTCTGGATACTTTCAAGAGAGGACTAGATGGGGCTCTTAAAGATAGCGGAGTCAGGGAATATGGGGAGAAGGCAGGAACGGGATACCGATTGGGATGATCAGCCATGATCACATTGAATGGCGGTGCTGGCTCAAAGGGCCAAATGGCATATTCCTGCACCTATTGTCTACTGGCCAACACTGCCATGTGAGGTGTTAAATTTTATAGAGGTGTTTTGACGAAAGCTATCAAATGAAAAATTAGAACAGTCTAAAGGGCCAGTCCCACTTTCCAGAGTTATTCACAAATTCCCCCTGAGTTTTCAAACTGGCAGAATTTTCGTAACGAGTCCGTAGGAGTCCGTGGATATATCGTAGCGGCTCGTTACGCCGGCCGTAGGTACTCGGGGCTATTTTTTTACTCGTGGACATTTTTCATCGGGCTGAAAAAAACGTCCCAACTTACCTGATGCCCCGAGTACCTACGGCCTGTTTCCACACTGTGCGATACACCACGCTACGATATATCCACTGACTCCTACGACCTCGTTACGAACATTCTGCGAGTTTGAAAACTCGGGAGAATTCGTGAATAACTCGGGAAAGTGGGGCAGGCCCTTTAGGATTATGTTTTTAAATCTTAATTTGGCATTGTCAGCAGGTCAATAGATAAGGGAACACAGTCATTACCTCCTTTAATCTCAGGTGGATCCTCCAGCATTAATGGTTATGCTCTTGGAGGTATTTTGTGACTGTTGGAGTACCCTACTTCAATTAACTAATTAGGAGCATGGGCAGAATTAAGACAAGGATATTCACTATTTCCATTGTGGCAATTTGGAAAATATATATATTTTTAAAATCACAGTTAGCAAAAAATTGTGATGTTATAATCTGTTATAAGATTCTAGAGGAAGGGAGACATAGACAATATCAAAGTGTATTAGCCAATGATACCTCCACATCAATTGCACTTTGTAATTCTGTGCTGGCTTTTAAGAATATATACATAAATCACGTGCTCTTGTACAGTCATACAGTGTGGAAACAGGCCCTTCAGCCCAACTTGCCCACACGGGCCAACATGTCCCAGCGACACTATTCCCACCTGCCCACTTTTAGTCCATATCCATCCAAACATGTCCTATCCATGTATCTGTCCAACTGTTTCTTAAACATTGGAATAGTCCCTGCCTCATTGGAATAGTCCCTACCTCCTCCGGCAGCTTGTTCCATATGCCCACCACCCTCTGTGTGAAAAAGGTTACCCCTCAGATTTCTATTAAATCTTTTACCCTTCACCTTAAACCTATATCGTTTGCTCAGCGATTCACCTACTCTGGGCAAGAGACTACGTGCATCTACCCGATCTATTCCTCTCATGATTTTATACACCTCAATTAGATTACTTCTCATCCTCATTGCGCTCCAGGGAATAGAGTTCCAGCCTCCTCAGCCTCTCTCTATAGCTCAGATCTAGTCCCTGCAACATCCTCGTCAATCTTCTCTGTACCCTTTCCAGATTGACAACACATTTCCAATAATATGGTGCCCAGAACTGAACACAATACTCTAAACGCAGCCTCATCAACACCTAATACAACTGCAACATGACCTCCCAACTTCTACACTCAATATACTGACTGATGAAGGCCAATGTGCCAAATGCCTTTTTGACCACCTTATCTACCTGTGACTCCACCCTCAGGAAACCATGTACCTGCACTCCTAGATCCTTCTGCTCCACCACTAGATCCCTCTGCTCTTGTATTGATGCTGGAAAGTTGGAAAGAGTCACAGAGAAGTTTCTCTACCTGGAGAGCTGATGATGATGATGACGTTAAGTGGCTTGCTCATCAGTGAGGCATTGCCCCCTTACTTTGAGTTCTGTGTATACTTATATCACAGCAGGACGGACTCAGAGGATAAATGGCACACAGTTGCTATGCAACGCTGAGCTAAAATTAGCATTCCTGCCACTGGCAGCTGGGAATGCCATTAACTGGAAAAAATACACACTTGCAAGACATCTTAAAAGTTAATTACATACCCAGACTTTTCAACTGCCTTTACATGACTTTACAAGACAATTTTCAACAGTTTGCACAAAATGGCACAAAATCACGGTTATTTTCTGTGGCATATTTGCAACAAGCTAAAGATACTTACCGCAGTGTCTGTTTATTAACATTAGAACAAAGGTTAGAAGGATAAAGAACACTTGGCTGTTTAATACAGTTAAAGAGACCTTTAAAACATATAATGCAGCTGCACAAGAAGGGAGCAAAGCAGAATAGTAAAAACTATAGGCCGGTTAGCCTGACGTCAGTGCTTGGTTAGATTTTAAAGTCCATTATGGAAGATGTACTTAGAAGTTCATGATGAAATATTCCAAAGTCAGCATGGCTTTGTGAAGGGGAGGTGTTGCTTGACAAATTTGCTGGAATTCTTTGAAGTCAATAGCAGGACAGACAAAGGAGAGTCAGTAGATGTTGTTTACTTAGGTTTTCAGAAAGCCTTTGATAAGGTGCCACACGTCAGGCTGGTAAGGAAGACAAGAGCAGATGGTGACAAAGGACTGATATGAGCATGGATATAGCAGGTTGGCTGGATGGCAAAAACCAAAGAGTGGCAATAAAGGGGGCTTTTTCTGGGTGGCTGCCAGTGACTAGCGGAGTTCCACAAGGGTCGGTGCTGGGGCCGCTACTCTTCACTTTGGAAGGGCAGGTACTATAGCGAAAGTAGGGACTCTGCAAAGGACTTGGGCAGCTTGGGAAAGTAGGCAGGGAAGTGACAGATGGAATATAGTGTATCAAAGTGTGGATTCATGCAGTTTGGTAGTAGGAATAAAGGAGAGAATTCAGATATCGGAGGTGCAAAGGGGCTTGGGAGTGCTGGTGCAGGATTCCCAAAAAGTTAATTTGCAAGTTGAATCGGTAGTAAAGAAAGCAAACTCAATGCTTGCATTAATTTCAAGAGGGCTTGTATACAAAAAGAGGGATGTAATGCTGAGGCTCTACAAGGCGCTGGTCAGGCCGCATTTGAAATATTGTGAGCAATTTTGGGCACCATGTGTGAGGAATGATGTTCTGGTTCTGGAGAGGGTCCGGAGGAGGTTTACAAGAATAATTCCAGGAATGAGTAGGTAAACCTATGATGAGCATTTGTTGGCACTGGGCCTGTACTCACTGGGATTTAGAAGAATGAGGGGGGACCTCATCGAAACATACAGAATAGTGATAGGCTTGAATAGAGTGGATGTGGAGAGGATGTTTCCATTAGTGGGAGAGTCCAGGACTAGAGGTCATAGCCTCAGAATTAAACAACGTTCTTTTAGGAAGGAGATGATGAGAAATTTCTTTAGTCAGAGGGTGATGAATCTGTGGAATTCTTTGCCAACGAAGGCTGTAGAGGCCAAGTCAGTGGATAATTTTAAGGCAGAGATGGATAGATTTTTGATTAGTGCAGGCGTCAGAGGTTATGGGGAGAAGGGAGGAGAATGGAATTCGGAGGGAGAGATAGATCAGCCATGATTTAATGGCGGAGTAGACTTGTTGGGCCGAATGGCTTAATTCTACTCGGATCACTTATGACCTTACGACCTTATGACATTTGACTATGAATACAAAAATGTAACAGAAACATTTGCAATGAAAATGACCTTGCTGTAGGGGCTTGCTCCACTATTAGCCGACTAGCTAACCTCTTGCTGTGGTGTGCATGGACAGCTGACAAATGACTGCGATTTAGTACGTGGTATTCTCAGAGATGAGCACATTGGATGGCTGACGGAGTTTGGAAACATTGAGGAGAGGAAGTAATGAGTGCTGAGTCAAAAATTACTGATCAGAGGAAGGTACCAGTCCAAGAAATGGGGTGTAGGTATGCCAAGAGCAGTACAGATAGCACACAGAGTCATTAGAGACAAAAAGATTGCAAAATAAATAGTTAGTCCCAATGCTTGTTGCCTTGTGCATCGTTGTCATAGAGTACCACATACAAAGCAACTCTCCGATTCTGAGACCATACTAGTTATCGTCAATCTAACCCAGATGCATTCTTTTGATTTCGGAAGCTTTGCTTCTGTTAATATGCTGTGGTTTTGATACACCAACTATATTTACCATTGTATATGACCTGCAACTTTCAAAGCCGTCTGACGTAAATTATACGAAGAACATTACGACATGACATATATTATGCATTGACTGACCTGAACTTGGACTTGGAAATTCTGTGCCTGGAACACAAAATGAAAGATTATGATTGATTTGAGAAGCTGTTGAATTGAAATCTCTTGAATTGATGTTGTTAGTGGAACGGATTGATTGCTTGTCTAGAAATGCAAAGTCTCAGTGTTGCAACAATCAGGAACAGCAGCTGATAACATTTTGCTCGAATAAGTGAAAGACACTACTTCAAACTCGCAGAAAATGATTTAGGGATCTGGGCGCTCGTTAGAAAAAAATATATAGTTTGCAATTACATGTCTCACGAGATTTTGAGATATTTATGTAAGCAAATAGTTTTAAAACTTGTTTGGCCTGTTTGAGCACAGCAAGAGATGATGGAAAAGAATGTACAAATTGAGACACTTTCTCAGAACAGCTATTTAAAAGTCTGCATATATGTGACAAGAGAACCCACTAGACTGAGGTGCCAAGCTTTACCAAAGACTATGGAAGTGATTAACATCTCCTTGAATTTTTCCACCTCAACCTTTTTGCAAATTGTCATTCGAGGGATTTCTCACTTGGTGTTGTCAAGGCATCATGACACATCATTAAATACACCAAGGACATCAAGAGGCTATGACAATCAAAGAGCCTCTTGCCATCTGTTATAGACAGGGTGTATTTTACTAAATTAATGAATGCACTACAAACAACATAGGAGGACTACAGTTTAGAGACAACATTGCAACAAATACACAGTTCATCCACAATAAGAGGTTATGTGAAAGTGACGAGAAGAAGTGGCCACGCAGCAAAACCATAGAATATTCGATGTCTTTATTGCATTTGTTAAGTTGCCTAATTACCTAAAGAGCCCAAATTGGATTATCAGACCTTGTTATGTTAGTTCACAAATCAATTACCATTCAATTACCTTTTAAGAACAGTAAACACATTCCGTTCTCTTTACTTCACTGTCATCACAAATTTGTTTTGGGAGCAAGTTGGATAATTACAGACGACAGAAATCCAGTCCACATCTCTTAAATAAAAGACGTGTTTGACCGCATAAATTGGTGGAAGCCATTGTGGAGCAATTTTAACACGGCAGATTACACATGGCAAAACATAAGAGGCAATAGTCTTCCTAATTCTGAAATACTACACTAAGGTCCTTGTGAATAAGATGGATGGATGGGAGATTCTGCGTCTACGGGGAATGTGGACAATCGGGGACCGTACAGAAAGTAGTTGTGTGGAGAAATGTGTGTAGGTCATTGTCAAGACCTTCCTCTTAACCCATGTGGACAATCTTTACCACCCTTTAAATATGAGGAGAATACTCAGTAAGTCTAGCACATTGGATTGGTAAAACAATTTGGCAGATAATCTCCTCACATACCAATTTCTTTGATCTCAAATAATTCAAACAGATCAAAGAAAGATCAGGCACAAAAAGCTGGAATAATTCAATGGGTCAGGCAGCATCTCTGGAGAAAAGGAATAGGTAATGTTTCAGGTCAAGACCCTTCTTCAGACTGGAGGTTAGAAGAAGAGTCTCGACCCGAAACGTCACCTATTCTTTTTCTCCAGAGATGTTGCCTGACCCACTGATTTCTACAGTTTATTTGTGTCTATCTTTGGTTTAAACCCGCATCTGTAGTTCTTTCCTACACAAAGAAAGATCAGGGTTCAGTATAGAACAATATTTTTTCATTTGCACATTCATGAAATGTAAGTTTTGTTGGCACCGCCAGGATTTAATCAAGACTCTCAAATACACTTTGAGGGCAAGATATTGGATAGCCAACTATAGGAGAATGTAACTAAAAGGGAACAGGCAATTCTCCTACACTCCAGGCAACAAAGGGCTATGTGCTTTCCCTTCCCACGCCTTCCCAACAACTTGCTGCATTTCCCTACCAAGTTTTCCTGATTCGTGGACATGAATACCTTGATCCCTCTATACTCTGTTCATCTGCTATCTTTCTCCATTTAGACAATCGTCTGCCCTTAGATTCCTCTTATTTAACAGTGTGGATTAAAATGTGATGCATAAGTTCTCGAAACCTAGTATGAACAATGCTGCTCAATAGACAAGTATTTTTTGTCTATCAGGGTGACAAAATCCAGCACAACAAAGATTCTCAAATTGGAACTATGTTCAATACTTGGACTGATACTCCCCAGTGTCTTGAGAAGGAAGACTTTCCCAGAGGATGGTGGTGGATTCTAGGAACTCACTTTTCTTGAGGGGTGACAGAGGCAGCAACTTTTGGTCATTTACTTCAAGAGCTGAGACGTGCAGAGCCAGAGAGAGAAGTGGGATTGGACTTGACAGTTCTTTTGCAACTTGTATGGACTCAGTAGGATGAATGGCTTCCTTCTGAGTCATAAAGTTTCTACCATTCTTTGAAGTCTATTCAATTAATTTCTATTTGAATGAGCTTTTCATTAATAACCTATCCTCAAATAATCATTTAAGATGAATTGAACTGTTTTTAAATGCTCCAATTTTCAAATATTTGCCACCCAAGTCTAAACTGAGGGAGGACTCTCAGAAGAAGGTTACATTAATTCAACATCTTATTCGCAAATACGCAATAGGCATCTCCGCCATTGATACCACTGGTGCTGACGCACAATCCCACCAATAGTTATAAGGTAGGCAAATGAGAAACAATTGCATGGAGGGACAGGAACTGGAGATGTACTGGTGGAAGAAGAGTAAGAAAGGAGGGGAAATCTAATGCTGCATTCTACCAGACCATCTGTCAAAAATGTTTTTAAAAAAAATACCAGTAATTGCAGCTCCAATTTCCCAGTCACCAGCAATCTCAAACTTTCCATTCCATCTACCACAGAGCAACACCTGCTTGGCAACAGTCTAATGCAAAACTATTGTTTCAAACTTAGTGACATGTCAAGATATGGCCAATGATTATTCCCCCTGCACTCCATTAAGGGCTAGACTGTGCTCACATTCCAACAGAGTGACAAATCAGTGGCTACAATACATCTGATGGAAAGTTCTCTGACCATCATTGAACAAAATGGCAGATGAACTTGGCAGAGCAACTCTGGGCCTAGCAGGACATGATTTCTATCATCTCAGTCCAGGCTGGTTTGGCTGATGAGCAACAAGTTCCTAGTTTATGATCACTTGCGTAAAACAATTCAATTTGCATCTCTCTAAAAATCTTTCCTATCCAAATGTCCAGATTTACTCGTCCAAATGTCTTTTAAATGTTTTTATTGTACCTGCCTCTTCTGGCAGTTCATTCCATATACCTACCACCCTCTGTGTGAAAATGTTGCCCCCTCAGGTTCCACCTAAATCTTTTGTTCTCGATTCCCCAACCCTTCCCCAACATGCACAACTCTATGCTGTCACCCTATCTATTCCCATCGTGATTTTATGCAAGATCACCATCAGTCTCCTACAATCCAAGAAATAAAGACCGGCCTGGCTAATGTCTGCCTATAACTTTCTGAGGAAAGATATTCTTGCCATTGAGGGAGTACACAGAAGGTTCACCAGACTGATTCCTGGGATGGCAGGACTTCCATATGAAGAAAGATTGGATAGACTCGGCTTGTACTCGCTGGAATTTAGAAGATTG
This sequence comes from Okamejei kenojei, assembly GCA_035221665.1. Taxonomy (NCBI): domain Eukaryota; kingdom Metazoa; phylum Chordata; class Chondrichthyes; order Rajiformes; family Rajidae; genus Okamejei; species Okamejei kenojei. The sequence continues at coordinate 45,514,138 of CM069149.1, read as the reverse complement.
AGGGGGGGATCTTATAGAGACTTACAAAATTCTTAAGGGGTTGGACAGGCTAGATGCAGGAAGATTGTTCCCGATGTTGGGGAAGTCCAGAACAGTCACAGTTTAAGGATAAGGGGGAAGTCTTTTAGGACCGAGATGAGAAAATCTTTTTTCACACAGAGAGTGGTAAATCTGTGGAATTCTCTGCCACAGAAGGTAGTTGAGGCCAGTTCATTGGCTATATTTAAGAGGGAGTTAGATGTGGCCCTTGTGGCTAAAGGGATCAGGGGGTATGGAGAGAAGGCAGGTACAGGATACTGAGTTGGATGATCAGCCATGATCACATTGAATGGCGGTGCAGGCTTGAAGGGCCGAATGGCCTGCTCCTGCACCTATTTTCTATGTTTCTATACTCTTTCTAGCCTAATGGCATATTTCCTACAGCAGAAGAATCAAAACCGAACACAATTTTCGAAGAACGCTTTACCAATATCTTGTACAACTGTAAAACACAACATTCCAACTTCTGTAGACAAAAATGCTGGAGAAACTCATTTCGGGTGCAGTAGCATCTATGGAGCGAAGGAAATAGGCGATGTTTCGGCCCGAAACGTTGCCTATTTCCTTCCGGGTTTCGGCCTGAAACGTTGCCTATTTCCTTCGCCCCATAGATGCTGCTGCTCCCGCTGAGTTTCTCCAGCATTTTTGTCTACCTTTGATTTTCCAGCATCTGCAGTTCCTTCTTGAACATTCCAACTTCTTTACTCAATGCCCTTACTGAGGAAGGCCAGGATGCCAACATTGTTACCATTCTGTTCACCAGTGATGCTTATTTTTTACCTGTACTCCATCTGTTCAACAACAGAACGGCATGGGGCCTACGATTCACTGTGAAAGCCCACTCCCCTGGTATGACTTCACCAAAACTCAACACCTTGCACTTATCTAAGTTAAAATATGATTTGCCATTCGTCTGCCCACTCACCCAGCTGATCAAGATCGTGCTGTAATACGCGATGACCTTCTTTACTATCTCCGATACTTCCTGACTTACTAATCATTCCCAGTACATTCTCATCCAAACTTACTCATCATTCCCAGTACATTCTCATCCAAATAGCTGATATAGAGGACAAATAACAATGGGTCCAGTACCAACCAAAGATCCTATAGCGGAGCAAGATAGACCACTCCTGCTAAATGCAATGGGCTGATGTGTAGTACGCAACGGAGCGGAAAGTGGGCCTTTTTTTCATCCATTTCAGTAACCCGACCCGACCCGACTCGCAGTGTAATCAACGTTGCGGTGGAACAGTTTGTGTTAATAAATGATAATTCTGAAAATGAGAAGATTTTTACCAAAGAACTTTTATTTTTACGAGGATGTTTCCGTATCAGGCTTCTGTCTCCGCACTAGTATCTTTGCTCCGCTACGGGATCTTTGGGGCGGAGACGGAAGCCGGTTACGGAAATGGGGCCGAAAATTACCCACGAATCTGCCCATGACCGTACTACGTCTTTTCCGTCGAGTGATCTTTCTTGCTCGCTGTAGGATCTTTGTACCAACCTCAATGCACGCCACTAGTCACAAGCCTCCAGTCTGAAAAACAACCTTTCATCATCACCCTCTTCTTCCTACCATCAAGCCAATGATGTATCGAATTTAGAATTCGGATGCAGTCCAAATGTGGGTAAATGGAATTAGTTTAGACGTGTAAAAATGTCAGCATGGTCTTGGTGTTCAGTAGGTCATGTGTATGAATCTATTTGAATCCACACCAAGCTATCGCTCCAAACATTAAACAGGCTTGAGTTATGGCCAAGATCGACATAAAAAGCTGGAGTAACTCAGCGGGACAGGCAGCATCTCTGGAGAGAAGGAATGGGTGACGTTTCGGGACGAGAGCCTTCTTCAATATCTAATTAGCTGGCTCTCTCTGGATCTCACGCAACCTAATCGCCTGGAGCAACCTATCATGCAGAACCTTATCAAAGGCCTTGGGAGGGATCTGCTGTAACTTTTGACTTTTTACTGAGCCAAGGAGTCATGTTGTAAGCAATCAGTTGTCAAATTCAACTGTTTTTTTCAATTGTTCTGAAACTTCTCAGTACAGTTTCTTTAACATATTATTAATCTTGAACTTTCAGAAAACTGAATTCTGTAATGGGAATTTTACATTGGGATGCTTTTTTTTAAAAACAGAACAAGAGAATAATTTCTATTTTTTATGCAAGTAAGAGGTTTCCACAGAAATGCATTTCCAAAAGGGCTACAAATTCTCAGTGAGACCACAATTTAAGACGGGTTATGTTAATCACAAGAATATTTTCAAGTTCAAAGGGGATGTACTGTCTGATGGGGCAAATTGTCTTGAAAATTAGGCTTTAAAATGTAGTATATTGTAGCTCGGTATGTGGTGGGCAGCACAAATGGCTTCATCACATCACTGAACATATGTGCTTTGTGCACTTAATCAAAAGTGGAAAACAGAGCCAACATCCAACTAATTTTAATATATTGTTGGCATATATTTGGTCTAATTGCCCCTCTGACTGAGAGGAAACCAGTGCATATTTAAAAAAATCTTTATTGTAAACATAACAAGCTTTGCTTTTTTTTTCTGGCATTTTTTGGATTAATCGAGGACTTCACTGTGATGTTGATTGAATTTCTCTTGTTTCATGAATGCCACAAGACCAGAATTAATATTACCGCAAATGTAACTAGGTAGTGATTGCAATCAGTGATTGACAGACAGCATGTTCTTTAACGCTTCATAATAATGAAAATGCTGGAAAAACACAGGGGGTCAGGCAGCGTCTGTGGAGTGAGTAGAAGAGTTATATCCCTGTCACACGGTACGAGTTCATTCCAAGAGCTCTCCAGAGTTTGCCCTGATTCGAACTCGGAGATTTACGATAATGGCCACTCGTCGGTACTCGGGGCTCTCGTGGACATTTTTCATGATGCTGAAAAATCTTCACGAGTCTTCCCGTGCTTACCTGCCGTTAGCGAGTCTTCCCAAGTACCTGCCGTTAGCATTACGAGCCGCTAAGTGATGTCACCGAGCTCCGAGCCGCTAAGTGATGTCACCGAGCTCCGATGTATCCGCTACGTTCATTCTCCGTGCGTACCACGAGTTTGATTTTTTTAACCTCGGGAGAGCTTTTGGAATGAACTCGTACAGTGGGACAGGGTTTTTAATGTTTATTGCCGGATATGCATTGTCAGTTCTGATTCACTTTGGTGCTTGACCTACTGGGTATTTCCAACATTTTCTATTTTTATTTCGGGTTGACCGCATCAGCATTTTTAAAATAATGCTCTTGATAGCACTGTTAAAGGTAACAGTTTTAAGTATGAAAATTATTTAAAAAGCGACGAAGCACCCTGCTCTGCCATTAGGTTAATTGGTTAACTTGCATATCAGGAGATTATTTAGGTTTACCTCAGTTGATGGACAGCCACCTGCAGCAACCTTGAGAGAGAGAGAGGGTGTGGAAAAAACAACAATTAAAGCAAATAAAGAGGCATAAATACGACACACACAGAAGTTAGAAACTGTAACCCGGATAAAGAGATGGAGAAAATAATGCCAGAGAGAATGGTCAAAGAAAAGAATGAAAAAAATAAAGACTTGAACTTATAACAAAAAACAAATGAGTATAATGTAAACTGGCAAACATTGCAGGCCGAAGACACGTGAGAATTAAGCACACATTTGTTTACATTGTGGGCTTGAATTTTGCTCACATTACGTTTACAACATAAAACAAAGATGGCTACTGCCAAGTTAAAATCTTCCTCAAATGTCATGAAAAATATTCTAAGAGATGGGAAACCTCTTATCATTCCAGAAATTACAGTTGAAATACAGTCTGAAAGGTAATCAATATTTTAGATATCTTCATATTCGTGTTTATTTGAAAACATATACCCACGAGTACCAAACTCTGTTGCCAGATATATTAGATGAAGGTATGAATAGAAACGCATAGTCAAATAATTTAATATCATACTTGTACAATATCCTTCAAAATATAGAAATTCCATCGTCAGATGTAATTGGAAGAGAGTGGGAACAGGAATTAAGCCTAAAAATCCCCAATCTCCTATATATACACAATTGTTCGATTAATGTAAGTCATATTCTAATCCAATTTAAAATACTACGCAGACTAGATTACTCAAAAACGAAACTGAACAAAATGTTTCCAAATGTATCTGCTATCTGCGACAAATGTCTATCTCAAGAAGCAACTATAACACACTCCTTTGCCTCTTGCATAAAACTTCATAAATTTTGGAAAGGAATCTTTGAAATCTTCTCAAAATCATTAAAAACTGGACCCCCATACAGAATTGATTATTTTTGGAATAACAGGAGTCTGCTATGAGCTATCAATATTTCAAAGACGTTTCCTCAATTATGGCCTGATAATGGCAAAAAAACGTATACATAAATTTTGGAAAAATGCTTCTACCCCAACTCTTAAAATGTGGATTAGAAGCATGCCTGAGACGCTACATCTTGAAGATATGAGACTCGGCTTAGCAGGAAAATCAGTGCAATTTTTAAAGATATGGTCTCCTTTCATTGATTCATTACAAGTATAGTATGGTGCAACACAATTTTGGAATTAAACCGATTCACGGACTGGGTGATGGGTGTGGTGAGAAATGAAGCAGGTATATCAACACGTTGTGGTCCTTTTTTTAAAAAATAATAATTTTTCGTTTTTGTTCTTTTTACTTATTCACTCTTTGACTACACTATTTGGTAGTTTAGGGGTTCACACATACACTATTTCTTTCACCTTCTCTCTTTCTTGCTTTCTCTCTTTTTCTATTTCTTCTTTGTCAAATTTAAAATGGGAGATATACACTGCTTCTAATAAAAATATTTAAAACAAATTAAAAAAAAGAATATTCGAAGAGACAAAATGTGGCTGCAGTCTGACACACAACAATCATCTGAAGTGCAAGTTTAGATGTCACTGATCAAAAAAAAACAAGTTCTTAACTACTCACTGTACAACCAGACAGCGTTCTTTATCCTCACTGAGAAGTAACCTCAATAACTTTAATTATAATCTTGACCGCTTCACCCAAGGTCAGTGGCACGGTCATTTTTTTTAACTTTCTAGCCCCAGGATCATTTTAGCTGTTGCTGCTGCTGATCTCTCCACATTGTCTCAGTTTGACACTTACTGCTGAATAAAGAAAGTTATGCAAACACCTGAATCAAGGAGAGGAATCTTGATCTGGTTTTCCGTCAGAATCAAGGGCAAGAGAGAGTCAAAAGTGTTCTATTGTCATATGTCCCAGATAGAACAATGACATTCTCACTTGCTGCAGCACAACAGAATATGTAAACATAGTACATTATTAAGCAATATAATAAACGAGAGAGAAAAAAAGTTCAGTGTGTATATATACACATACTCACAAGTACACACACACGTATACATCCTACGACCATGACATTAATATCACAGCACCAGACCTTAATATCACACACCATTTCTGATTTTACGACTTGCGGCTCTCTGCCCTCTAAAGCCTCCAACCTTATTGTTCCCTAGCCCCGCGCGGCTCGATTTTATCTTCTTCCCAAAGTCCACAAACAGAACTGTCCTGGCAGACCCATTGTTTCTGCTTGTTCAAGTCTCACCGAATTAATTTCCACATACCTCGACCATCCTATCCCCTCTGGTCCAATCCCTCCAAGACACCTCACACACTCTACGTCTCTTCAACGACTTCCATTTTCCAGGCCCCCATTCCCTCATCTTTACCATGGATGTCCAGTCACTCTACACCTCCATCCCCCAGCAGGAAGGTCTTAAAGCCCTCCGTTTCTTCCTCGACCATCTACTAATACTCTCCTCCGTCTACCAGAGCTGGTCCTTACCCTCAACAACTTCTCCTTCAATCCGCCCACTTCCTCCAAATCCAAGGCGTAGCTATGGGCACACGCATGGGCCCCGGCTATGCCTGCCACTTTGTTGGGTACATTGAACAATCACTGTTCCAGGCGCACACTGGCCCTATCCTCAAACTCTACCTCCGCTACATTGATAACTGCATCGGTGCCACCTCCTGCACCCCTGCAGAACTCACTGACTTCATCAACTTCACCACTAATTTCCATCCTACACTCAAATCAACTTGGACCATCTCCGACATTTCCCTACCGTTTCTGGATCTCACCGTCTCCATCACAGGAGACAGACTATTGACCAACATCTACTACAAACCTACTGACGCCCCTAGATATCTAGACTACACTTCTTCCCACCCTGCTTCCTGTAGAGATTCCATCCCCTTCTCCCAATTCTTACGTCTACGCCGCATAAGCGCCCAGGATGATTTTTCCATACTACATCATCGGAGATGTCCTCATTCTTTAGGAAACGGGGGCTCCCCTCTTCCATTATAGATGAGGCTCTCACTAGTCTCGTCCCGCTGAGCCACCCCCCCCCCCCCCCCCCCCCATGTCCACCTTCATCCCCAGAGCCAAACAAAAAACACAGACTGCTGGAGGAACTCAGCGGGCCAGGTGGTACCCGCAGAGGGAACGGACCAGGAGCCTGCCACGGGCCAAGGTTTCCTCCCCCCCCCCCCCAACAGGATGGAACTGCAGATGCAGCCGTCCCCGCAAAACGGCAAATGATGCCTGGAATGCCGAGGCGAGAGGGTGAGAGAGAGGGAGAGAGTGAGAGAGAAGTTTCAAACCTACGGCCCAGATCACCAGAAGTTTCAAACCTACGGCCCCCGCCGGCTCGAGCCACGTGGTCCAAGATACCCCGTTGTAAACAACCACGCTCGCTACTATGACTGGAAGTTCGCGGTCCGCCACGGTCCCGCCAGCAGATGACATCTGTTTGATATCCGCTTCAGGAAGGAGCGGGTGGTCTTTGTTTACGGTGGAAACGCCAGGTCTAATGAGGGCCAAGTTCTTAGACAGTCATTATAGAATTGGGAAAATTTCCAATGAGCTGGTGAAAGACATGGACTGCCCTTACAGCGCCACTTTCCTCCACACTCTCCATCTCATGGAGACACGAAACCAAAGATCCTATAGCGGAGCAAGATAGTCCACTCGACGAAAAAGCCGTAGTAGGGTCATGGGTAATCTTCAGCACCATTTCCGTAACCGGCTTCCGTCTCCGCTCTAGTATCTTTGCTTTGGTTATGGCTTCTTCAAGCACAAATCATCTTTTTTTTCTCAGCTGCAGGTGATCAGCCCCCCCCACCCGCCCCCGGCCGGCCATAGGTGGTGCGGGGCCCAATTGGGAACAATTTGGTGGACCCCAGGTTCCCAGCCAAGGTCTGTAGAATCATAGAAATACAAATAAAGTCTATTATAGACTTTATATCTCAGTGGTAGAATGGAAAGTTATCAAAATGTGCACTTAAAAAGTGCCTGCAAGTTAATGGACCAAACAGATCGAAGCTACAATTGTATACAGTACCAAACAAAATGTGTAGGTACACAAAAAGCTGGAGAAACTCAGCGGGTGCAGCAGCATCTAAGGAGCGAAGGAGATAACGTTTTCGGGTCGTCAGACTGGATCAGGGATCGAGAGATATAGACGGTGATGTGGAGAGATAAGGAACAATGAGTGAAAGATATGCAAAAAAGTATCGGTGATAAAGGGAACAAGCCATTGTAAGCTGTTTGTGGTGTGAAAATGAGAAGCTGGTGCGACTGGGGTGGGGTAGGGAGATAGAGATATGAGGGGAATGCAGCAAGGGTTAACAGAAAGAAAATTCAATATTCAAGCCCAAAGGATGAAGACTCCCCAAGCGGAAATGAGGTGCTGTTCCTCCAGCTTGCGGTGTTGCTCACTCTGGCCGTGGAGGAGGCCCAGGACCGAGAGGTCGGATGTGGAATGGGAGGGGGAGTTGAAGTGCTGAGCCACCGGGAGGTCGGGTTGGTTATTGCGGACCGAGCGGAGGTGTTCGGCGAAGCGATCGCCAAGCCTCCGCTTGGTCTCACCGATATAGATCATCTGGCATCTGGAGCAGCGGATGCAGTAGATGAGGTTGGAGGAGGTGCAGGTGAACCTCTGTCGGACCTGGAAGGACTGCTTGGGTCCCTGAAAGGAGTGGAGGGGGGAGGTGAAGGGACAAGTGTTGCATTTCTTGCGGTTGCAAGGAAAAGTAATTGACAAGGGAGTTGCGGAGGGAGCGGTCTTTGCGGAAGGCAGACAGGGGGGGAGATGGGAAGATGTGGCGGGTGGAGGGGTCACGTTGGAGGTGGCAAAACTGGCGGAGGACTATATGTTGTATTTGCCGGCTGGTGGGGTGAAAGGTGAGGACCAGGGGGACTCTGCCCTGTTTGCGAGTGGGGGAATGGGGACGAGGGCAGACCCTGGTGCGAGCCTCATCAATAGTGGGGGAGGGGAATCCCGTTCTCTGAAGAATGAGGCCATTTGTGATGAAAATGTGCAGGTCACCTCTGAAAAGTACATAGTCACAATATCACTTGTTTTAGTGACTGTGAAATGAAAAAATAAATAAAAATTAACCAGGTCCTGGAAAACCAATAACTTGGGGGAAAAATCAGTCCAGGCATTAAATTTTGGGCTTCAGGCCCCATCCTACCCTTTGGGCTTCTACCCCATCCTAACTTAGGTGTGTGTGTTAGTTGTCTGTGCGTGATGTGTGTGTGTTAGTTGTCTGTGCGTGTGTTAGTTGTCTGTGCGTTATGTGTGTGTGTGTGCGTGTGTGTGTGTGCGTGTGTGTGTGTGGGAGGGAAGGAGAGAATGGGAGGAAAGAGTGAAGGGAGGAAGGAGAGAAGGGAGTGAGGGAAGTAGAGAAAGAAGGGAGGGAGGGAGAGATAAAGAAGGGAGGATGGGAGAGAAAGAAGGGAGGGAGGGAAGGAGAGAAGGGAAAAGAGAGAGAGGAAGGAGGGAGGGAAGGAGAGAAGGGTGGGAGCGAAGAAGGGAAGGGAAAGAGAGAAGGGAGAGAGAGGGCCGACGGCGGGAGCGGATGCCGGGGTCCGGGCGGACGGGTGTGAGCTGAGGCCAAGGTTTGTAAACATTGCTCCAACCGCCTGTATTTATCACCGCGTCTCCCCGGGGAGAGGGGTGGAGCCGGGGCTGTGTGCGTGAAGCACGGTGACTGGAGGGGCGGGAGCGCTGCCCTGGGACCGTGAGGGAACGACCCACCTCCCCCTTCTCCATTCCCCCTCACACTCCCTCCCCTTCTACCCCTTTCTAACCCCTTCACCCCTCTACTCTTTTTCCCCCTCCCCCTCCACCCGGGGTAGATCTACCTGAGCCGAGAGTAGATTACTCTAGCGCGGGGCCCCCTTAGGCTTAATGCCGGCCCTGCTCCCCCCCCCCCCTTCCCTCTGACACAAAGCGATCGCCGGCCCCCTTTTTTTTGTTAAACATTAATTTCCTATGGGGGGGGGGGGTGTTTAATTTACCCTTTACCATTTCCGTACTTTTTCGATAGCTGCCATGACACGTTTGATGTCATCCTCCGCCCTGCTCCTGGTCTTGGCCCGCACCGATCGGCCGGACATGGTGTGTGTGTGTGTGTGTGTGTGTGTGTGTGTGTGTGTGTGTGTGTGTGTGTGTGTGTGTGTGTGTGTGTGTGTGTGTGTGTGTGTGTTTGTTTTTGTCGGAGCAAACACGTGGACAGACGGACCAAAGCAATGAACATAGAGCGGAATAGGTAACATTTCGGGCCGAGACCCTTCTGCTGACTGACAGTCAAGGGAAACGGGCGGTATAGGCATATCTTCCATTCATTTATCCTTAGTACCGTCTATATCTCTTGTTTCCCTTTCCCCTGACTCAGTCTGAAGAAGGGTCTCGACCCGAAATGTCATCTATTCCGCTCTATGATCGTTGCTTTCGTTCGTCTGTCCTGCTCGCCCTTGGATTAAGTAGCGCAGGATAAAGCTGCAAATTCACGCACAGGATAGAAACTGGAAACTGAAAACTAGGGGAACGTTCTCCCCCTGCGTATCCCCCCATTTCCATCACTGCTGTCACATTTGTCCTGTTTTGAGGTGTTCAGAACTTAATGGGGTTAGTGTGCCAATTTGCTCCATTTGTCCAAATTTTTATTGTGTTTTGTAATTTGGCAATGTTTCTTGATTACCCTTGGAAAGTTGGAAAAAATTATGAAATTGTGAAATAAGCAGATGCAAAACTGATAAATATTGCTGGGTATGATCTTTTTTCAAATAAATATTTTTTTGGAGAAAAGGAAAAGCAGATAATATTTGATGTCAAAACAAATTGCAGCCTGATATCAGAAACTCTGAGTCTTGTTTCATATGTTACACAGAATGTACAGTTGTGTACGTTTACAGAATTAACCTGTTCCTTGCCCTGTCAGTTTAAAACATTTAGTACTATACATGGATTGAGAACAATAACTTTGTAATAGAACTGGTTAGGCGGTGAACTGTGTCACTGTCATTCATATGGATCGTAATTGCTATGCCTTGCTTGGATAATGATACAACAGTTGCCAGTTGAACATGGGGTATGAAGCCACAAGATTTTCCTGCAAGACATTCTGAAAAAAGAGGCATTAGTTATGACAAGACCGCGCCAAGCGTTTAATCAGCAGGAGGGCATCAGATTTGTTTGGGTATTAATGGGGAGAGAGAACATGGGGTTCATGGACAAAAGTGGCTCTGAGGTAAAGGATCACCCATGACCTGATTGAATGCCAAAGTAGACATGAGAAATTAAAAAGCCACCACATTGCTTCTATTGCATGTAAAAACTCAGTTCCTTACATGACACTCTGTACCTGACATCCTCATGAATACACACAATCAAAGACACCCACCACTGCATCCGCAGCCTGCATTTTGGAACATCTGACTGCCTGGCAGTGTTTCTAATGCCTGCTTACTAGCAGAAACTGGAGCGGGAAATCCAGGACAAAAAGTCATACAGCGCTGGTCTGAGGAAACAGGCGAGATCCTCCATGACTGCTTCGAGTCAACATTAATAGCAAGTGGCAAAGTGATCCCAACACAGCTCTATGGTTGAAGTAACAACATGGAGCACATGGACTACCTTTGGGGAAAAAAACATTGAAATGAAAACTATTAACGAACCAATTAAGAGAGGTAAAGTATTAGCACATTTAAAAACACTTAAAGTAGATGTGGCATTCATCCAAGAGACACATCTAAAAGAGGCAGAACATAGATTAAAGGCTAAATGGATTGACAAAGTGTATCATTCTTCTTTCACACACAAATCTAGAGGTGTAGCAATATTAATTCGTAAAGGCTCTTCATTTAAACATACTACAACTATAACTGATAGTGATGGTAGATATATTATTGTAATAGGAGAATTATACACACAAAAAATGATTTTGTCAATGCATATGGCCCAAATTTTGACAGCCTACTGTTTTAAAAAAATATATTTAATACTATCCCACAATTATCACAACACAACCTAATAATTGAAGGAGATTTAAATTGTACACTAGATCCTTATTTGGACAGATCATCAAAACAACGGAAAATTAAATCGCATTCCAGTGATCTAATAAATGCATACACAGATACTAGTAATATTAAAGATGTTTGGAGAATGCAAACTCCCAGCTGGAAGAGAATACTCATTTTACTCAACTGTGCATAAAACTTATTCAAGAATAGATTATTTTTTGGTAGATTTAAAACTTATCCCACTCACTTATAATTCAAAATATCATAATATTATAATTTCAGATCATGCACAAACTTTTATGATGAAAATAACTGGTAAAATGGAAAAACAGGGACAATGGAGATTTAACCCACAAATTTTAAAAGACAAAATAACTCAAGAATACATAACAAAACAGATTAAGATTTTCTTTGAAATAAATGATAAGCCAGAAATACCTTCGTCCCTACTATGGGAAACTTTTAAAGCGTATGTTCGGGGAATTATGATATCCTCTCAAGCATTTTATAATAAAGAGAATCGGAGGGAACAACAGGCATTGGAAAAGGAGATCAAACAATTAGACACAGAAAACGCTGCTAACCCAACCATGATAAAACATAATAAAATCTTTGCATTGAAATATAAATTAAATAAAATACAGTCAGACCAAGTTGTAAAACTCTACCAATATACTAAACAAATACAATTTGAATTCGGAGATAAACCACAAAAATTATTGGCTCGTCAATTACGAAAATTGGAGGGAGAAAAATTAATCCATAGGATTAAATCAGACAAAGGTGAATTACTAGTACAAACTAAAGATATAAATGAGAGATTTTTGCAATATTATAAAAAAATAAATTCAGCCAAAACGACAGAAAATCGGACAGGAATAGAAACATTTTTTAAAAATTGTAATCTAAAAGGACTGGATTCAGAAAATAGAGAATCACTAAACGCTGAAATAACTACTAAAGAAATCGAAGAATCTATTAGGTCATTAAAAAATGGTAAAACTCCAGGACCGGATGGTATTGGATCAGAATTTTGTAAAACATTCTATGATATGATAGCACCACGTTTGAAGACACTTTATGAATACATTTATGCACAACAGAAGTTACCAGAAACATTAAATGAATCTATTATAACGCTCATACCTAAATCAGATAAAGATCTGGATGATCCAGGGTCGTATAGAGCCATAGCTCTTTTAAATACTGATCAAGAAATATTAACCAAAATACTAGCACGAAGATTAAATACAGTGATTAATAAAGTAATTCATTCAGATCAAACGGGATTTATACCAAAACGATACTCCTCAAATAACCTGAGACGATTATTCAATATTATATACTCGAAAAGAAATATTAATAAAGATTTAGCAATTATTTCATTAGACGCAGCGAAAGCTTTTGATCAGATTGAAATGTCTTATTTATTTTCGGTTATGGAAACTTTTCAGTTGGGAGAGAAGTTTATAACATGGGTTAAGCTACTATATACCAAGCCAACAGCTAGAATATTAACAAATCAAATGTTATCAACTAAATTTAATTTATTCCAAGGTTGTAGACAAGGTTGTCCTCTATCCCCACTACTGTTCGCACTGGCAATTGAACCATTAGCACAACGCGTGAGATCACATCCTTATGATAAAATCATAAATAAAATCTCTTTATACGCAGATGATGTATTACTTTATATTACAAAGTCGGAAATTAGTATTCCTAACTTATTAGATTTAATAACTCAATTTGGATTGTTTTCAGGATATAGAATTAATTGGAATAAAAGTGAACTTATGCCAATAATGGGAAATAACTCACATATACTACAACAATATCCTTTTAAGATAGCAAATGAAAAAATCAAATATCTTGGAATTCATGTAACAAAAAGATATGATTCTTTATTTAAATCTAATTTCCCATCTCTATTGAATAAACTACTTAAGAATATCCTATACTGGAAAACATTACCTATTTCAATGCTAGGTAGAATTAATGCGATAAAAATGATTTTTCTTCCTCAATTATTATACCTGTTTCAACTGATCCCGATATATCTTCCTAAAAATTGTTTTAAGAAAGTCGACTCTATAGTTACCAATTTTATTTGGGATTATAAGAGCCATAGAATAAATAAAAAACATCTATGTAAATCAAAAATAAATGGAGGTTTTGCATTGCCTAATTTTATGTTTTATTACTGGGCAGTTAATATAAAAAATATGAATTTTTGGTTGGAAGAATTAGATAACCAACCAAACTGGTTAAAAATGGAAAAGGAAGATTGTTCACCTTTTGAAATTAGCTCGATTTTATTTGCCAATACTAAAATACATAAGAAAATTTATAGAGGAAATCCAATAATAGGAAGTGGCATACGTATTTGGAAACAATTAAAGAAAACATTAAAATTAGAAAGTATACCACTGGCTCTTCCCATTGTAAACAACATTACTTTTAAACCTTCAATGATGGATAAAGGTTTTTTTAAATGGAAGTACTATGGAATAAATAAGATGGGTGATCTCTACAGGGAAAGTTTATTTCTTTCATTTCAGGAATTACAACAAAATTACGGAATACACTCAAAAGAGTACTTTAGATATCTACAAATTAGAGATTATGTTAAATCAAACACATAGGATTTTAGAAATAGAAAGACAGAAATTTTAAATGAATGTCTAAATAAATATCCGAATACAGAAAAATTAATATCATATATTTATAATATTTTACTGGAAAATGATTTACCAATGTCAGAAATATATAGGCAAGCATGGGAAAACGAATTAGGTCAAACAATTAGTGTAGAAGTATGGAATGAAAGTTTACAACATGTACACCACTGCTCATTAAATGCCAGACACTCTTTGATACAATTTAAAGTTTTACATAGATTACACTTTTCAAAATACAAATTAAACTGAATTTTTTCAAATGTTTCTGCTATATGTGATAAATGTCAGCATTTAGAAGCTAATCTAATGCATTCATTCACAAAATGTATAAAAATTACTAACTTTTGGATAGAAATTTTTAAGATAATCTCGAATGTAGTTAATGCAAATCTGACTCCAGACTCAAAATTAATCATATTAGGAATATTAGAAACGGATCAACTACTAACAACACAGCAAATAATTTTTATCGGTTATAGTTTAATAATTGGTAAAAAACTAATATTAAGATTTTGGAAAGGCCCTACATCCCCCACAATCAAAATGTGGATTACAGAAATGTCGGAGACACTTCATCTGGAAAGATTAAGACTTGTCCTTTTGGACAAGCTAGAACAATTCAGAGGAATATGGTCTCCATTTATTGAATATTTAAAGGGTCAAGGTTGTCCGGTTCGAAGGCCTGACTGAAGCCTGAATGAAGGAATAGATGAAGAACTATATACAATAGACCACGGATATATCTCCAATGAAGAATAGCCTGCTTAATACTCCACTCATATTATCGATTTTCTACTTATTTTATTTCTCTTTATTATTTCTCTTTACTATCTTCTTTCTGTTATAAAATAATAAAAAGTATAGAAGTATAAATAAGAATGACTGTAAACTTTAAACATATTAAGAATGTATGTGACGAATAATATGTTTCTTCTTTTTGATTTTATGTTATTCCTTCTTAATATGTATTTACTTCTAATAAAAATATTTTACAAAAGAAATGCAAACTACTCATCCCATTATCTTTTCACTGAGGTTCAAGGCGTTCCTTGAAGACATTTGGCAGGGTTTTCCTAGCTGAGACCCACATTTTACACATCTGCCTTCACACATCTGCCCTTCCATCAATGCCCTATTCTAATTTTCCTTGCCATGCTGTTAAGAACCTTGCAAAGTAGAATGGTGATGCTGCAGAAACCGTGGTCAAGGTATGGTCCTTTAGCTCAAGGCACTCCACCTCCTATGGGCTTGTATAACTTTGAAGAAGTGTAGAAGCACCAAATATTAATTGAATTAAAACAACATCAAATAATATTTTACCTGCATACAGTTGATGATCCCTTCAAATAGAAAGAGAAACATAAACTGCTAGTTAATTGACCTGAAACTTTAATGCAGCTTCCTGTTGCACAGATAATGCCTGATCTGAGTATTTCTGGCATTTTCAATTTTTTATTTCCGAAATCCAGTAACCACTATATGATGCTCTTGTATTCCTTCAAATAGTATTGGATGAGGTTCCAATCCGCTGCTTAACTAGTATGAGACAAGCACACAGCATCAGCTGCATCACTGAGCTCAAATCTGTCCATGTTTGAACTAAATCAGCACCATAACCTAACTGGCATCTTGATGTACCAACTGTGCATAGTTCCAGTGGACGTTAGGATTCATGTGTTAATTCTCCAGCCATTATGGTGAGTGGTGTAACTGGTACCATAAAGATTCATATGAACTTTGGATGCTAGATTGAAAAAAAATCATTTGGATGCACACTCCTCCAACCATGAACATAATGCCATTATATTAATCACACCTGCCCATGCCATTCAGAAAAATGCCAATCTCTTTGAGTATAAATTGCATTATGCCACAATTTTGTGTTCATTAAAAACTGATTTGCATATACTTAGACTGAAAACTCACTTCTGCTCAGTGATGGTTGCAAATCACAAATTAGGTTCCCATTATCAACAGTCCTTAATAAACATTGTTTTTATTTTTGTAATGGAGGAAAAGTAATTATTAAAGGATATTATATGTTAAACCTGAGCAAAATGCAGCAGTTGTACAAAATATTAATTTGAGAATTAAAAAAATGGTTCTGAGCAATTTAAGTTGTTAAATCTACAAAGTTTAAGATTTACAATCACACTCAAAAAGTCAATTGTCCAATAAATTAGTATGATTAAACTCTCCCATCTGAGGTAGCAAAGACATTTAGTAAAGAGGAGTTATACCTAGTTTACAGTTATTGTATTAACTGGACCTGGAGGCATATTTCCTGGTCCCTGCTAATCCAACAGCATTACATGTAAGACAAAACCTTACCCAAGTCTAGCACAGCAATTCAAATCTTCTAATTCTGCACCAGCCGCATTCTCATGGTTCGCTGATTCACTTTCACTGGTGGGCATGCTCACTATATAGATGTTAGGAGATAAAAGAAACAACAAAATCCATTAAATCAAAGCGTGTATTTTTTCATCAAAAATAATCAAAACCATGCAAAATAATAATTTGACCTAAATTATATCCAGCATACATAAATATTATAACTTTCCTGCAAAGCAATAATTCTGTTAAACTTTAAACTGAAAGTCTAAAGGGTTTCTGTAAGTGATTCGCAAGCAACAAATTACAGGCAGAAATATAACAGAAAGTTTGAGCAGGTTTGATGTTAACTTCATCTGAATGATTACAATTCATCCCACTGACATATTCAGATGATAAATGAAAATACTTGTAAATCTGTTAAAATCACAGATACACAAATGTCAAGAGCACACGTTGCTGCCTATTGTTGCAAACGCTACATTTATATTTATTACACCTGTTCTTGTCATTCAGAAAATGCCAATCTTTTCAAGTATAAATAGCTTTATGCCACAATTGGGTGTTCATTAAAAACTACTTTGAATAGACTGAAAACTCACTTCTGCTTAGTGATGGTTGCATTTAAATCACGAATTAGGATCCCATTATCAACAGTCCTTTATAAACATTGTTTTTGTGATGGAGGAAAAGTAATCACTAAAGGATATTTTATGTTAAACTAAATCAGCAGTTGCATAATATATTAATTTGAGATTTACAAAATGGTACTGAGAAATTTAACTTGTTAAATCTACAAAGTTTATGATTTATAATCACACTCAATAAATTAGTATGATAAACTCTCCCTTCAGAGATAGAAAATACATTTAGTTAAGAGGAGTTATACCTCGGTTGCAGTTATTGTATTAACTGGACCTGGCATTGGTAGACAAGGTTTAATATCGATACAATTAATCTTTCTCACTCTCTCAGATCAAATTTCAATAAAACGCAGTAATAGAATTCCGAGCCAATAAAATTTTCTAAATGCGTAAATGCTGCTTGACCAGCTGAGTAGTTCCAGCATCTTCTCATTTTGTTCTTGACACCTGTCAGCTTGATAATTTCAAACATTACATACATACATACTGAACATACAAACAAAATAGGTGTAGGAGGAGGTCATTCGGCCCTTCGAGCCGGCACCGCCAATCATTGTGAACATGGCTGATTATCCGCAATCAGTAACCCGTGCCTGCCTTCTCCCCATACCCATTGACTCCACTAGCACCAAAAACTCTATCTAACTCTCTTTTAAATTCATCCAGTGAATTGGCCTCCACTGCCTTCTGTGGCAGAGAATGCCACAAATTCACAACTCTCTGGATGAAAAAGAGTTGTGAATTTCTCATCTCAGTTTTAAATGGCCTCCCCTTTATTCTTGGACTGTGGCCCCTGGTTCTGGACTCCCCCAACATTGGGAACCTTTTTCCTGCATCAAGCTTGTCCAGTTCTTTTATAATTGTACATGTTTCTATAAGGTCCCCTCTCATCCTTCTAAATTCCATTGAATACAAGCCCAGTCTTTCCAATCTTTCTTCGTATGACAGTCCCACCATCCCTGGGATTAACCTCGTGAACCTATGCTGCACTCCCTCAATAGCAAGGATGTCCTTCCTCAAATTAGGAGACCAAAACTGCACACAATACCCCGAATGTGGCCTCACCAGGGCCCTATACAACTGCAGAAATATCTCTTTACTCCTATACTCAAATCCTCTCGTTATGAAGGCCAACATGCCATTAGCTTTCTTCATTGCCTGCTGTACCTGCATGTTTAGTTTTAGTGACTGGTATACAAGGACACCCAGGTTTTGTTGCACTCTCCTTTTTCCTAATCTGACACCATTGATGTAAATAATCTGCCTCCTTGTTCTCGCTGCCAGTGGATAACCTCACATTTATCTACATTATACTGCATCTGCCCACTCACTCAACCTATCCAAGTCACCCTGCAACCTCCTAGCATCCTCTTTGCAGTTCACACTGCCACCCAGCTTTGTGTCATCTGCAAATTTGCTAGTGTTACTTTTAATTCCATCATCTAACTCATTAATATATACTGTAAATAGTTGTGGCCCCAGCCCCGAGCCTTGTGGCACTCCACTCGCCACTGCCTGCCATTCTGACAGGGACCCCTGTTTATTCCTACTATTTGTTTCCTGTCTGCCAACCAATTCTCTATCCATGTCAATACCCTACCCCCAATACCATGTACTCTAATTTTGTCCACTAATCTCCTGTGTGGGACCTTATCAAAGGCTTTCTGAAAGTCCAGATACACTACATACACTGGCTCTCCTTCATATATTTTACTTATCATATCCTCAAAAAATTCCAGAAGATTAGTCAAGCAGGATTTCCCCTTCATAAATCCATGCTGACTTGGACTAATCCTGTTACTCTATCCAAATGCATCGTTATTACTTCTTTAATAATTTACTCCAGCATCTTCCCCACCACCGATGTCAGGCTAACTGGTCTATAATTCCCCGTTTTCTCTCTCACTCCTTTCTTGAAAAGTGCGATAACATTAGCTATCCGCCAATAGAATCTATAGAACATTGGAAAATGATCACCAATGTGTCCACGATTTCTAGAGCCACCTCCTTGAGTACCCTGTGATGCAGACCATCAGGCCCTGAGGATTTATCAGCCTTCAGTCCCATCAGTTTACCTAATACTATTTCTCACCTAATACAAATGTATTTCCGTTCCTCTGTCTCCCTTGATCCTCTGTCCTCTATACATCTGGGAGATTGTTTGTGTCTTACTTAGTGAAGACAGAATCAAAGTACCTGTTCAACTCTTCTGCCATTTCCTTGTACTCCATAATAATTTCCCCTGTTTCTCCCTTAAAGGGACCCACATTTGTCTTTTACTAATCTTTTTCTCTTAACATACCTAAAGAAGCTTTTATTATCCTTCTTTATATTCTTGGCGAGCTTACCCTCGTACTTCACCTTTTCACCCCGTATTGCCATTTTTGTTACCTTATGATGTCCTTTGAAAGTTTCCCAATCCTCTGGCTTCCCGCAACTCTTGGCTATGTTATACACCTTTTCTTTTAGTTTTATACCATACCTAACTTCCCTTGTCAGCCACGGTTGCCTCCTATTCCCCTTCGAATCTTTCTTCCTCTTTGGAATGAAATGATCCTACATCTTCTGGATTATGCCCAGAAATTCTTGCCATTGCTATTCCACAGCCATCCCTGCTAGGATCCTTATCCAATCGACCTTGGCCAGCTCCTTTCTCATGCCTTCATAGTCCCCTTTCTTCAACTGCAACACTGACACTTCTAATTTAACCTTCTCCCTCTCGAATTGCAGATTTAAATTTATCATATTATGGTCACTACCTCCTAGCGGTTCCTTTACCCTCAATTCCCTTTATCATATCTGGTTCTTTGGACAACACTAAATCCAGAATTGCCTTTTCTCTGGTTGGCTCCAATACAAGCAGCTGTAAGAATCCATCTCCGAGGCACTCGACAAACTCCCTTTCTTGGGGTCCAGAACCAACCTGATTTTCCCAGTCTACCTGCATATTTAAATGTCCCATTATAGAAACACACACTTTAATTTGTGTTGCTGGAGGAGAGAAATTACCGAACCCTGTCATTTGGATAAAGAATTCACAACTGTATCCTGGATATTAAATACACATTTAGATATCTGTGCCTTTAGACAGCATAGGAATGGATTTAAATATGCAAGTTTAAATAAATTAAAGAGCAATTAAATGAAGAATGCAGTTAACTGCTCCTGACAATACATTAGTAATCCTGGGCAACTGGTTAAATTAGGTTACGCTGAAATATACCACTCTTCCATTTATCTTATTGCAGTTGCAACTAGTTCTTCTGACACATATCACAATTACAATATGACTGATACTTACTCAAAGCACATCAATCTTAACATGAAAAAGACAAAAACATAAGAACTGATGCATGATTATAAAGGTGCTTCTCACTGCAACAAGCATACATTCATGAATATGCAGATTTCCAGTGGTGCTGTCACTTCTGTAGTACACTAAAAGCTCTGCTATCAATTCTGTTATCATTTGCCAAAGCTTTGATAATTTCCCTCTAATATATTATAATGTCATTATTTATATGTAATCTTCTTGTTTGCAACGAATTACACTTAAAAAATGTATCTGCGGCTCTCAGTTTGTTTATTTTCGGATTCTAGGCCATAAGCTGCTGAGGGACATAACGTGTCATTTCCACAGAGTGCGAGTGCACGACATTGTGAATTGAAAATTACATATTGCCCTAGAAATTCCTTGGTGCCCGGAAAGGCACATTAGCATGCTTCTCTCTATGTGTTTATGTTTGCAAGGTCCTGCTGCAGAATTCTATTGCACACAAGACGCAAGGTATCACTTGAAACAGGCCTTGCATTAATAGCATGTTCAGCACTGAGTGGAGGAAAACAGATAGATTGTTAGTCCAGTATACCGGTTACACCAAATATTATTTCATTTTGCTTACAAAATTTATATTACATCAACTTGTCAATTTTCTTTCACATGCATTCCACGAGTGCAATGTCTGAGGGACAGGCTCCAGACCCACTGTGTACCATAATGGGCAGGACCTACACTATGGCCTTTCCCCATGGACTCTTTGCAGTTCATTCACCTTACTTCATCGTGAACCTCAGTCTTGAATATGCCAGTCTGGTTATTCACAGCTCCTTTGCGCTGGAGGACCAGCAGGTTTAGGCAGTGCAAACTAAGTCTTTCACTAATTTGATATCTCCCATGTCTGTGGTAGTGTCTGCCCCTGAGAGCAGCTCACAAAGCACTTAGTCCTTTGTTGCACTGTAGAATTAATGAGATGAGTATCGACAAAGACCATTGCATCCTTTGCAAATTTGTCTGCAAATACCCACATTGGGAGGAAATGGATCACTCGTCATTTTCAACACAACCTCTTTGAGAGTGGTGTTGGGAATCTGGTTGCCAGAACTTCCTTTCCTCCATCTCAAAGAATTTAAATGACTGCAAATGGGGAAATGTGGACCACCTACTAATTTGGTGGCCACACCACGTCTACCCATTCCTTCAAAATGAATACAATTCTCAGGAGCAATGGCTTGCTGGCTGATACGAGGGGCTGGAATGGCTTATATCCACTGGAAGGGGTTCCCATTTTCCGTCCCGTTTCCATCCTGTTTACCCTCGGCAACTTTAATAGCACATAACAATTTTAGTTCACTTATTGATGAACAACTAATGATGAACAGATACCGGTATACCAGAACTAAACAGAGTCAGTCTATGAGAAAAAATATGTAGGAATCCAGAATCAACAAATTGACCCCCTGGGTAGGTGACATTTACCCCCTGGGGGTAAAGTTACTCCAGGTTGGGAACCTATGCACCAGAGGTAGATAGAGCTATTTGTCCAGCTGGCAGCATGACAGAACAAATAGGAAAAGGCATCAACGTCCTTATCGACAAGTGACAATTTTTTCCGTCGAACAAGACTAGCAAAAACGATTCAAATAGAATAGATTTACATTGAATAGATTCATTTTTTTCACCTCATTAGCAGCAAACACCACCAGAAATGACACGCATATGGAAGATAGGTGTTAGCAGTTCTTAGGGCTACAGGAGCCCCTCCCCCTACACACATTCCAAAATAGATAAGCATCTCCACTCATCCTGTTGAATTGGCCTCCACACTTCAATAAACACTAGACAATAGGTGCAGGAGAAGGCCATTCGGCCCTTCGAGCCAGCACCGCCATTCACTGTGATCATGGCTGATCATCCACAATCAGTACCCCGTTCCTGCCTTCTCCCCACATCCCCTGACTCCGCTATCTTTAAGAGCTCTATCCAACTCTCTCTTGAAAGCATCCAGAGAATTGGCCACCACTGCCTTCTGAGGCGGAGAATTCCACAGATTCACAACCTTCTGTGTGGAAAAGTTTTTTCCTCATCTTCGTTCTAAATTGCTTACCCCTTATTCAACTGATGAAACCCCTTGCCTTTCCCCTGCTGTCAGAATGCACCAGCTGCTGCCGCCTCCATGGTAAGTGTCTACAGTCCTTGCTTTAAGATCAGAGAAATTAAAATGGGTACAAAGATTTGTGTTTCACGACGTCAAATAACTCTAAGCAGGAGATAGGAAAGGCTTTAAACTAAATAGGATGTGGTTCTGAAAAGGTAAAACTTGTAATGTTAAAAGAGATAAAGCAATGTGACAATGCAGAGTAAAAAGAAACATGAACTAAGTGCTGTAAAAATTATATGGGACAACTCCTTTTCTCACAGTCTGACCCAAATATCCTCTTTTATTGTTGTAAATACCATTCTGTGATTTCCTTCCTTCTATTCAGCTACCTCAATAATAACTGATATCAATTTGTTTTAATCACTTTGGGCTAAGCTGGCCCAGGTAAACCAGCGGCATCATTGAATGCAGTTATTTTCTTCTCCGCGAGATGGATTCCGAGGTTTCCCACCAATACACAATGGAAATGCCACATAGATGCAAACACACAAGCACCAGTTGTTGAATTATTTAGTTGTAATAAATATCTCAGTTGCCAGATTTTGAAGAACCATGAAAGGTCAGATGGAAGACATGTAAAATCATGCGGCAGAAGCCCCCTCGATGGGCTGCACGCCGCTGCCATCTCCCAGCAGCAGGCCTGGCTTGCCCACCGTGGAACCAGGAACCCGCATGGAAAGAGCAGACACTGAGCCCAGCTCCTGCTTGCCTCCGAGGACTGGGAACCGGAGAGGCGCGTGGAGGAAGTTAGTGACGGTGGCAGACACTCGGACAAAGGGCCGGTAGGAAGAACCTGGGGTTTTATCTTCCGCGCCCTTGAAGTTGGCTAAGGCAAGCGCAAAGGCTGAAGGAGGCCGGGCAAGGAGAGGGACGATGGTTCATGGGACGACCTGGATGGAGGCGACAGCTGCAGCGGGCCTTAATGGCCCCCTGCGGCTGGGATCTTAAGAATGGCTCCAAAACCTGGCACCTCTTGCATATGGGTTAAGAAGGCTGATACTATACATTCTGTACTTAATCAGGGATTGTACTTGTGTTTTGCAATACTGATCTGCACACACAAAAAAAGAACTTTACTGTACCTTGGTACAGTGATAATAAAGAACCATTGACTCATTGCCAGTTTCTTAACTATCCGTTAACATTTTTAATGATGGTACTAAGTGTTGCATTGTTTGCAGTATAATATATCTGGGCCATCTATATCTACATGGTTATTAAGTTAATAAATAAATATTACTTTCAGAAGAGAGAAAATGCCACTCACGGTTTCTAGGTTTATCATCATCCATGCCTTCATCTTCATTTTCTGGATCTATGTCTTCAGCCTGGGTAATCCAGTCCAGGTAACCTTTGAGATCTTCCTCTAACTGTTGTTTTTCCCTCAGCTTCTGGAAATCACCACGTGCCTTGGCCTTCTCCCTCTCTTTGGAAAACTCTCTGTTTCCCCCAAAATATAGAAGGCAAGGTTTAGGTACAGAAACAATATCATTTATCCAACGCGAACAAATAGTGTGATCAAAAATTCTGCGTGACTTCTCTCCTCTGCTAATCGCAGCTGCTTAGAAGTATAACACACATTATTTATCCATTCTCTTCTCTGGAATGTACAAATCAAGCTTGACAATGCTTGCAATGTATTCACAGATTCTAAGAATGTCATGAACCACATGTAATACATGAGAATTTTTTTCATCATCAGAATCCAGAACTATCAAACTTCACTTCACAAGCAGCATCTCTGGAGAGAAGGAATGGATGACGTTTGTTCAACCTGAAGAAGGGTCTTGACCCGAAACGTCACCCATTCCTTCTCGCCAGAGATGCTGCCTGTCCCGCTGAGTTACTCCAGCATTTTGCGTCCATCTTCAGTCTGAACTCTCTGGTCATCAATCTTTTAAACATGGAAATTGTTCTCCTTGAGATTATCTATCTTCCCAAAATGGATTGCCCTGTTGGACACAATGCTCCAATAAATCCCCAACATATTTTTTAATAGTGTATTAGTTTAAACTCTAGTTTTTGCATTCTATGCCGTTATTTACAAAGATGGTTTTAACCTATTTCTTAAAATTGTACCATAAAACTTGCACTTTGTTATCTCATGCCATTAAAGTATGTCAAATTCTATCTGGCATGCATGTGTTCATTGCATGTTTACTCTTGAAGTTTATTATTTTCTATGCATAAATGAGTAAACTGCAGTTCTAAATCATTAATGTTTAACATTAACATGTAACAATATATATAATGAAGAGCATAATTTTGGAAAACTGGTACCCAGAATAGTTACCATGTGGTCATCATAATTTATATTTTAAAAGTGGTTTAATGCAATTAGGTATTAGGTGTAAAACAAAACAATCATAACAATAAAATTGTTTGGAGAAATATCAATTGCCTTTTCCCTGGTAGGCTCCACTACAAGCTGCTCTAAGAATTCATTTCGGAGGCACTCTACAAATTCCCTTCCTTGAGGTCCATATCAACCTGATTTTCCCAGTCTACCTGCATATTGAAATCTCCCATGATCTTCGTAGCATTGCCTGTTTTACATTCCAATTTTATCTCCTGATGTAACTTGTACGCTATATCCTTGTCATTGTTTGAGGGCCTGTAAATAACTCCCATTAGTGTCTTTTTACCCTTAAAAAATGTCAGCTCTATCTACAATTACTGTACATCATCTGATCCTATGTCACCCCTCACTAAGGACAGAATTTCATTCCTAACCAAGAGAGCTACCCCACCCCCTCTGCCATTCCGATATGAGGTATAATGCTGAATATTTAGCTCCCAGCTCCGATCCTCTTGCAGCCACGTGTCTGTAATTCCCACAACATCATACCTACTTTGATAACAATCAGCTGAGAGAGCTGACGAGAAGTGATCAAAGCCTGTTAAATACCAATGGAGCAGAGCCTGTGTTGCCAGATTCACCTCCTTTTGCATCATTATGCCCCTGTCCCACTAAGGAAACCTGAACGGAAACCTCTGGAGACTTTGCGCCCCACCCAAGGTTTCCGTGCAGTTCCCGGAAGCTTTTGTCAGTCTCCCTGATGGTCGAAAGTGGTTTCAGTTTAAAAAATCATTAATTTTTTAGTCGAAGTCGGTTGCGATGCTAGTTGAAGGTGGTTGCCAGAGGACAAAAACCTCTGGGAACCTCCGGGAACCGCACGGAAACCTTGGGTTGGGCGCAAAGTCTTCTCCGGAGGTTTCCGTTCACGTTTCCTAAGTGGGACAGGGGCATTGGGCACCACTTCCCCACTAACCCACTAAACAAAAAAACAAATGAAACTGCCATCATTGCTTGTTATTGTCAGGATTGAATTGCAAATCATCACATGTTTTTAAGAACATGTCTGAAGAAGGGTCTCAACCTGAAACGTCACCTATTCCTTCGCTCAATAGATGCTGCCTCACCCACAGAGTTTCTCCAGCATTTTTGTCTAACTTCGATTTTTCCAGAATCCGCAGTTCTTTCTTAAATATATTTTTAACATCGGCCCATGTTATAAAAGATTTTCATAAAAGATCAGTCAACACGGGGATCAAAAATAGAGAAAAACATTTTTTTTAAAAATCACAATACTATTTACTCAATAAGCTCACAGAGGACCAGGTTAAGCATAATAAATGATCCTGTTATTATGAGTAAAATATATCCATGACCACCAATTCCCTCTGATATCGTTTACCTAGAAAAGTGAATGATAATTAATACATTCTGCTCAGCTCCGGCACACAGCAAGAGCCATGGGAGATTATAATAACATCACCAGGCCCAGTAAAACCACGGGTAGCCCCCATCTACAAGATAATTCTTCCATCTCAGCCAAAACGTGAAGTTTTGGTCGCATTCATTTATTTATTTCTGATTTCTGGTGTCTAAGAGAAACACATCACGACACCTTGTTTGAAAAGGGTACAGGAAGTAAATATATATTAAGATGGAAAGCACAGAAGAGAACAAAGATACTAAATTTATATCTTACCCACTTAACACACCAAGAACCAGATTTAGAACGAAAAAAGATCCAAAGATGACCAGACTCACAAAATAGACCCAAGGTAACTGATACCCCATGGCATCCTGCATCTGAAAAGATGAAGGAAGCTTAAGTGAGTGAGATAGTTATTAGATCAAAGCTAAGGAAATTACAGATAAGAGACTTGTGGCAAACAGCTTTGTTTTTAGATAGCCATTCAAATTTAAAGACATGCAAATTGCACGAAAAGATTTAAAAAAATAATGCAACTGAATGCAAATCATGTTTTAGTTTCTCAAGGTTCAAGATTCAAGAGTTTATTGTCGTGTGTCCCAGATAGGACATTGAATTTCTTGCTTTGCTTCAACACAACAGAATATGGTAGGCATGACTACAGAACAGATCAGTGTGTCCATATACCATTATACAAATATATACACACATGAATAAATAAACAAAGTGCAAATACGCTTTTCCAATTATGCATGACGCTCCTATAAAGACTTCTCTATATCACACCATCTCTTGAAGAAACATATAAAATGTGTTTCATATAACAAAATATGTGATGCAGACAACTAAGATATTAGTGTTCTAGAGCAATAGGAAACACAGATAATAGCTTGCAGATCCTATAAGAACCTTCCGTATCTCATCCCACTGTTTTCAACATTCTAATTGAGTGGTAATTTATTGAGATAATTGCCAACTATTCTGTATTCATGTTCCATTTTCAGATTTGTTAGTTCACAAATCCAGTGATTAAGAACTCAGTTCGATGCTGGGTGAAATATTTAAGTACATATAATAATAAATAGCGCAATCTTTTACCAGATCTTTTACGCAAAAAGTTCAAATACACGTCAAAGTTTGTAATTGCCCAGCGTGATGGTAACTATGGATAAAACATTCATGCTGAACAGATTTCCAATGCCCATAAGGCACATAAATCCTTTTGGACCACCTGTCCATAAGCTTGGAACACAAAATATCTCAGGACAGTGCGAGGACAGACTTGCTCCACTACCTATAGTCTTGGCAATGTTGAAGTATTTTGGCACACCTGAATGTTGAATTATGGGAGTTCCTTTGGCTAAATGAGGTTTAGGAATGGAACGAAGTCCTGGATTCTTGGAGTGTGATTGTGGAGACTGGGTAAGGAAATGTATGACGCAAAAATTGCCAGATATTGCGGAGCCTTGTGTTTAATAGACAATAGACAATAGGTGCAGGAGGAGGCCATTTGGCCCTTCGAGCCAGCACCGCCATTCAATGTGATCACGGCTGATCATCCTCAATCAGTACCCCGTTCTTGCCTTCTCCCCATATCCCCTGACTCCGCTATTTTTAAGAGCCCTATCTAGCTCTCTCTTGAAAGCATCCAGAGAACCTGCCTCCACCGCCCTCCGAGGCAGAGAATTCCACAGATCACAGAGAATTCCACAGAATTCCACATATGTTTTAACTACTAAAGAAGATGCAAACCAGGATGGTTCTGGGGATTAAATTGCAGCTACAAAGCTACTTAAAGGGAGCTAATGGTTAGCAATGAAGCAACCACGTTTTGGGAGTAGATTGTTATACATAGAGCAAAATTCAGAACATTGTTTTATCATTGGTTACATGAAATATTTATTGAGATGCTGGATAATATAGAACAATATGTTTTATGGTTGATTGCGGGTTTAAACTGAGTTGGAGAACAATGGTTGAGCATTGCTAATGCACTTGTAAGTTCTCAGATGAGAAGGGCTTAATGTAAAATAGTTACCATTGACTATTTTTCAAACAGCTACTGAAAGGTGTGCAGATGTGACCAGTGACTGAAAATTAAATATTCGAGAGAAAGCTTAACTGTGATATTGTGATCCTATTACTTAGTAATATTAACAGATAATACCAATATTTGAGTCGAGTGGTCCATCCATCCAAAGAAAGACATTGCATTATATAGGTTTTTGTCCCGTTCAGGATGTTTTAAAGCAGTTACCCCCCCCCCCCCCCCATGTACTTTTTGTTAATCGACTTTATGATAGAAACACAGCAGTAAATTGTGTACACCAAGCTCCCGCAAACACCTGTATTATAACGATAAAATATTCAGTCTGATGTTGATTGAGAGATAAACATTGATACGGCCACAGGGAACCTAGATTCACTTTTTGAAATATTGTTATGGGATCTTATACGATAGAATCCTGGAGGGCCTGTCCCACTTACGTGATTTTTTCCGGCCACTTGCCGGCACCCGTCATAGTCGCAGCAGGTGGCCGAAAATTTTCAACATCGTTGAAAATCCAGCGGCGACCAGAAAAAGGTACGACTCGCGGGGTGACACCTGTATGGTCGTGAGTAGTCGCCCAAAAAATCGCATAAGTGAGAAAGGCCTTAATGCGTTGTGTCATCACGGCAGCTTTGGCTTACCAAATACAGTGATCCTAAACATTTTAACATAATTTAATGTTTTTGAAGCGGTTATTCATTTATTTTAAAGTGCTATTCTCAATGGGTGTGTTTATGCTTTTGTCATATTGTCGGATTCATGCATCATTTGTTCTGAGCTTTGCTGACATTCAAGTGATAATATCATGGTAGCAGGAAATGCACAGAAAAATGTAACAAGAAAAACAAATCTGTATGTATAAAAAAAAACCATGACTTTAAATCGAATTTCAATACAGTCATATCAATGAAATTAAAAAATATATAATTTATGATATCTATTTATACTTTACAGTTTAGAATGTACTTGTTTTAATTGGTGCAGATGTATAATTAGAGTAAAGAACATGTACCTGTGTTTCTTTTTATTATCAAACTCAGCGTTTAGTAAGCAACGACTATTCTAAAGTGCCTTATTTTGAGGGAAAAATTACAAAATTGTAGTCATTTTAGTCAGATAAGCAGGCCGCACAAAAATATTGCAAAGCTCACTGCATTCACAGCTGCTGCTTGGGCCTTTAAGCCTTTTTTTAAAAAATGAGTTTCTGTTTTGAATACGTACCCAGTATAAGACATCAGTCCAGCCCTCCATGGTGATGCACTGAAAGACTGTTAACATGGCAAAAGCAAAATTATCAAAATTAGTGATTCCGTCGTTGGGGCCAACCCATCCACCTTTACAAAATGTCTCGTTTGTACATCGACGGCCATGCCCAACGTTTAAGCTGCAGGGTGCAGCCTCATCTTCCGCATTTACTTCTGAAAAATAAACAAGATAATACGTTAATAATACGCATCAGCTTTGTTGCATCAGAATTAATACCTTCTGTGAACCTGAATGCTATGGCATTGTATTAATATGATACATATGAAATGCAATTTAATTGCAAATCAAAATAGGAAAAGAGGAATACTCTGCAGGCTGGACTGAATGAATTATAAATAGGGATATGTTTCTCCCCTCCTGACATATTGTACCACTCGTGGTGAATATGAACAAATTGTTAAATACCAGTTTTGAAATGTTGTTCTCGTAACATCACCTTCCATTTGGTAGGTGATAAATAAAACTTCCTTGCAATATAGAGTCATAAAGGCACAGCATGGATATAGGCCCTTTGACCAATAACTCTGTGCTGATCAACAATTATCCATTGCAGACAAAAATGCTGGAGAAACTCAATGGGTGAAGCAGCATCTATGGAGCAAATTAATAAGTGACATTTCGGGTCGAGACCCTTCAGGAAGGGTCTCGACCCGAAACGTTACCTATTCCTTCGCTCCATAGATGCTGCCTCACCCACTGAGTTTCTCCAGCATTTTTGTCGACCTTCGATTTTTCCAGCTGCAGTTCTTTCTAAAACATCAATCGTCCATTTGCACTATTCCTAAATTAAACCCGTTCTTTATTCTTCCCATATTCTCATCAATTTTTACCACTCAGTCAGATTTTACCACTCATCTGCCACAATCTACACATCGTCAGGATGTGTGAGGAAGCCGGAACATGAGAAGGAAACACCGCATGCGGTCACAGTGAGAATGTGCAAAATCTACGCAGCACCCAAGATCAGAAATGAACCTGAGTCTCTGGTGCTCAGCCGTTGTCCCATTCATAGCAACTGAGGTGTTGCCGTTACATTAGAGAGACGGCTTCTTGTCTAAACACAGACTTTCATGAGATTCATGTAGTTCTTTCTTAAGAAAAAGCAGGAAACATTCAGCAAGTTGGGCAGCATCTGCTGAAAGAGTAAAAGGCCTGTCCCACTTATGCGATTTTTACGGCGACTTGCCAGCACCCATCATAGTCGCAGCAGGTTGGCGAAAATTTTCAACGTGTTGAAAATCCAGCGGCAACCAGAAAAAGGTACAACTCTTTGGGCAACTACTCACGACCATACTTACATGTCATGGGGTGACGCCTGTATGGTCGTGAGTAGTCGCCCAAAGGTAATTGAGGCCAGTTCATTGGCTATATTTAAGAGGGAGTTAGATGTGGCCCTTGTGGCTAAAGGGATCAGGGGGTATGGAGAGAAGGCAGGTACAGGATACTGAGTTGGATGATCAGCCATGATCATATTGAATGGCGGTGCAGGCTCGAAGGGCCAAATGGCCTACTCCTGCACCTATTTTCTATGTTTCTATGTTTCTAAGCTGTGAAACTACAATTTTAAAACTGTAATTTATTTGACAATGCAGGACATTGCATGCTTTTGATCCTTAGAAACAGAAAAAATGTGATCTGTTCCCGATCATCATTTATAAAGATCTAAGTCATGGGAAGAAGTGCTATCGTGGTATTTACTCAACCACAACCTGCTTGCGAATGCTCAGCCAATCACACTCTACTTTAGAACTTTGCATTCTCCAAAAATAGACAAAATAAATGATTTCCTGAACGAGGGACAGTGGATATCCCTGACATTCTGACATCTCTTAACCAAATGTGACATCACTGGCAAAGCTCAAGTCAATGAAAATCATTGGCTATAATGTTCACAGATTGGTCAAACGTAGCACATAAATACAGACGACTGTTGGAGGTCAAATAGTTCAGCTTTAAAAGCCATTATTGCAGCAAATCCTCACACCATTATCCGAGGTCTAACCATTTTCAGTTGCTTCATCAATAAACTTTCTCCCATCGCACATCGAAATGGAAATGTGCAAAGATAACTGCATTATGTTCAGTTTTATTCTAGTTCCTTTCCATATTTCCAACAACATTGTAGGAGGCCAACTTTCCCACCAGACCTATTTCCCCAATATGCCTCTATCACGCCAAGCAATATAGAGTAGTCAGTGGATCGCTCAACTCGCACGTCTTGGGACTGAGGGCTAAAACGGGAGTATATGGAGGAAATCCACACAGTCACAGGGAAAATATACAGATTCCATACAGATTGCATCAGAGGTCAGGATTGCATTCACCACACTGGTGCTATGAGATAGCAAATGATGACCAGCAAAGATGATGACTATCTGCCACAAGAGGGAATCTAACCATCTCCCTTGGAGATTCAATCATTAATAATATTAAATTCTCCATCTTCAATATCCTAGGGTTACTAATGAACAGCTGGTTACTCTGGCTACATAAGCAGGTTTAAAACGGTAAATTTTACCTGTTCATATAACCTCAGAGTAAATTTCTTCTCAGGCCATAGAAGGCAAGCCCTTTGATAATGTACCACATGTTAGGCCGCTCTGAAAGGTGAGACCAAAAGTGATCCAGAGACAGCTCATTAACTCAATGCAGAATTAGCTGCATGATAGGTTGCAGTGGGTGGTGGTAGATGGATGTTTACTGGATTGGAGACCTATAATTAGTGGTGTGCTTCAAGGGTTGGTACTGCCCCGTTGCTGTTTGTCATCCATATCCACAATTTGGATGAGAATGTACAAGGCATGGTAGGTAAGTTTGCAGATGTTACTAAAATAGATGCATAGAACGTTGACAAGTGTGGCACAGGAACAAGCTCTTTGGTCCACGAGTGCCGGACATGATGCCAAGATAAACACATCTCGTCTGCCCACACATGATACATACCCTTCTATTCCCTGCATCTCCATTTACCTCTTTAAAAGCCCATTAAACAGCACTATCATATCTGTCGCCACCACTGCCCCTGGCAGCGTGTTCAAGGCACCCACTGTGTAAAAAAACCTCTCCTGTTCACCTTAAAGCTATGCCCTCTGGTCGGACTGTCCACCCTATCAATGCCTCTCATAATTTTATATACTTCCAACGTCTCCCCTCACCCTCTGGCATTCCAGAGTAAACAATCCAATCTATCCAACCTCTCCTGACAGCTCATACCCTCTCTTCCAGGCAGCATTCTAATAATGCACCTCATATTTCGCTTGGGCAGCTTTCAGCCCAGTTGTGTTAATATTGATTTCTCTAACTTCAGGTAGCCCTGGCATTACCACTCTCTCTCTCTCTATCCCTCTCCCACCCAAGTCGCACCAGCTTCTCATTTTCACCTAACAAGCAGCTAAGAATGGCCTGTTTCGTTTATCATCGTTACTTTCTTTTGCATATCTTTCAGTCATTGTTCTTTATCTCTCCGCATCATCGCCCATATCCCTAACCAGTCTGAAGAAGGGTCTCGATCCGAAACATCACCCATTCCTTCTCTCCAGAGATGCTGCCTGTCCCACTGAGTTACTCCTGCTTTTTGTGTCTATCTTCGGTT
Source organism: Okamejei kenojei (assembly GCA_035221665.1). Taxonomy (NCBI): domain Eukaryota; kingdom Metazoa; phylum Chordata; class Chondrichthyes; order Rajiformes; family Rajidae; genus Okamejei; species Okamejei kenojei. The sequence goes on along the minus strand of CM069149.1, from coordinate 45,480,985 downwards.
TAAACCAGCATCTGCAGTTCCTTTCTACAGCATTCTAGTAAAACTCTTCTTTTCCCTCACCAATGCCTCTGCATCCTTTTGTAATTTAGTAAAGTAGGTCAAAATGCAGAGAAATAATATATTCATAATTTCCTTTAGCAAAAGACTTGGAGCAAAATCTGATGATTTTAGAAAATGATTAATAAGTATATATAGAAGTATCTCATATTTGGGGCATGATTGCAAAATGTTACCAACATTAATATTAATTTAGTGTCAATTTTAATATTTAATGTTTTAACAAGGAGAGTGGAGAAAAAGGCATCTATAATGACCAATCTAATTAGCTTCAGAATAATTGTGGAAATTTAACATATAATCAAAATGTTTTATCTAGACAGGAAATGAGAATATGGCATCTATGAAATTCTGTTCATTGATTTTATAAAATAAATGACATTTTCTTAACATGCATAACCTTGCTTATCATGTATTTTCTAAATCATGACAGAAAGTTGTTTTGAGAAACAAGCTCATTGAAATTATGCAAGAATCTCATGTCATCATCGGCGGTCACTCGAAACAAACATGACTGTCTTCTCCTCTCCTCTTCGTAGGGTCATCTACTTGTGGGTCTGCAGATGTCTGTAGAGGCCGATCCGCGATCCACACACCTTGGTGCAACATGGCCAGTGGAGACTGGCGGCGGTCGGTAGTCCTCGAGCCCCCTTCTCTCTCTCTCTCTCCTTACGGTGCTGTCGCTTTGTGACTGCCACACGGCGTGGTTCTATTTTGTGACGTGCAGCTCGTTCCTGCACGGATTTCCTCCAGGAGCGCCTGTCCAGTGCAATGTGCTCCCAGTTGCTCGATGTGATGTGGAATTTCTTCAGACTGCTCTTGATGTCGTCCTTGAAGCGTTTCTTTGGCCCGCCGGGAGTCTCGCCGACCTTCCTTCAATTGAGAGGACAGGATCTGTTTAGGGAGACGAGTGTTGGACATGCGGATGGCATGGCCGGTCCGTTGAAGGGAGATGTGTGTTGGACATGCGGATGGCCAGTCCGTCGAAGGGAGATGTGTGTTGGACATGCGGATGGCCAGTCCGTCGAAGGGAGACGTGTGTTGGACATGCGGATGGCATGGCCAGTCCGTCGAAGTTGCTGCTGCATTATTGTGCTGGTGACGCAGAACCTCGTGTACTATTGAGACAATACCATAATAATGTGTTGCTGATTGTGACTAACCAAATTACCCTGAGCAAATAGCGTGATAAATGACTTTTGAAATACTGCAAACCGGTAAATCACATAATATTACTTGACTACTAAAGAGAATATTCAAAAAGAGCATTTACATGCTAAGAACATTTGATCTGTGCCTAATTTTTTTTTCTCTACTACTATTTCTAGCCTACTTCAAACTGCAAAAGCACTCGAGCTGGTGAACTGGCAGAAAATGCAGCTGCAAAAAACACCCCCAGGAAGTTGAGAATGCTCTTCCTTTGATTTTCAGACTGTTAACAAGATCAGTCAACAGAAAATTATAGGTATCACATTCATAATATGGTGTTCAGGGCACAATTTCCAATCTGCAGATGACAGCCATCTTGTAGGTGCAGTGAACTGTGAAGAGGATAATCTTCAAGGGCACATGGCCAAACATACCTTAAGACTTTAGTATTCATATTAATCAAAAAATATGCCCATTGATATGTATATTTTTATGTTGTGTATTTTTAATATCAGGAGAGCACTTGAAATTTGCTCAGGACTTCACCAGCAGAATAAGTGCAGCAGGGGAAGATGAATAAATTCTTGTTTCTAAAAATATATGACTAAAAATTCTGACTGTACACTAATAACTATTCCGAACCTATTTATTTTAAAACGTCCTTGTATTGTTCTGCTCACAAAATAGCACCAGAGTTGGGTGAAAATTCCACTTCCATGTTTTTGTATATTACAGCAAATCTCACATAAAAGAACAAAACCCCACTTAGAACAAAAGATGTAAAATTACCAATTATTGCAGACCAAACCTTGTTTCCCATCAGAATGAAAACAGGACTTTTTCTACAATTTTTGAAGACATTATTGAGGGTACTAAGGGCCTGTCCCGCTTGCCGATTTTCTCGGTGACTGCCGGCATCATTGACTGACGTAACAGGTCACCGGAAAATATGCGGCGTGACACGGCGTGATGACGTGTTGACGCACGGTGCTTGTTCAAGTGTCGCGACATTTTTTTTTGAAATGTTCAAAATCTTTTGGCGACAGTAATAGGACGCCGGCAGTCGCTGAAGAAATCACCAAGTGGGCCAGGCCCTTTACTCAGGCCTTTATGCCCTCTCTGCTGTACTTTCTCTGATGATTTGACATGAACTCTGATCAACGTTTACAGCACTTTTCCACTCAAGGTTTGGGAGCAATGACAAGGCAATTGCAGGCTTGCGACTCTAATCACATCACACTGATAATTATGTCCAACATCACCCTAAATCATAAGAGGTGCTGCATTTATTTCAATCCTCCCTCGGTCCTTGGAGTCCTGGCAACATCTTCGTAAATCTTTTCTGCATTCTTTCCAGATGAATGGCATCTTTCCTTCAGCAGGGTTACCAATACTGAACACAATACTCCAAGAGTCAAATTGCCTTTACAACGTCTTACACAACTGCAACATATCATCCAAACCTCTAAATGCCAAAAGCCTTCTTCACCACTCTGTCTATTTGTAATGCCACTTTCAAGGACCTATGTGTTCTCTTATGTCCTCTTGTTTAGGTTTTTGCAGGGACACGCTAGATGGCACTGCTCCAATGCTTTGAGGTTCCTAGTCTATGCTCACCAGTAGACCATGAGATTTGCACCAGATCTGAGATCCCATTTGAGATGTTTCGGAACAGTTTTTCCCTCAGAGGGCCAAAATCTTTGCTGGTGCTCTGGAGGCAATGGTGAATTTTTATCAAGAATGTCTGCCTTTACTTGAGAGATAGATTTCAAGGTTTGGAAAGTGATCTATATTTTCCAGGGTAAAAAAAAGAAATGGCAGATGACTTGAATACGGTTTTTGCAACAATCTTCACAGTGGAAGACTGCAGCAACATGCCGGAAATACAAGGAGCTCAGAGGGTGGAAGTTAGTGGAGGGCTATGACTAGGGAGAAGATACTTGGTAAGCAGCTGGGCCAGATGGACCGCACCCCAGGTTTCTGAAAGACGTGGCTTTAAAGATTGTGGAGCCATTAGTTGTGGTCTTTCAAGAATCACTGGAGTCAGGAGTGGTTCCAGATTATTGGAAAATTGCAAATATCACTCTTTATTGCAAATATCACTGGTCGAGAATGGAGTGAAGTGGAAGAGTGGAAACTATATGCCAGTCAGCCTGACTTCTGTGGTTGGTAAGATTTTAGAGTCCATTATAAAGGATGAGGTTTCTGAGCACATGATAGCACTTAGAAGCACATGATAAAATAGGCCAAAGTCAGCATGTTTTTGTGATCTTGCCTGATGAACCTGTTGGAATTCTTTGAGGAAATAAACAGCAGAATAGAGAGTCACTGGATGTGGTTTACCTGAATTTTCAGGCCTTTGATACGGCGCCGCACATGAGGCTACTAAAGAAGGTGGTATCTGAGGGAAGATACTAGCATGGATAGCAGGTTGGCTGAATGGCAGAAGGCAAAGAGGGACAATAAAGGGGACTTTTTCTTGTTGGCTGCTAGTGACTAGCGGTGTTCTATAGGGGTCGGTGCTGGGGCCGCTACTCTTCACGTTGTATATCAATGATTTAGAAGAGGGAATTGAAGGCTTTGTGGCCAATTTTCAGATAATACAAAGATAGGTGGAGGGGCACCTATCTTTACTGTGGTTCGGGATGATTTCCGATACGATAGATAGGAGAGAGAAAATGCCAATAAGATTATGGTAAGAGGATGGGAAAGCTATTTACGAAAATATATTCCTCAGTAATTATGAATAATTATCTGATAAGGATAATAATCGGCATTAGATTTTATCAGCTTACTTCGATATATCCTGTTCAAATACCAGCATTTACCAACCAAAGAGAGCAGCATGATGTCAGAAGGTCAGTAGAGTGTGACACTGTGCATCAACTCCAGACTCCATTAAATCACATGGTAGCTGGTCAAAAATGGGCATGAAAATCTCCTCCATCTAACTACTGACCTCTCCCTCAGCTGATAAATCAAGTCAGCTTATAATGTTAAACACTACTTGGAAGCAATGAGAACAACACAGTTATTAAGTGCATTCTGGAAACACAAAATTGAATAAAACATACAAGTTTAGTTTTGCCTATCTACCTGTCCATTTGTACATGTCAATACAAGTGTCTACCAGACATTCTCTATGGTTCTGTGCTATTTACATGTTGCTAATGTCCTTCATTTTAGTTCAGAGAAAACTGGACGTTTTAAAAAATCAGTTTAAGCCACTCACTTTTATCAGAATTTCTCCTACAAATATAATTACAATATTCCATTTGTAAATACAGTGACAATATCCCATTGAATCCAAAAAGTATCTTGTTTGTTTGCTTTGTCAATTTGCATGAAAGCAAAATAGCAGTATGAAAAGTATACATCTTCTAGATGCGCTGGGACGCATCCTCAGTGATGTGACCTGGGGTCATCGGGTGTTTCGGGTCTCACGACATCAGACACCCTCGCCCAGGCGACCCAGCCGGGGTTGATCAGGCCCCGACTTGCGTGCCAGCAGCAACCGCCCACGGATCAGCCGTCTTAATAACTACTCTGCAGGGGTTGGGAGATTCTAGTGCATGGAGGGACTGGGCTCTGTGGGATGAGTCCTGGCCGGGCTCCTCCTGCGTCTCACCGGGTTCAAGGCCTGTGTGCTGCACCTCTTTCTCCTTCTCCGAGCATTTCATACTCGCCTGATGGATTTTTAGGCCATGGTGGTCCATTAGGCCTTTCCGTGGCTTTATTGGGTGTCTTTCTCATGAGAGACACAGACTGGGGAGCTAACCCAGCCTGTCCCGGGTGCCGTCTCTCCGTGCCGTCTACTGTCTCTCCAGTAGTCAGTCACCAAACTACATTATAAAGTAATTATATGCAACAAACAAATATAAATTGTTTTAGCTATCTGCCTTCACGAAAAAGGCTAATACTCAGGGAGACAGTCCTAATCGAATACACAAATTTGATACCTAATAATTGTCATAACAATGCTGTGTAAATGTAAAAGACCATAATACGTTCACACACTACTGGGCCACTTTACAACTTTAACAAATGAATTTCTAACTTTTCCACATGGCAATTACTCCCGGTTGTTCTGCAATAAAGGTTTACAAAATGATTGCTTGTCTGTGTGTTCATCCATTAAACGTTTGTCCTCCAGACCTACTGCTGCACATCCAGAAACAGTACGGCCAAGCACAAGGCATGTAAGTAATTTGCCGCAAAGTCTGAAACAATCAAACAACTGCTAACTGCAAGTGTCAGAAATACATCAAAGAATAGGCAACATTTCAGATTTCGGGGTCTGAAGAAGGATCACCTATTCATGTCCTCGAGTGCTGCCGCCTGCTTGACCACTCAGTACTTTGTGCCATTTTTTTTTGTAAACCAGCATTTGCAATTCCTTGTGTCTGCATTCCACTGCCTGTTCTGACTTTGTTTTCCTTCTATTACCAATTCTCAAGCTGTGGTACAATGATGCTCCATGCAGCCCCCACCTAACACCATTAACATGCATTCTTCTTTTGTTTAAGAAGGAACTGCAGATGCTGGAAAAATCGAAGGTAGACAAAAATGCTGGAGAAACTCAGCGGGTGAGGCAGCATCTATGGAGCGAAGGAATAGGTGACGTTTCAGGTCAAGACCCATCTTCAGTCTTTCTTCTTTTGTTTAATAACCTTGTGTGGCATCTTTTATGAAGGTAATTTAAAAGTCCAAAAAGTGCCCCATCTGTTGAATTTATCAATTTTACTCATTACAGTTTTAAAAGCTGTAACATGTGATCTCCTTAGAATAAAACTAAATTTTCTGTGCAATCCATGTACTCTGTCACTACTTTCTCAATAGATTCTAATATATTGCCCAGTCTGTAATTCCCTTTGATCTCTTTGCAATCTTAAGGGCCTGTCCCACTTGGGCGTCATTTGCGTGTCACACACATGGCGCGGCGAAGATTTTGTACATCCCAAAAATCCTGGAGGTCCTATGTCACTGTCAACATCACCACGCACCATGCGCGCGTAATGCATACCATGCGCGCATCACGTAAATTATGTTGTGTAAATGACGCGCAAGTGACACCAAAGTGGGACAGGCCCTTGACATATAGTACGCTCATTACATTCTAATCTGTTGGCAGTATTCTAAAAATTACAACATTTTGAATCAGAACTGTGCATGTACTCACTACAAAGTCAATGGTCAGAATTTCAGAATGAATACAAGATGGCCATTTGCTACAGGAAATGCAAATATTTAGTTTAAATAGTAAATGATGCACAATAGTTATATTTCTTACCTGTTCCATTAGTTAAGCAGGTTTTGTGCATTTTTCCCATGAAGAGTTCTAATCCTATAATGGCATAGATGATAATTACAAACAGCACCAACAAAGCAATATGTAGCAATGGGACCATTGCTTTGATGATTGAGTTTAATACCACCTGGAGACCTGAAAGACACAACGTTTTTTTTGAAGAATGTGAACTTGCATCAAAATGACAATATTAATGATGAATGATCTATAAAAACCTAAATGTTCTCATCTGAAATTAACTTATCCAATTAATTCAATACTTAACATCCCAAATTCAATATTGCAAATAAAAACACAAGTATCTTTATATTTATAAATGGCCAATTTCTAAAAGCATAATGAAACATATTTTATAAATTTTGATTACAATATTTGTGACCAAGCGCCTCTAAGACACGTTAGAAAAAACTAAGCACCTGAATCACAGAACATAAAAAATGAAGGTGAAATTAAGCATGTTGTCATTCCACCTTTTTTTTGTCTGGGGCTCCACCAAATTGTGGTGAAGTAATTTCATGCCATTCTGCAAAAGGAGCATTTTTTCAGAGTTTGATTTCAGGCTTCACTGGTAAGTTCCATCATTTCAGGTAATGAAACACCTTCTCAGGATTCACCTTACCTGATGTTGCCATGAACCCATTTCAAATTTTCTCCAAAGATACCAACTATTAATGCAATCCTCTGTGGATCTGGGATGGATTCTCTCGTCTGTGACTAAGGCAGATAATGCAGAATCCCTGTGATACCAGGACCAGACATTTCTAATCATTCATAATTTTAAGGAAATAAGTAAAATATTTATTTTGAGCTTAAGTGTTAAAGAGATACTAAAACAACACTGAAGAGTACTCGGTCCGCATTAACCAACCCGACCCCCTGGTGGCTCAGCACTTCAACTCCCCCTCCCATTCCGTATCCGACCTCCCGGTCCTGGGCCTCCTCCACGGCCAGAGTGAGCAACACCGCAAGTTGGAGGAACAGCACCTCACTGGGGAGTCTGCATCCTCTGGGGCTTGAACATTGAATTTTCTCAATTCTGTTAACCCTTGCTGTCTCCTCCCCTTCCCACCTCTCCCTCAGCCCTCGGGCCCTGGCATTCCCTCTCTCTCTATCTCCCTCCCCCACCCTAGTCGCAACAGCTTCTCATTTTCACACCACAAACAGCTTACAATGGCTTGTTCCCTTTATCATCGATACTGTTTTGCATATCTTTCATTCATTGTTCTTTATCTCTCCACATCACCGTCTATATCTCTCGTTTCCCTGATCCCTGACCAGTCTGAAGAAGGGTCTCGACCCGAAACGTCGCCTATCTCCTTCGCTCCTTAGATGCTGCTGCACCCGCTGAGTTTCTCCAGCCTTTTGTGTAACCCTGAAGAGTACTGAAACAGGCCATTTGGCCAGCTCTTCCATGCTGACCTAGTTGCCAAACCAAGCTGAATGACTCATGTCCCTCCAAATATTCCCTATCCACGTATCTGTCCAAGAGTCTTTTAAATGTCATAATTGTACCTCGTCACTTCCTCTGGCAGCTTGTTCCATATACACAACACCCTGTGTGTGAACATTTTGCCCCTCAGGTTCCTTTAAAATCTCTTCCTTCTCTCCCTAAACCTATGCCCCTAGTTTTAGAATCTGCTATCCCGGGGAAAGGAGCTTCTTAAAAATGTATTAAAACTGTTCTAATGCGTACAAGAACCAAGCCTGTGTAATCATTGATTTATTCCCTGAGAATTTACTTCCATGTAACGTGAGTATTGTTTTATACTTCAGCGACATTATAAAAAATACAACCAAGCAACGTGCAAAGCATTTAATCACATTTTACACTTTGAGATCTCATATCACCCAAAATAATTTGGTTTGTGGAACCCTAACAGTAATGCTTTTTTAGCATGAATCTGAGAGAACATTAGGGAGAAGAAGCTTAATAATGTGTCCCCACCAGAATAAGCAAAAAATAACAATTAGGTCAATATAGGTATTATATAGAACAAGGTAAGCTGCAACCAAATCAAACTGAATTAACATGAACAGAGCTGTCCTTTCAGGTTGGCTTAACATTGATGGCAAAGGGCAAAAGGGAAAAGGAGATGGGACAGCCATGATAATAGAAAAGTCTGAAGTCTTACATCACTACGTTCAGAAATAGTTACTTTCCTACAACTGTCAGGTCCTTGTCTGACGCGCACAACCTTGGCAACAGAACATTATGGGCTTCTCTTGCACTACCATGACTTGTTTTCTGATTTTGTATGTTTGCACGAATATCTTGTTTTTGCACAATCTTTCTTTCTTACCACTTTGTAGAATTCATGTGTAATTTATGTATAGGTTTTGTTGTTAGTGTTATGACAGGGGGGTTCAGCAATGACCACACTAACACATGCAGTGGGGTGAACTCACGTGATATGTTTTATTTTCAGTGAGAAGGAAGTCCAGGACTGCATGGGGGCCCTGTCCCTCATCGCCAGGGCTCATGTACAGTAGCACTGGCGATCTCAGGCTTGGCCCGGCAGCTCAGTCCTGCAGGTTTTGGGGCGTGAAGAGGAAGAGACACTGACATCCCAGATCCACAACCTCAAGTTACAAATCTTGACAACTGGAGAACTTATTTATCTGTTAATTATTTATTACCTATCTTTATTATTTATCCAAATAATTTGTTATAGCTTTACGGTGAAGGGGGAAATATTTAATAGGAATTTGAGGGGTAACTTTTACACACAAAGAGTGGTGTGTGTATGGAACGAGCTGAAGGGCCTTTTAATTGAGCTGTGTGACTCTATGTCTCTAACTTTGTAAAATAACAAAAAATAAAGAATAAAAGCTCCCTGGCCTCCAGATGCCTACAAAATTAATTGTGAACACATTTAATGAACGTATGGAGATATTGTTGTTAGAATTAAAGGATGTTCTTTTAGGAAGGAGATTAGAAGGAAATTTCTTTAGTCAGAGGGTAGTGAACCTGTGGAATTCTTTGCCACAGAAGGCTGTGGACACCGTGAACGGATATTTTTAACGCAGAGATAGATAGATTTTTGATTAGTACACGTGTCAGAGGTTATGGGGGGAAGGCAGGAGAATGGGGTTCGGAGGGAGATAGATCAGTCATGATTGAATGGCAGAGTAGACTTGATGGGCCGAATGGCCTAATTCTACTCCTGCACTTTATGGCCTTATGACCATTGTATGGACTCCAATTGGTAGTTTGTGAATTAAATATTATTTTTTTTATCAACTATTCAGTGGTAATAATGCCCACATAAGTGAATGGCACAAATAAGTTTAATTCCATATTCATTGGCAAATTGGTCATCATTTCAAGTTAATTCTGTTTCACACCACATCGATGATTAAAAAATCCACTCAACATCTTGCTCAATGTACCAATGTGGAAGTGTCAGCGTTTTCAAAAAATACTTGGCTTGTAAAAGTAACATGGCAATTCAACTTTGCATTGCGTGAACGTGTATTTGTGGAAAGCTGGTGAGTGGACTATTATGAAGAAACATATACTTCGAAGACCAAATGAGCAAAAAGCTCAAAAGATAAAAGAGGGAACACTAGTACGTTAATATATGTACTGTACTCTCCATTTAACAGCATACAGAGGCTCCTCAACTTATGATGCTTCAATTTTACGATGGTGCAGAAGCGACGCACATTCAGTAGAAACTAAACCATACTTTGAATTTTGATCTTTTCCCAAGCTAGCGATATGCGGCACGATACTCTCTCGTGATGCTGGGCAACAGCAGCGAGCAGCAGCGAGCCGCTGCTCCCAGTCAGCCACGGGATGACGAGTGTAAACAACCGATACACTGCAGTGTACTGTGTTGCCGCCGTTTTGTGGGGACAGTGCGTTGTGGTTTGTGTCTTTGCATCCCATCGTGTCTACAAAACGCCCACCTGCGTCTCCTGCTTCCGGTGAGAAGAAGAGCAAGAGGAAGGCAATTACTCTTGAGATGAAACTCAGGATAATTGGCCAGCGTGAAGGCGGCAAGCCAGTAATGGCCATCGCACATGAGTTAGGACTTTCGCAATCAACGATCTCGACCATCTTAAAGGATAAGAAGCGAATAAGTGACGCAGTGAAATCGTCAGCATCGGTTAAATCCACGGTTATCACGAAGAAAAGAGCAGGGCCGATTGATGATATGGAAAGATTACTGATCATGTGGATGGAAGACCAGCTACAGAAGCGCATACCGCTTAGCGTACTGACAATACCGCTTAGCCTACTGACAATACCGCTTAGCCTACTGACGATCCAGGCTAAGGCACAAAGTCTGTTTGATACGCTAAAAGAGCGTGCCGATGATCCTACGTATACGCAAGTGTTTACAGCAAGTCATGGGTGGTTCCAACGCTTGAAAAGGCATCATAATTTTCATAATGTGAAAGTTAGCGGTGTGGCGGCAAGTGCCGAGACTGACGGTGCTGAATCTTTTAAGGAAGAGCTGCACAGGATAATTGTGGATGATAAATATATGCCAGAACAAGTATTCAATGTCGATGAAACGGGCTTGTTCTAGAAGCGTATGCCAAAGCGTACATACATTAATCAAGAGTCCAAGACAATGCCAGGATTCAAGGCATGCAAAGACAGAGTAACACTGCTTTTGGGTGGAAATGTTGCAGGATTCAAATTAAAGCCTTTACTAATCCACCACTCGGAGAACCCTAGAGCATTGAAGAATGTGAGCAAGCATACACTTCCCGTTTATTATTGCCATCACAAGAAAGCCTGGATGACATTAGCATTGTTTGAAGACTGGTTTCTAAATGGTTTTATTCCTCAGTAAGAGAATATTGTTGGCAAAACGACATCCCATTCAAGATATTCATCAGCTTGTTGGCATTGAGGCTGAAGAACTTTCCAATGAGGAGCTGATCGAACTGGAGGAAGAAAGAAGGACAGTAACTGAAGAAGAAGTTATACCCGAGGCACCGCAAACGTTCGCAACAAAGAAAGTGGCGGAGGCGGTTGCTACTGTCAGCAGTGGCATGCGGATGTTGGAAGAAATGGACGTCAATTACGAGAGATTCGCAAAAACTGACAGGCAGGTACAGGATGCTCTTGCCTGCTATAGGGAACTATATAATGAAAAGAACAAACTGGACAGTCAAAACTTGATGTCTTCCTGAAGAACACTATGGCCACTAAACATAGTGTCGATGCCCCATTGCCTTCTGCCACTATTCTCGAGCCTTATCGGAAGAGAGAGAATGTTTGGTACATTAAGTGTATTTAATGCATTTTCGACTTACGATATTTTCGATTTAGGATGGGTTTATCAGAGCGTAACCCCACCATAAGTTGAGGAGCACCTGTACAGGTATACCTCAGTTAGCACCACCCACCACTATAGCACTCTTGCATTTGGTAGCCATATTTTTTCCAAAGGAATTATTGAAGGTTTTGCAGAATATGGCGGCATAAACTGATTTGCAATTTGACCAACCCCGAAACTCTGCATCAGGGGATCAAAGCTGCAGTCGGAAGTAGGAAGGAATCTGGGTTCAGATTTAATCTCATACAACCAATGCGAGAACAATGCGATAAGTGTGCATGGGGGAATCTAACACAATAACTCCTTACGGGAGAATCAAAGCTCCATTCTGGGAATTTTTGTTTACTGGAGCCACGAATTGAAGTGGAATAAATGGGTAAACATCCCGATTAAATATCGTGAATGTCAATTGAGTAAAAACCAAATGATGAATTACAACTCATACGCACTTCTTGGGTTTCTATCCAAAAATCTCTCAGAATTCATTTACTTTTGTCCAAGTAGATTAAATGAACAACATTTTTAGAGTCAGGATTATCAGATACAAGATGTATACTGAGTATATAATGAAAGAGAGTTGCAATCAACCGTAAAACATAAAGTACATGGTTACAAGTTGCTAAAATTGAGTGCCTTTTCCAGACTTCACTAATATGCCTTCAAAAAAAATGTGTTCCCTACATAAGTCTCTACTCATCCAGTTTATGGATTTCTGAATTAAAAGCAAGCAGCAGTAATGCTATAGAAACACATTTCACTGATATAAAGTTTGCATCCTTAATCTGCGGCTTCAATCCCACAGCATGCGATTTTATGTCCTTACAATCTTCACCTCACAAACACAAACTTCGACATTAATTTAATGCAACGGGCAAAGTAAGCTGACTTAAATATTGTCTGAAGAAGGGTCTCGACTCGAAACGTCGCCTATCTCCTTCGCCTCTTAGATGCTGCTGCACCCGCTGAGTTTCTCCAGCTTTTTGTGTAACCCTCGATTCTCCAGCATCTGCAGTTTCTTCGTTAACACTAAATATTGTTAGTGTTTTACAATAACCATCAGCAGTTGGCTGCCATTTCCAGCAAGGTGTCTTAACTCTGAAAAGTCTTTTAAGTCATTATGTTATGCCACTCACATCTGCAATGGGTACCGTAATAAAATAGGCACCAAATGCTTTAGTCGAATCTTGTAGGAATGAACAAAATGACCAATGTCAATATATTTATCCTTGGAAGCTAATTAAAGCTATTGCGAATACGAATCAACATGCACCTCCCATCATCAAGACTTCACTTTCAATAACATCTAACACAGATGTATAAATTGGTACTTTTCTCAGGCCTATCTCGACTCTGTACAAATATTAAAGGCCTTACCAAAAATCTAAGTCAGGTGTGTCAAACTCATTTTGAGTCACGGGCTGGAATGGGCAAAATGCGACTTAATGCGCACGTGCTCCCACGGCTTTCATTGCCTTCGTTTTTTCTCCCCCATACATCCCACATGCCCGATTGGATCCCTTCGCGGGCCAGGTGCAGCCCGTGGGCCGGATTGGGCCGATTCGTGGGCCAGATACAGCCCGCGGGCCGGTGGTCTGACACCCCTGATTTAAGTCATCACAAGAGGAATAAAGTGCGATTTTCTGTTAGGACGGTCCGGAACAAAATATACCAATTAAGCTGATTTACAGGAAATGTTTCTGGTGAAGTTTTCATTTCAACAGGCCATACCAATTGAAAGAAAATTCCAATTATAGAGAGGTGAAGAGTGGAGTATCACAATGTAGCTTCCGCAGTCCAGATCACTCAACAGTAAATGTCATTTTTTGGTCATGATCTATTTTAACGATGCTTCTTAACTTAACACTGAAAAACTATGAATACGTAAATGTAAAAATTGGAGATAGTCGTCCCGAGAAACACTGACACAAAATAACAGATTGTCAAATACAAAAACCACATTGGCTGAAATATAAAGATAGGCAATCAAGCTGCCTTAACATTTGCGATTCGGAAATGATCCAGAAATTAAATGCAGATTTTTTTAATAATACAAAAATAAACAGGAAATAATGAAGTCCATTTGAAAATGCTCAAGCAGTTAAAAAATTTAACATATTGAGATTCGCAAGTCAGCACCTTCAAGCTATTAATTAGTGTCCATTTGGTTGTACTCTTCTGTACATATTTTATTTAAATCGGGGTGTATCATTAACAATGGCAACTTATTCCAATTGAATCATTGGAATCGAGTGATTGTACACCAAAGAGTAATGAATGAATTAATTAATGAATAGGGTAAATAAACCGTTACACCTGTAAATGCCTGGGCTTGTTTCACTTGCTTGCCATTTCCTCGTAGACGAGAGATGCCTTTTTATTAATTGCTAATAATTTAATCATTACACATAGGAGGCCATTGTTCCCAACTATTCACTGATGAGAATATAGATCACTGATAATAAACCAGCCTTCATTTATTGAGACAAAATGCCTCTGACAGTTGAAAGGAGTATTTACAGATTTGTTATGTTTTTTTTTTAATTTACAGATAGTTACAAGTTGTCTTTAGCATAAAATTATATTTGAACTAGGAAGGAGATAAGAAATTGAGACACAAATGATTCCAAGTAAAATGATCAGAACCAAAATGTTTGGACAACATGCTGGCCTTTCACTCCACTCTATTGTGGCCCTTGTGGCTAAAGGGATCAGGGGGTATGGAGAGAAGGCAGGTACAGGATACTGAGTTGGATGATCAGCCATGATCATATTGAATGGCGGTGCAGGCTCGAAGGGCCGAATGGCCTACTCCTGCACCTAATTTCTATGTTCTACAGGAAGGAGGAACTTTAATAAAAGTGCACAAAATAGTAACTGGCACAAATAAGATGAACACATATCATTACTCCAGAGGCTTAGAAATGAGAACAAAAAAGGTGAATTATTGGAATATAAATACAAAATGCTTTGCCAAATTTGTGATGTGATTGGAAAATTCTATCAAGCAAACAGTGATATAATTGAGACACGAGTTATCACAATGAATGGGGTGATGCTGGTTTGCAGGGCCGAAGGCCTCCTCCTGCACCTATTTTCTATGTTTCTATCCAACGGCAATATGTAAAGTACAATAAACACTGAAGGGAATTTCATTTCTACAGCAAAAAATGAAAAAGATGTGCAGACATGTTCCTATTTGATCCCTGCCTGTCATAATTTTAACAACAGCTTAATTGTTGGGTGGCAATCTTGCTACCCTCAAAGGAAGCAAATGTTGAGGGTTTTCAGGTCAGAAAGATTCATTATATTACTGTGACGTTTGGATTACTGAGAGATATTGAAATTTTTGATTGCTCTTTTTCTGATTATATTTCCCTAACTGTTAAATAAGCATTACAGCTGAACGTGGTTGTCCTTTTTCGACATTGTTCTGAATGAAATGAAAAGGGACAGGAAGAGAATCCATTATGTACCAGAGTCGCCGGCTAATGTGCAGAATGACGTGCAACGTCGCCAGCTAGGGAGGAGCGAGAAACACGGCTACCAACTGATGAGAAAAACATGAGTTTTGGATGAGAAATAAATAACAGAAACAAGATCAAGAGTCAAAAGTGTTTCATTGTAATATGTAACATAACAATAGACAATAGGTGCAGGAGTAGGCCATTCGGCCCTTCGAGCCAGCACCGCCATTCAATGTGATCATGGCTGATCATCCCCAATCAGTTCCCCGTTCCTGCCTTCTCCCCATATCCCCTGACTCGGTTATCTTTAAGAGCCCTAGGTAGCTCTCCCTTGAAAGTGTCCAGAGAACCGGCCTCCACCGCCCTCTGAGGCAGAGAATTCCACAGACTCACAACTCTCTGCGTGAAAAAGTGTTTCCTCGTCTCTGTTCTAAATGGTCTACTCCTTATTCTCAAACTGTGGCCCCTGGTTCTGGACTCCCCCAACATCGGGAACATGTTTCCTGCCTCTAGCGTGTCCAAACCCTTAATAATCTTATACGTTTCAATAAGATCTCCTCTCATCCTTCTAAACTCCAGAGTATAAAAGCTTCATTCTCTCAGCATATGACAGTCCCGCCATCCCGGGAAATAACCTCGTGAACCTACGCTGCACTCCCTCAATAGTAAGAATGTCCTTCCTCAAATTAGGGAATCAAAACGGCACACAAAGCTCCAGGTGTGGTCTCACTAGGGACCTGAACAACTGCAGAAGGACCTCTTTGCTCCTAAACTCAACTCCTCTTGTTATGAAGGCCAACATGCCATTCACTCTCTTCACTGCCTGCTGTACCTGCATGCTTACTTTCTTATGACATTCATACTTGCAGCAGTATAATAGGCCTGTAAACACAGCACTTATTGATAACATAATAAACAAAAACAAAATCAACACATTTAAAACCCCTATACTAGTTCAAAATGCCGGATGTCCTTAGTACAACCAAGACCGTTCCTCGTTCATAGTATAATCAATGGTTTGTAGTGTTCAAGAGCCTGAGGATTGTTGGGAAGAAGCTGTTCTTGAACCTGGTGGTCATGGTTTCCATATTTATTTACTGTCTTCCCAACAGTAGAATATAATAAGATTGTGGCCAGGTTGTGTGGGTCCCTGATGATGCAGGTTCTCTTTTATAGATCTCTTTGTTGGTGGGTACCCTTGATGAACAAGGTAGGGTCCGCCACTTTTGTCATCTCCTTCTTCCCTGGCTACTTGAGATGATGCAGCCAGTCAATATGCCCCCTACTGTACACCTGTGGAGGTGCAAGTGAGCACTGGGTCGCAAGGCTTTTTTTATGATTGCATCAATGTGCTGGGCCCAGGACTTTTCTTCAGAGATGTGCACTCCCAGTAACTTGAAGTTGTTGACTTTCTCCCCCACCAACCAATCGGAACTGGGTCTAGCTACACAGTCGAAGGTATAGGGTGAATAGAGCTGGAGACTGAGCACAAAGCCCACAGGTACTGCTGCTGATGGTTATCGAGGAGGAACTGCATGAATGAATACGTTTATTGGTCAAGTATGTACACATACAAGGAATTTGCCTTGGTGCTCCGCTCGCAAGTAACAACACGACATACAGTAACAATTAAGAATGACACATAAAACATTAAACATTAATAATAAAACATTATAGTTTAAACATGTGAATTAAATTAAATACCAGGGCAAAAGGAGGCTACAGACTTTTGGTTATTGAGTAGAGCCACTGCTCGTGGAAAAAAGCTGTTTTTATGTCTGGCCGTGGCGGCTTTGACAGTCCGGAGTCGCCTTCCAGAGGGAAGTGATTCAAAGAGTTTGTGGCCAGGGTGAGAGGGGTCAGAGATGATCTTACCCGCTCGCTTCCTGGCCCTCGCAGTGTACAGTTCATCAATGGAGAGAAGGTTGCAGCCAACAACCTTCTCAGCTGGTCACATGATTCGCTGCAGCCTCCGGGTGTCGTGCTTGGTGGCTGAGCCAAACCAGACCATGATGGAGAAGGTGAGGACAGACTCTACGATGGCCGTGTAGAATTGGACCAACATTGCCTGTGGCAGATTGGTTCCCTCAGCTGCCACAGGTGTGAAGTGTTGGTTGGGGAGGGAGGGAGTGGGTACTAGGGTTAAGTTTCTGTGTATCGAGCCTGCAGTATAACTCGTTCGGGTCGTTGGTCACCTGACGATTGTCCAAGGAGCAGGGGATTTTCCTCTTGTAGCTTGTGATTTCTTGCAAGCCCTTCCAAACTGTAGAAGAGTCACTAGCTGAGAATTTGCTCCTCAACTTCTCAGAGTACCTTTCCTTGGCAGCTCTGATTCCTCTTCTCAGCTTGTACTTGGCCTGCCTGTAGAGGTCTGCAACCCCGCTCCTGTAGGCCTCATCTTTAGACTGGCGGAGCTGTCTGAGTTCTGCTGTAAACCAGGGCTTGTTGTTGTTGAACCAGATCCGGATCCTAGTGGGAATGCAAGTGTCCTCACAAAAGCTGACATATGATGATACAGTGTCTGTATACTCATTGAGGCTTGTGGCTGCTTCCCTGAACACATTCCAATCAGTGCACTCAAAGCAAGATTGTAGGTTCTCAATGCCCTTGCTTGTCCACCTTTTCATTGTTCTGACCACAGGCTTAGCAGATCTTAGTTTCTGCCTGTAGGTCAGAATAAGGTGAGCTAAACAATGAGCAGAGAGACCCAGAGCCGCCCGGGGAACAGAGCAAAATGCGTTCTTGATTGAAGTGTAACAGTGATCGAGTGTTCTATCCCCTCTGGTGGGGCAGGTAGCATGAAGTCTGTACTTTGGAAGGTCCTGGCTATAGTAAACGTTATAAAAATCCCCCAAAACAATGACCATTGAGTCCGGGAAGTCACTCTACCCTCATTACCTGGTCAGCGAGTTTGCGTTTGCGCCTCACGTACACAGGCTTGGGGGGGGGGGGGGGGGGGAATGTAAATTCCAGCGAGAATAAAAGAGGTAAATTCCCTCGGAGAATAAAAAGGTTTGCAGTTTATAAAGAAGGATTCTCAATTGTTTGTTATGAAGAATATGTGAAGAACAGAAGTTTGACAGTACCGTGATGTCGCTGCACCAGTCCTGGTTAGTATGGAAGCATGGGGGTTACACAAAAAGCTGGAGAAACTCAGCGGGTGCAGCAGCATCTAAGTATAGAAGCATATTCCCCACTGCCTCTGCTTCGCGGTCCGCTCTGTGCGGTTGAAAGCCAGCCAGTCGCAGCGCATTGTCCGGGGTAGATTCACACAGCCAGGGCTCAGTGAAGCACAGGGCAGCTGCTCGAGAGAAGTCCTTGTTTGTCTGGCGCGGGAGTTGCAGTTCGTCCACTTTGTTGTTGAGAGAACGTGGATTTGCAAGGAATACACTCTGGAGCGGCGTGCGCGACTCTCGTCGCTGGAGTCGGGCGAGTGCTCCAGAGCGCTTCCATCTCAAGACCTCGAACCAAGCCACAGCCCCACCGTCGAGTATGTCCAAATAATCCAGCGAGTGAGAGAAATCCGGAACGATGTTTGGAGGCACCGAATATCTGATGATGATGAGCACCTCTCTCATGAAAGTGATCTTTGTGGGGTTTTCACAGATGACACAAACGAACAAACACATACAAGGAGCAGTACACCGTGGCAGCCATCATCAGCGGCAGCCGGAAGATAGTCAACTGTTGATGCAACTGTTGTTGATGATTCTTACTGACTGTGGTCTGTTGATGAGGAACTTAAGGATTCAGTTGCATATGGATGTGCATAGACCCAGTTTCTTGAGCTTGATAAATTTGGAGGGGATGATGAGCACATTCTACACATTTAAATCGTAAACAACCGTGACGTATTCATTCAGGTTCATTGCCAAGTCCGTGAACATCATCCAGTCTTCTGAATCTAAGCAATTCCAGACTCATTCATCTGCCTCCTCTGACCAACTCTCTGCAATCCTCACCACTGAAGCTGCACGCTTTATTCACTGCCTGCAGTGCCCTCCATAATATTTGGGACAGAGACCCATCATTTATTTATTTGCCTCCTTCGTCCACAATTTGAGATTTGTAATTTAAAAAATCACATGTGGTTAAAAGAGCACATTGTCAGATTAAAGGGTATTTTTTTAATACATTTTGGTTTCACCATGTAGAAATTACAGCTGTGTTTATACATAGTCCCCCCCATTTCAAGGCACCATAATGTTTGGGACACATGGCTTCACAGGTGTTTGTAATTGCTCAGGTGTGTTTAATTGCCTCCTTAATGCAGGTATAAGAGAGCTCTCAGCACCTAGTCTTCCCATCAGCTTTGGAAACGTTGATTGCTGTTTATCAACATGAGGACCAAAGTTGTGCCAATGAAAGTAAAGAAGACATTATGATACTGAGAAACAAGAATAAAACTGTTAGAGACATCAGCCAAACCTTAAGCTTACCAACATCAACTGTTTGGAACATCATTAAGAAGAAAGATAGCACTGGTGAGCTTACTAATCGCAAAGGGACCGGCAGGCCAAGGAAGAACTCCGCAGCTGATGACAGAAGAATTATCTCTATAATAAAGAAAAACACTTGCCCGACAGATCAGAAACACTCTTCGGGAGTAGGGTGTGGATTTGACAATGACCACTGTCCGCAGAAGACTTCATGAACAGAAATACAGAGGCTACACTGCAAGATGCAAACCACTGGTTAGCTGCAAAAATAGGATGGCCAGGTTACAGTTTGCCAAGAAGTACTTAAAAGAGCAACCACAGTTCTAGAAAAAAGGTCTTGTGGACAGATGAGACAAAGATGAACTTGTATCAGAGTGATGGCAAGAGCAAAGTATGGAGGAGAGGAGAAACTGCCCAAGATCCAAAGCATACCACCTCATCTGTGAAACACGGTGGTGGGGTGTTATGGGCTGGGCATATATGGCTGCTGAAGGTACTGGCTCACTTATCTTCATTGATGATACAACTGTTGATGGTAGTAGCATCATGAATTCTGAAGTGTATAGACACATCCTATCTGCTCAAGTTCAAACAAATGACTCAAAACTCATTGGCCGGTGGTTCATTCTACAGCAAAACAATGATCCCAAACATACTGCTAAAAAAAAACTAAGGAGTTTTCAAAGCTAAAAATTCGTCAATTCTTGAGTGGCCAAGTCAGTCAGCCGATTTGAACCCAATTGAGCATGCCTTTTATATGCTGCAGAGAAACCTGAAGGGTACGAGCCACCAAAACAAGCATAAGCTAAAGATGGCTACAATACAGGCCTGGCAGAGCATCACCAGAGAAGACACCCAACTAGTGATGTCCATGAATCGCAGACTTCAAGCAGTCATTGCGTGCAAAAGATATGCAACAAAATACTAAACATGACTACTTTCATTTACATGATATTGCTGTGTCCCAAACATTATGGTGCCCTGAAATGGCGGAACTATGTATAAACACTGCTGTAATTTCTACATGTTGAAACCAAAATGTATAAAAATGGCCTTTATTAAAATCTGACAATGTGCACTTTAACCACATGTGATTTTTTTTCTATTACAAATCTCAAATTGTGGAGTACAGAAGCAAATAAATAAATGATGGGTCTTTGTCCCAAACATTATGGAGGGCACTGTATGTATTTGCACTCCAGGAGCAAACCAGGTAGTCAGATTTCCCACAGTGAGGGCGAGGGATGGAGCAACAGGCGTGTTTGATGGTTGAATTGCAGTGGTCAAGGGTGTTTGATCCACTAGTGCTGCAAGAAATGTGTTTCTTGGTAGTTATGAAGTGACTTCTTCAAACTGACCTTGTTGAAGTCCCTGGCTGTGATCGGAAAGGCAACAGTGTATGATGTTTGTGGACCATGCAGCTCCTCTAACAGGGGGCAGCGAGGAGCATATTGTTTAAGATTACCTATTCTTTTCCCGCTTTGAAATAGTTACACCATTTTCACTCATCGCATCAGAGGAACAGTAGGACTTGCAGCCTTCCTACCCAGCAGACACACACGTCAGGCTGTTGTTCATCGTAGAGATCATTGGTTCTTGATTAGTAACGGGTGTCAAGCGTTATGGGGAGAGGCAGGAGAATGGGGTCAAGAGGAAAAGATAGATCAGCTATGATTGAATAATGGAGTGGACTCGAAGCTTCAAATGGCCTTCTTCTGCTCCTATGACTTACGAACTTGGGCTAACCGTGTGACTCACTTCTGAGTTCACAAACTATCCCGTCAGTTGAGAAGTGGACAGATTTTGACTCTTTTACCCAGCAGTCTGCCAGTCTGATATAAATAAGGCACTGAACCTCAAGCTATTATTTGGCAAGATTTATGCTTATCCAACTTGCCTGAAACGTACACCCAGAAAATTTCCCCCATTTTTTAAAAATGCACCTCTTAATTTATGGATATATCAAAAGCCATTGAAATGCAACGAAAACTGACTTCAACCTATATTTGCAACTGCATCTTATTAAAATACTTACTGGGAACCCCAGACACTAGACGTAGTGGTCGTAGGACTCTGAATGCTCTTAGAGCTTTGACGTCAAATCCAGCAGCTTTACCTGGGTTTTCTTTGGTAGCTTGTTCTAAAATAGCACTAAAAAGCCTAAAAGGGAAAAAAACAGAAGGCATCCTTTATCAAGAACTAAGTTACTCAAAATGTGCAATCCATTTTGCATGGATAGTCTACTTTTCCGCGATGATTTGCCCATATTATTTAACCAACTGCGGTCCGAAGAAAATATGTGTTTTTCTGAAGTGCCTTTATACAACTTCAGAATGTCACAAAGCAATCCCCTGGTCTAATTCAGGTCAATGACATGCAACTATGTGCATACAAACAAAGTTATCTAAAGAATAATCAAATAATAGAAATACAAATTGTCAATTATGTTGATTGAGGGGATAATTATTAGCTGCAATATTGCAAAAAACAGCTCTTCATTTCGTTGAAGAGTCTCGTGGGAATTTGTACAGTCTCCTGGCAACACATGGGCCATTTATTAATGCCGCATCCAAAATATAGCATCCCCAACTCCACCATTGACCGAGGACTAGATAGTGAACCTGACTTTATGCTCAAATCTCCGAGGCATGACTTGAAACCACAGGTAGACAAAAGTGCTGGAGAAACTCAGCGGGTGAGGCGGCATCTATGGAGCGAAGGAAATAGGCAACATTTCGGGCTGAAACCCTGGAGGAAATAGGCAATACCCTTGGGGTTTCGGCCCGAAACGTTGCCTATTTCCTTCGCTCCATAGATGCTGCCGCACCCGCTGAGTTTCTCCAGCACTTTTGTCTGCCTTCGATTTTCCAGCATCTGCAGTTCCTTCTTAAACATTTGAAACCACATTATGTCTAAGTGAGAGATCGTATCTTGAAAGTTGCTATACCGCATTTGATCGATGTTAAAATAGCATGCCTGTCACCCACTTTTTCAAATCCCCGCGAATAATACAGTATTCAAAGGCAACATTTGGAACTTCTCAGTATTAAGTTTACTAGTATGATGCTGCAGCTCTGTCCATTTCGTTTATTTCCACAAGACCTATTGTCCTGATTTATTGGAAGTTCTCAGCTGTGGGATTTATCCAGCAGGAGAACCAATGGCCGTCGGTCCATAACGAGTTTATATTATTACACAAGCTATTACCACAGATACTATATTACTATACAGACTTCAGCAGCTGCACAGTAATAGAACATCGAACAGTACCACAAAAGAATAGGCCCTTCGTCCCACAATATCCATGCCAAATTAAACTAATCTCCAGGAAAATACAAAGTGCTGGAGTAACTCAGTGGGTCAGGGAGCATTCCTCAGTACAATTCCTGACAATCTCCCCCAGCAGCATTTTGTGTGCATGCTCACACCTCAAGGCCTGCAGCAGTGTAAGGCGGCAGCTCGCCATGTCCAATCAACCCTGCTTCTCCTCCCATTTACCCTCACAAGATGTGATTTATAATAGCCAATTAACCTATTAACCAGCATCTCTTTAGGGGAAGTTCTCAGGGGAAGCACGGGGAGAATGTACAAACCGCACACAGCAGCCGGTGACTGGGTCAATGAAGCTGTAATGCAGCAACACTAGTTACTGCACCAATGTGTCGCCCTATATAGTAAGATATTTTGTGTGACCCGTGTCCTGAAAACTTTTGAATGCTCAATATTTCAGTCATGTGGAGAGGGTCATGATGCTAGAGATGGCTAACTTTGGCCCAAACAGTGGGATGTTTCATGTGTGAAATGCTGTCCTGATAGAACTGTATGAAAGCAAGTAACAACAAAGTTGATCGTTAATGCAGTCTTTATGATTATGGATAGTCTTGTCTTTGTTCAACACAAGAGAAGCATGTACAATGGGTCACTTACTCATGGCCCGTATCCATAACATGTGATGACAGCTGCAATATAATTAAAGAGATCACAGGAGAGATTCAGTGCCGTTTGCGTTGTTGTGAACCAAGCTTGACTTACTGCTGAGGAATATTTTGCATTTATTAGTCGCCATCTTTTGCTTTTATTTTTCTCAAATACGATGTAGGAGGCCATGATGCCCATTGCGTTTATATTTCAGCTCAATGTAATCTCATCAATCTCCATTCAACCTAACCTGAGAACCTTTGGATTTAGCACCCATTTCTTGAGAAGATGGAACTGGAGGAAGAAGAATGGGAAAGGGTGAAAAATGGAGAGGGAGTTGAAGTAGGTTATGTGAGGGATAGTAATGAAGGGAATGTGGCATGGGAATGGTATAATGTTTTATTATTAATGTCTAATGTTTTATGTGTCATTCCTAACTGTCACTGTATGTCATGTTGTCACTTGCGGGCGGAGCACCACGGCAAATTCCTTGCATGTGAATACTTGGCCAAAAAACCTATTCATTCATTCAAGAGACAGAGTGCATGGGAACAAGCACACGTGGATGCAGGAGGGAAAGGGAGTTGAGGAGTTGGGGAGAGAGAAAGGGAGATGGTGCAAGAGGGAAAGGGAGGGTTGAGGAATATAGAAGAAGGTAAATGGCTAAATGCGGAAGGAAACAAAGGGATACAATAGACAATAGGTGCAGGAGTAGGCCATTTGGCCCTTCGAGCCAGCACCGCCATTCAATGTGATCATGGCTGATCATCCCCAATCAGTACCCCGTTCCTGCCTTCTCCCCATATCCACTATCTTTAAGAGTCCTATCTAGCTCTCTCTTGAAAGCATCCAGAGAACCTGCCTCCACCGCCCTCTGAGGCAGAGTATTCCACAGACTCACCACTCACCACTCTCAAAAAGCGTTTCCTCGTCTCTGTTCTAAATGGTCTACTCCTTATTCTCAAACTGTGGCCCCTGGTTCTGGACTCCCCCAACATCGGGAACATGTTTCCTGCCTCTAGTGTGTCCAAGCCCTGAACAATCTTATATGTTTCAATGAGATCCCCTCTCATCCTTTTAAACTCCAGAGTGTACAAGCCCAGCTGCTCCATTCTGGCAGCATTTGACAGTCCCGCCATCCCGGGAATTAACCATGTAAACCTACGCTGCACTCCCTCAATAGCAAGAATGTCCTCCCTCAAATTAGGGGATACAAGAAGAGGAGGAAAAGGGAGTGGAAATGGTATAAATGACAGAGGGGATGGATGTATGAGGGTGGAATTGGCTGTGGGAGAGAAGGAATGCAGGAGCACGAGGGAAGGGGTGGGAATGTTGGAAGAGGAGGACGTGCAAGGCAAATAAGGGAGAGAAGGGCTGCAGGATGTAAAGGAAAGAATGGAATTATGGGAGAGAAAGGAGGTGCAGGATGGAGAGTGAGATATGTGTGAAAGAGAAGGTGGTGTAAGTGGGGACTGGGTGTAGTACAAATAGTGATGGTAGAGGGTGAGCAGCCCAGGGAAAGAGTGTGGAGAGAAGGATGTTTGAGGATGATACCAAAATGGAGATAATGATAGGCTATTCTGAGGATAATCTAAGGCTTCAGGGGAATATAGATGAGAAATTATTCAAACAGAAGGTGATTTGAATCTGGATTCCACTCTCTGAAGAGTGAGATGGCGATTCTTACGACTTTTTTTTAAGTATCTGGATGAGCATTTGAAATGGGAGTAGCCTAGGTGATTACTCAAGAGTTGGCATGGTAGGCTGATGGGCCTGCTTCTGTGCTTTATACAGTATTTCTTCCTGAGTAAGTGTGGGGGTCGGTGCAGGCTGTGGCAAAAGTGAAGGAAGGAGATATGGCAAGGAAACATTAGGGATGGGGATGCGGGGAGGATGAAGAGAGCTTGTTATTGAAGGAAAGAGAGTGAGCAGGGGTGGAAGGAGTGGAGAGTGAGCGAGGATGTTCGAACCATCCTTCACATCTGGGGCCCATCTGCTCAGACTCTCCTCTCACTGTTTGCTTAATTGCTCCACTCTCCTGTCTCAGAATGTTGTTACTTCTCTCACCTCCTCCCCAACTGTCTTTGAATCCCTCTTTGAAATTGATCCTTTCTCTTTCACCTTGAACTAATACTTTCTGTCCTCTCATCTGTCTCTATGTCTACGTCCCTGAGTCACTCTCTCTACCGATTGAAATCCCTTGCAACTCCACCTCTCATAGCATTTTACACCATGGAAATAGGCCCTTCAACCCATCGAGAATGTGCCACATCTACAGCACATCCCGACATGAATCCCATTTTTATAATTTCCACATTCCTATCAACTACCCCCATATCCTACCACTCACCTACACATCCGGGCACATTTACAATGGGACGCCTTTGGGCTGTGTGTCAAAACCAAAGCATTAAGAGAAAATTCCAACCCTGACTTATTCTTAAATGGGCCACACACACACACACATGAATTTCTATATGGTTTCTATCTTCTGGTTATATGAATCTAATATTAAAAAAACCAAAATACAAACACAGGAAACTTATAAAGCTTGACAGGTATGATTTACCATCTTCGCATTGTGGGCACACATACGACTAAGAGACTGGGTATCCTGCAGCAGGGGACCAGCCTCCAGCTTGACAATATTCAGGACAAAATATCCGGTCTCATTACCACCCCCATCCATCCCTTCAACACTCATTCCCTCTATTACCAGAATGCCATGACTCAATTTTTGTACTGTCAGTTAATAGCCACCTAGAAGCCCCGTCCCATGTCACATACTAGGAAATACAATGTTTGCTCTTCTTTGTTACTTGGTCTAAAAACTGTGCTTGCTCCAAAACACAGTAAGAATATCTTCACCACAAGGATGAACGTAGTTCAGGGCAACAGCTCCCACCATATTTTCAGGGACAATATGCGATGGACACCACATGTAAGTAGGTTTATTGGCCAAGTATTCACATACAAGGAATTTGCCTTGGTGCTCCGCCCACGTAACAACATGACATACAGTGACAGTTACCGAATCTCAGAAAACACTAAACATTAATAATAATAAAACATTAATGATAAAACACCATTGATCAAGCATGTGAACCAACAAAATACCAGATCAAAAGGAGGCTACATATTTTTGGCTGTTGAGTAGAGCAACTACTCGTGAATAAAAACTGTTTTTATGTCTGGCATTGGGGGTTTTGACAGTCCGGAGTCGCCTTCCAGAGGGAAGTGATTCAAAGAGTTTGTGGCCAAGGTGAGAGGGGTCAGAGATGATCTTGCCCGCTCGCTTCCTGGCCCTTGCAGTGTACAGTTCATCAATGGAGGGAAGGTTGCAGCAAACTCACAAAGCCAAATGAACTTAAAAATATCAGATGCAATTTATTCAAGTAATGGGAGGGACTGCATATTTTATTTAAGCTATGCCGAGAGTAGTAATATAATGAGTTTATTGTCCTACGCCTAGGTACCGTGCGGTACAAATCTAATGAAAATCTTGCTTGAAGCAGCATCACAGACACATAAACTCAAGCGCACAAAAATATGTTATGCATTGCTTATACATAAATTACACATAATATTCTGCCACACGGAAAAATGAAAATGATTACGATAAAAACATTCATTAGTGAAAACGCAATTAGAAAAAAAGCGTCCATGGTACTGCAGAATCCATTGGCGTGTTGAAGAATTATCCCCGTGAAATATTGATAGTTTGAAGATAAAGGCAAGATATTAGAAAGCAACTTGAAATGCAGAGTGTGAAACAGCAGGTGGGATAAAAGAATCCCAAGTTGGTTTCAAGAAATTGTCACCCCTGTCCTAGTTCACCAAGTTGATTCAACATTGTGAGGAAATTCCAAAATCAGGGAATGGATGCCTCATTCACAATGGCTGTAGGTGAAAACATATTGAATGTCAATCTGAGGAAAGACATTCTTGCCAAAGAGGGAGTACAGAGAAGGTTCACCAGAGTGATTCCTGGGATGGCAGGACTTTCATATGAAGAAAGACTGGATAGACTCGGCTTGTACTCGCTAGAATTTAGAAGATTGAGGGGGGATCTTATGGAAACTTACAAAATTCTTAAGGCTAGATGCAGGAAGATTGTTCCCGATGTTGGGGAAGTCCAGAACAATGGGTCACAGTTTAAGGATAAGGGGGAAGTCTTTTAGGACCAAGATGAGAAAAACATTTTTCACACAGAGAGTGGTGAATCTGTGGAATTCTCTGCCACAGAAGGTAGTTGAGGCCAGTTCATTGGCTATATTTAAGAGGGCGTTAGATGTGGCCCTTGTGGCTAAAGGGATCAGGGGGTATGGAGAGAAGGCAGGTACAGGATACTGAGTTGGATGATCAGCCATGATCATATTGAATGACGGTGCAGGCTCGAAGGGCCGAATGGCCTACTCCTGCACCTATTTTCCATGTTTCTATGTTTCTATATTGTATCACATTGAGATACAGATTACACAGTCTGGATGACACTTACAAAATAGGCTATATTCATATATGATCTGCTGCATTCTTATTTCAGGTTTCACACTTCTGTAATTTGCTTTGATTGTAAATATCCAAGAAAAATATAAACATTCTGAATATGAAACATGTTAGTTAATAGCACAGACTAAGCTATCAAGATGGAACAAGCTCTCTGGTAAGAACATCGATCCAAATGTTGACCTCAGCCAATAGGTACCTCTCACCTGTGGAATTATCACCATCAAAAACTAACACCATCAGGAGAGGTCGAGAGATAATTGGTGTAAACAAGAAAAATAGTTGAATGGGTAATGAAACCAAATATTTTAATCAATTCTCCGAGAGCTTGGCAGTAACTGTCTAGACCTGTAGCTCATAGATTGTTAAATAAAAATTATGTTCCCAGTTAAATAAAAATTGCTAAGCGAATTGTGTGGAATTGAATTGGGACTGAAGTGGTCGTTATTGGTGACACAGCAATTCACTTGCACTCATAATGCAGCATCCTCTACAAAGAAGGAACCCAACGTTGGCTTGGTGATCATTTTGCAGAGTACAGGAGTAACTCTGAATCTACCCTTCCTGTCTGCGGCCTCCAGCTCAGTTATAACAAGACCGATTGTAAGTTTGACAAACAAACTTGGAACTTGGAACTTGGAAAACATTATTGTCATTCAGACCTTGCGGTCTGAACGAAATTTCGTTGCCTGCAGTCATACATATGGTAAATAACAAAAACACACAATAAACACATATTTACCATCCACCACAGTGAGTTCACCAGACACCTCCTCACTGTGGTGGAAGGCAAAAATCTTGTCTTTGTCTCTTCCCTTCTTCCTCTTCCTCTTCCTCTGCGCTGAGGCGACCCGGGCCTCCGATGTTGTGACCGCACCGGGTGGTGTAAATATGTCCCGCGGGTGAACCGCGCTCCACGAGCGGGCCGGTTCAACTCCGCGGCCCGGGGCGGTCGAAGCTGCCGAAGCTGCCGCCCTCCAGTCCAGCGGACGCAGCTGTTGCCGCGGGAGCTCCGGAAAAACAGGTCACCAACCCGTGACCTGCGAGCTCCCGACGATGTCGTCCACTGGGCCCGCGGCCGGGCCTCCGAAGTCGCTGCCGCCGCCAGCGCCACTGGAAAGCCGCCACAGCTCCGAGTCGGGCCGCCGGAACGCCTGAACCCGCCGCAGCCCCGAAGTCGGCCAGCCCCGCGCTGGTAAGTCCTGGCTGGCTCTGCCTCCGGAGCCTCGGGTCGATCGCAGTTAAAGTTGGAGGCCGCCAGCTCCGCGATAGGCCTCAGCGCAGACGGAGACGGAGACAGGGGATACGACAAGAAAAGTCACGTCCCCCAAAAGGAAGAGACTAAGAACATTTCTCCCACCCCTCCCACACACATACACTACATAATAACTCAAACTAACGCTAAAACAAGACAAGAAAACAACAAATAAAAAGAAAAACAGACGGACTGCAGGCGAGCCGCTGCTGCCAGGGCAGCGCCGCCACTCCAAAAACCTCATCTTTACCCAGGCACAGTGGAGCCTGTGGGATTCAATATCAAATTGTCCATCTTTCGAGAACTTGCTTGTTCACAATAGTACAAAAAACAGGAGTAGAACTAGGCCATCAGGCCCTTCAAGCCTGTCCTGCGCTCTAATATCATCATGGCCATTCTACTGGCCTTTTCAGTGTCATTTCCCAACGCCCCTTGTGGTGTCAGGGATGATGCCAGGTTGACAATTACAATTTCAGACATTCACCAGAGGGTGAACTAACTTGATATTGCCAACTTATAATGACGGCAAAGTCCAGGTCTGCATGCGGGTGCTGTTCTTTGTCGTCAGGATGCACATGTGATGCCTCTGGCGATCACGGGTTTGTCTTGGCAGCTCAGTTCTGGTCTCAAAGGAGGAGGTTCAGCGACTCAGGCTTCACCCTGCGGTTCACCCTTGCCTCTCTGCGGTCTGGGGCTCTGTGCACCCCTCTGCAAATGGATCCTCGACTTCCTCATTCACAGACCACAGTCTGTTCATATTGGTGGTAATGAGTCAGACTCGATAACCATCAGCACGAGATCAAGGCTGCGTGCTCAACCCCCTGCTGTACTCACTCTATACTCATGACTGCGTAGCCGGTCATAGTGCGAACTCAAGTTCGCTGACGACACCACTGTTGTGGGACGTATCACTGATGGGGATGAGTCAGAGTATAGAAGAGAGATCGAGCGACTGTCCATATGGTGCCAGCACAATAACCTGGCCCTCAACACCAGCAAAACCAAGGAACTGATTGTGGACTTTGGAAGGAGTAGGATGGGGACCCACAGCCCTGTTTATATCAACGGGTCGATGGTTGAAAGGGTAAAGAGGTTCAAATTCCTGTGCGTTTACATCTCTGAAGATCTTTTCTGGTCTGAGAACACAGATGCAATTATTAAGAAAGCTCATGAGCGCCTCTACTTCCTGAGAGAATTACGGAGAGTCGGCCTGTCAAGGAGGCCTCTCTCTAACTTCTACAGGTGCACAGTAAAGAACATGCTGACCGGTTGCATCGTGGCTTGGTTCGGCAACTTGAGCGCCCTGGAGAGGAAAAGACTACAAAAAGTAGTAAACACTGCCCAGTCCATCATCGGCTGACCTCCCTTCCATCGAGGGGACCTATCGCAGTTGCTGCCTCAAAAAGACTGGCAGCGTCATCAAGGACCCACACCACCCTGGCCACACACTCATCTCCCTGCTACCTTCAGGTAGAAGGTACAGGAGCCTGAAGACTGCAATGACCAGGTTCAGGAATAGCTACTTCCCCACAGCCATCAGGCTATTAAACTTGGCTTGGTCAAAACTCTGAACATTAACAACCCATTATCTGTTATTTTCACTTTATCAATTTATTTATTCATGTGTTTATTTACTATATCATGGTATATGGACACACTGATCTGTTTTGTAGTCAATGCCTACTATGTTCTGTTTGTGCTAAGCAAAGAAAAAATGTCGGGGGTTACACAAAAAGCTGGAGAAACTCAGCGGGTGCAGCAGCATCTAAGAGGCGAAGGAGATAGGCGACGTTTCGGGTCGAGACCCTTCTTCAGTCGGCAGTCGCCTGTAGTCGCCCCAAAAAATCACCTAAGTGGTACAGACCCATGGGTCTTCCTACAAACCTGTAACTGGGGAACATAGCTAGCAGAGAGCTACAACGTGAGCCCTAATAATAGCCGGACCATGCGGTGGGTGAAGAAAGGCTCGCTGCTGCACCTTGTGAATTGGGATTGGGGCTATAAACAGCCGGGGAGAAAGTGGAAGCCAGATATGGGTTGGCAGGTCATTCCATTCACATTCAGTCTACATTGTATATTTGTTTTATTTATGTTTACGGCACTCCGTGGCGCTTTAAAGACACGGGAGGGATGTCATTAGTGTTGCCATTTCATTATCATTGGATCTCTATTGGTCCGGAGAACAGATAATACAGAAAGGCACGGAAACTGAGGGTGGCGGAAAAGCGGTCTTCAACCTTAACTTTACATGCTCGCCCCCCCCCCCCCCCCCCCCCCTCCATCAGTCTGAAGAAGGGTTTTGGGCTGAAACGTTGCATACTTCCTTCGCTCCATAGATGCTGCCTCACCCGCTGAGTTTCTCCAGCATTTTTTGTCTGCCTTTGATTTTTCCAGCATCTGCAGTTCTTTCTTAAACGTGCACTCATATTCTATAATTTTCAAACTGATTTAAGGGATGACATTTGTAATGTCAGGGATGAATAATGTAAGGGATGAATAATGTAAAGTTCAAGGTAGACAAAAGTGCTGGAGAAACTCAGCGGGCGCAGCTGCATCTGTGGAGCAAAGGAAGTGGCGTTTCGGGATGAGACCTTTCTTCAGACAGAATATGAGTGCACAATATTTTATCCATATGGAAAACTAATTCAAATTCCATATATGGCCTAATATGTGGGTGTTATGGCAGGCGAATAAACGTGCCATGCGTGGTGAAAACAAAGAGAACTGTGGTGAAGAGATCAGCAGACACATGAATGGGGAAGGGCTGACCCAGATCTCCATACTTAGACTAGGGTACACCCCTAAACCTCGTGACAACTGCTTCCCGCCATTACCCAGTCACGCGACCCTACCCCCCGACTGCCAAGGGTTTGAATACAGGTGGCGTAACCACCGGGTGGCGCCACAGTGTATTTTTAATGCGTTGTGTACTTGGCAATGACGATTAGTTATAAGAAGATAATGAAGAAAATATCCACAGAATAAAAACCGTATGTTTAGCGATTTGAAAATCTCTTTTGTCACTGCTGTTTACCAACATATTTTTATAATGGACCAATTAGCGTTAAGTGTCATTTTAAGTGAGATTGCAGATTGTAAGAATAATGGGGTAATAGCAGGTGGTTTTAACTTCCTCGTCATTGACGAGGAACCCCACACTGCAAAGGACTTTTATAGGGTCAATTATTTTAAACATGTCCAAGGAAATGTTCTTAAACAATATATAAAAGGCTCTCCGAGATAGGACACAAACTGAGGCTCCTATTAGGGGGCAAGCAAGGCAAGGCAGGTGACTGAACACTTTGGTACTGTTCAGAGTGATCTGTACTTCAATAATAATCTGGCAACCAGCTTCCTAACCCAGCAGTGATTGGCAAATACGTAACGCTCATAAATCAGTGGAATGTTATTTTCCATCATAGCCAGAGATTAAACAATACATTTTAATTGCAGCTGTATCAACTGTATCGTTGCATCAACTGATAGGGACAATAGACAATAGACAATAGACAATAGGTGCAGGAGTAGGCCATTCTGCCCTTCAAGCCAGCACCGCCATTCAATGTGATCATGGCTGATCATCCACAATCAGTACCCCGTTCCTGCCTTCTCCCCATATCCCCTGACTTCACTATTTTTAAGACCCCTATCTAGCTCTCTCTTGAAAGCATCCAGAGAACCTGCCACCACCGCCCTTTGAGGCAGAGAATTCAACAGGCTCACCACTCTCTGTGAGAAAAAGTGTTTCCTCATCTCTGTTCTAAATGGCCACCAAGGATTTATTTGTGCAAAGAACATAAGGCCGGAAGGTCAATGGATCAGGTAGCATTTGATAACGAATGGACAAACGATGTTTAGGGTCATGACCCTCCTTCAGACTGATGGAGTAGGGGTGAGAACGCTGGAAAAAGAGGTGAGGGTGGGTCCTTGACTAGCAAGTGAGTGGTGGAAGAGGGGTGGAATGAGTGACAAAGCTATAGGTGAAAATGAGGCAAAAGATAAGGAAACAAAAACGAGGACTGAAATGTGAAGCCAGACGGAGGAGTATGGATGGAAGCAGAGAGCAGGGAGGGGGATGAGGCAGGAATAACAGTGTAGTGTAGGATTTGGGGATGGAAGATAAGTGAAGGGAGGAAGTGGAAAGAAGCAGGGTGACTAAGGTGGCGGAAGATGGTGGGATAAATATAGGTGCACCAGGGTGGTGTGAGCTGTGCAGGGAAAAGGGGGGTGGGTAGGAGGGATACTATTTGAATTTGGAGAATTCATTGTTTCCTACCATTGGATTGTATGGTAGGTACTCAACAGAATATGAGGTGCTGCTCTTCCAGTTTGCATCTGGCCTCACTCTTGGCAATGGAAGAGGCCAAGAACAGAAAGGTCGGTCTAGATCTTATAGAAACGTATAAAATTATTAAGGGATTGGACAGGCTAGATGCAGGAAAAATATTCTCGATGTTGGGGGAAATCCAGAACTAGGGGTCACTGTTTAAGAATAAGGAGTAGGCCATTTAGGACTGAGATGAGGAAAATCTTTTTCACGCAGAGAGTTGTGAATTTGTGAAATTCTCTGCCACAGAAGGCAGTGGAGGCCAATTCACTGGATGTTTTCAAAAGAGAGATAGATGTAGCTCTTGGGGCTAACGGAATCAAAGGATATAAGGGAGAACGGGGTACTGATTTAGGATGATCAGCCATGATCACATTGAAAAGCCGAATGGCCTACTCCTGCACCTAATTTCTATGGATCTATGGGAAGAGGAATGTGACCCGAAATAGTCAGCTCCACGCCTTGTCAGACGGAGCTCAACTGTTCCGCGAAATTTTCACCTAGTCTACACTCGGTGTCGCTGAAGTTAAGGATACCACATTGGAAGCATCAAATACAATAGGCGAGGTTGGAAAAGGTGCTTGTGAGGGAGGAGGTTTTTAAATGTTGTGAAGTTCACATTATTGAAGACAGTAATAAATGCATAATTATTAAATACATTCCAATAGTTTACCGAGGGGAAAGACAGCTTGGAGCAAAAAAGATGTCCACTCACCCTACAACCACGATAATGAAATCTAGTAAATTCCAGCCATTCCTGAGGTACGCATTGGGATGAAAGAGAAGTCCATAAGCTATTACTTTCAAAAATGCCTCCACTGTAAAAATGATGAGAAACAGGTATTCCACTCGCTCCTGTAAGAAAAAAAAAAGATAAAATCGTGTTATCACATTGATACTTGTATGAAATGAAAAAAAACATGCAAA
Source organism: Okamejei kenojei (assembly GCA_035221665.1). Lineage (NCBI taxonomy): Eukaryota > Metazoa > Chordata > Chondrichthyes > Rajiformes > Rajidae > Okamejei > Okamejei kenojei. The sequence goes on along the minus strand of CM069149.1, from coordinate 45,446,338 downwards.
TAGGTACATTAGATTGGCCACTAATTAACAGTTTCTTAATATAAATCCAAGCCAACCATTCCATGTACAGCTGAACCCGAATATATTTGAGGGCCCATTCATATGCATATTAAAATCAAGTTTAAAATCAAGGTTCAGAACCAGGCTATAGGTATACCACAATTCCCCACTCTCTCACTCCCCTATCTTGTGTACTTACCCTAATCCACTCAAATCACAGCAATCAACATACTCAACAATTGACTCAATATTCAATACTCAACATACTCAATCAATGGCTCTAATGGATGCAAAATCTAACCGCTGTAAATCTATGGGAAGAGAAATGTCGCCCCATTCCTGTCTTCTATCTTACATTCAACGGAATATAGGCCCATTCGTATTTCTCAGCCCAGGAATCAATCTGGGAAGTGTACACTGCACAATATTCAAGGCAAGTATGTTCTTCCCGAGTATGATGACCAACACTGCGCAATGTATAGTGCAACTGTTTAGTTCAAGGAAGGTTTTGAAAAAATAATAATCAAATTATTATTCGAAGGCAGGAACGGGGTACTGATTGGGGATGATCAGCCATGATCACATTGAATGGCGGTGCTGGCTTGAAGGGCCGAATGGCCTACTCCTGCACCTATTGTCTATTGTCTATTGGATTAGCTGAATTGTCTGATGAGGAAATGTCATATTGATTAGGCCTGCATTTATTAGAGTTCAGAAGAGTGAGAGAGGACTTGATTGAAACATTCAAGATCCTAAGGGGTGTTGGCAAGGTGGATATGGAAAGCATGTTTCCTCTTTTTAGAAAATATAGAACTGGGGGTCACTGTCTAAAATAAGAGGTCATTCAATTAAGGTGGAGATAAGGCTGAAATCTATCTCTCTGCGTGTTGGTTGTAAATCTTTGAAATACATTCTCAAAGGATAGTAGAAGTAAAGTATGTTACGCCATTTTAAAAATAGACTTAAAATGAAAGGAGATGAAAAGTAATTGCAGGTAAACGGCATAGTTTTAGGTAATGAACCACACAGTAAGGGTGACAGTACTAAAGTACTTTAAGGCGAAACGTATCTTTCAATTTGATTTAGCGTTCCACTGAAATGGCTAAACAAACAGAAGTAAAAGTTTAAAATAGTGGACAGGCCTATTGTACCAGGCATGAGAAAACATCCAGCAAAATACACTAGAAACAGCTACTTGGAGGTATATTAGTATCAAAGAAACAAGCATTAAAGGAAGAATCAACAATGGCTGAGGCCGATATATTCCCAACAAGAGAAAGAGGGATCTTAGACTGCAACAACTTCAGATTCCAGATTGCAACTCCTTACTTCACTATCATCTCCATAGATGTCGTGCAACGTAGGGTAGGGTATAAAAGGCAGTTTATGACAAATAGCAAAAGCTTAATACTGAAAAACCCTTAAGGAATGCAGAAGATACATTAGTAAGTGAGTAAAATTATAAAAGGAAATTTGGGATTTGGGATTTTTTTACCACAGTGTGATTATTTCTGGAACGTGCTGCCAGAAGAGGTTGTTAAAGGATCTGGCATCATTAAATGGGATAAATGTTCAGGCATGGTGAAATATAATTCAAAATAGATGGACCAAATTGTCTCCTTTTGTGCAGTAAGTCCCTATGATTTATTTCAATGCTACAGAGAGTGTATAGCTTGATCATTAACGAACTTGACTTTTGACCCAAACGGCTGAGTTAAATCCCACAAGAGATGGGAAATGTAAACCCATGTGATTAAATACATTTGGGATTTAACCAAAATAGGCTAGTTAATGGTAACATCAACAAATCCATCAGGTTCACTAATATCCTGCAGGAAGAGAATGTTAGCAAATTGAATTTGACCTTCATGTCACTTCAAAACTCCCAATGTTATTAACTATTAGCTACTTCTGAAATAACCTAACAATCACAATCACAATAATACTTTATTAGTCAAGTATGTTTTGCAACACACAAGGAATTTCATTTGCCAAGCCAGTCATACAAATAAAAAGCAAGGGAGCACACAGAATACATTTTAACATAAACATCCGCCACAGTGACTCCTCCACATTCCTCACTGTGTCGGAAAAAAGTTCAATCTCTTCGATAGCAATAGCCTGACAATAAATGCCTCCTCATTAGCAAGATCCAATTCTGGTGAACAAGTAAGGTTTTGTATCATCTGTAGTTCCGCAATTGTACCCAGCACCCCCAAGTCTAGGCCATCAATATACATTAAAATAAAAAAGCAATAGCTTCAACACCTATCATAGTGAGGGTGAGTTAATAGTGTGGATTGCCACTATTCACCTTCCTCCAGACCAAAAATACAACTATCCAGCACCACTCTTTGTTCTCTGTTAACTAACCAACTATATATTTTTTATGCCATGCATTTCAACTTTGCTTATAGGCCTGTCAGATACAGGCCTCTTCACCACATTAGTCCATTATTCTCATCTCATCCTTTACCTCCTCAAAACATTAAATAATTTCCCTTAAAATATATATCTTAAGAAACAGAAATCATTTGAGAATTAGCAAGTTTGCAGATGATACCAAAGTTAGTGTTTTTGCAGAAAGTGACGATGGTTGTGAAAAATTGCAGCAGGATCTTGTTCATTTGGCCAAATGGGCTGAGGAATGTTGATGGAATTTAATGCAGAAAAATATGAGGTATTACATTTTGGGAAGTCTAATACGGGCAGGGCCTACATATAGTGAACGGTAGGGATCTGTGTGGTGTTGAAATACAGAAGGTTCTAAGAGTGGGTGCATAGCTCCCTGAAGGTGGAATCGCAGGTAGATCGGGTGGTCAAAAAGGCATATGGTATATTGGACTTCATCAGCCAGAGTATTGAGTATAGAAGTTTGGAGGTCATGTTGCAGTTGTTTAGAGCCACATTTAGAGTAGACAAAAATGCTGGAGAAACTCAGCAGGTGAGGCAGCATCTATGGAGCGAAGGAAATAGGCAACGTTTCGGGTTGAAACCCTTCTTCAGACTTCCGTTTTCTAGGCCCCCATTCCCTCATCTTCACCATGGATGTCTAGTCACTCTACACCTCCAACCCCAACAGGAGGGTCTCAAAGCCCTCATGGTAAAACTATGACTACATTTAGAGTATTGTGTTTAGGTCTGGGCACTGTGTTATTGGAAAGAGGCTGTCAAGCTGGAAAGGGAAGAGAGAAGATTTACGAGGATGTTGCCAGGACCAGAGGGTCTGAGCTATATGGAGAGGTTGAGTAGGCTGGGACTCCTTGGAGTGCAGGAGGATGAGGGGGTGATCTTATAGAGGAGTACAAGATCATGATTGGGTAGATGCACAGTCTCTTACCCAGAGTAGATGAATCGACGACCAGAGAACATAGGTTTAAGGTGAAGGGGGAAAGGTTTAAAAGGAATCTGAGGGGTAACATTTTCACACAAAGGGTGGTGGATGAATGGAACAAGCTGCCAGAGGAGGTAGTTGAGGCTGGGACTATCCCAACATTTAAGAAACAGTTACACAAGTGCATGGATAGGACAGATTTGGACCAAATACTGGCAGGTGGGACTAGTGTAGCTGGGACATGTTGGCCGGAGTGGGTAAGTTGGGCCGAAGGACCTGTTTCCACTCTGTATCACTCTATGACTCTATAATAGAGGATTACTTCTATTAGGTTTGCAGAAGCAACATGCAATCAGTCAAATTAAAAGGAAAAGTCGACGATAATTAGCAAGGTGATAATAAATTAACTTTGATCCTGTTTACCAAGAATGATAATAATCTATTCACCTGCCTGCATCAGCAATTACAACCTTCCCCTAATTATGTTGGAAAACGGTTTCATTCCTTGACGAGATAACAATAAGTGAATCACATAACTCTGTGCCTAACACAGACAGCTTTCGCCTTGCATATAAAACATATTCCCCTCATTTTCCAGTCCACATGGAAAGTTGGATCATGTCTGCTCAGGTGCAAAGGCGTGGCCTATTTGTAAAGTAACAGACAATATCCAACAACAATGCATAGCATCTGAGTAGATCTTGTACAAGAAGAATAATACCAGAAGGATCATCAAGTTCATGCCAGGCACCTAAATAAAAGGTGACGATTGTTTAATACATCTATGGGCTCTTTACAATATGTTCCCGCCAGTGTTACCCACATAAAACTACTCATTCAAATAGATTGGTCACAAAATCAGGAGCATCTTAATTGACAAGCAGCATTACTGGGGCCCACATGATATCACTATCCAAAGAGGATTGTGTTAGAGAGGATAACAGGGAAACAAAGGGATGGATAGATGAGGAAGAAACAACATGAAAAAGGTCATCGACACCACTGACATCAGCAGATTTGCAAAGGGTGTACGTCTGAAGAAGGGCCTCGACACGAAACGTCATCTATTCCTTTGCTCCATAGATGCTGCCTCACCCGCTGAGTTTCTCCAGCATTTTAGTCTACCTTCATGTATTTAATTGTTCAGCACTTCTGAACAATGTGCTCTGTTTCCTGTCATGAAAAATGAAATCAACATACTTTTGAATAACAGCCTCTTGTTCTCACTCACGGTTCTGTTTAATCCTGCTTTTAGAAACATAGAAACATAGAAACATAGAAATTAGGTGCAGGAGTAGGCCATTCAGCCCTTCGAGCCTGCACCGCCATTCAATATGATCATGGCTGATCATCCAACTCAGTATCCCGTACCTGCCTTCTCTCCATACCCTCTGATCCCCTTAGCCACAAGGGCCACATCCAACTCACTCTTAAATATAGCATTCAAATATTGAAACCATTCAGGCAACCTCTACTCCGGTGAGTTACTGACAAAATTACTCTTTAGCATCTCAGAAAATTAACCTCAAGAGACAAGACAAGACAAGAGACATTTATTGTCACATGCACCAATTGATACAGTGACATTTGTGGTCACCATACAACCATACGAATAAAAAGAGAAGAATTGAACACGACAGTCTTTAACATAAACATCCCCCACACAGCGGGATCAAAGTTTCCCACTATGAGGGAAGGCCCAAAATGCAGTCATCCACCTCTTTGAAGTTCTTTGATGTTCACCCGTGTCGGGGCCTCCCGAAGCTCCCCGCAGTCGCCGCTACGGGCGGCCCGATGTTCAGGCCCTCTTGCCGGGATGATGGAACTCTGACGACGGAACGGGAGAAGATCCTCAGCGGCTAGGACATCTGAATCGGCCACTTCCTACCGGAGTCCGCGGCTCCCGAAGTCCACAGGCCGCGCGAGCATTTCACTTACTTTGATCAAAAACAATAGCTGACTTTGCTCGCAATGAAATAAAAAATACAGATAATCTGCAAAGATAATTCCTTGTGTGTATTTGCATGTAAATGTTACATTGAAAAATGGTTCAATACCTAGAATCAGAAAAACTAAACATGACACTGACCCACTCAGCAATAGATGAACATGCGAATCAGGCTATTCTCTATTAATAATTAACAAAAATAACCTTTTGCAGAACACCAAAGCCTTCAAACAATCTGAATCATATTTGTACTAGAGATAGACACAAAGTTCTGGGATAACACAGGCAGCATCACTGGAGAAAAAGAATGGTTGACGTTTCGGGTCGGGACCCTTCTTCAGACATTCTTCAGGCCGCTGCCACTGAATGCTGGAGTAACTTAGTGGGTGAGGCAGGATCTCTACAGAAAAGGAATGGGCAACATTTCTTCTCTCCAGAGATGCTGCCTCACCCACTGAGCTACTCCAGCATTGTAATCTACAGTATACAATGTCCTGGATGGGTCTCACATTCTCAGCCATGATAGGCCCTTCTTCCCGGCCCAGAAATGTCCATATTGTCAAGTTCAAATGGGTGCTGAGTATTGAATGGACACCAAGACACCGTGTGTAATGTTGACAGAGTATGCAACTTGCGCACATCTGGCCTGCATCTGCAGCTTCCACAGTGCGATTAGCAGATAAATGGAGACAGAAGCATTTGGTTCAGAATGGCTGCAAGGACGCATTGCACGGCTGAGGTAAGGTCTGTAGCTGTATGTTCTCCATTGCACAGACGTAGTTACAATCTCTGAGAATGGAGACGAGGAAACACTTTTTCTCACAGAGAGTGGTGTGGAATTCTCTGCCTCAGAGGGGAGTGGAGGCAGGTTCTCTGGATGCTTTCAAGAGAGAGCTAGATAGGGCTCTTAAAGATAGCGGAGTCAGGGGATATGGGGAGAAGGCAGGAACGGGATACTGATTGGGGATGATCAGCCATGATCACATTGAATGGCGGTGCTGGCTCGAAGGGCCAAATGGCCTACTCCTGCACCTATTGTCTATTGCCACTTTCACAATCTGTTTTGCAGAGCATGTGTCATGGAAATTTCACCTAGTTAAATCTGCATGCCAAGAAGAAGAAGATCTTGCTACAGGAAGGATGCCACAAAGTCGGAAAGGGTACAGAGAAGATTTACAAGGATGTTGCCAGGACTTAAGGGTCTGAGCCACAGGGAGAGGGTGGATAGTCTAGGACCTTGCATGCAGCAATTATGTAGATTTGCAGATAGTCATTTGGTATAGATTAATAATGCAAGACAATCGGAATATGTTTTCTTGGCCTATTCAATGAAAGCCCTAGGAATTATCGTTGGAATTAGATATAAATGTTGGCACATTTGCAAAAACTGAGGCAGATTACTGATTCGGGTGGACATTTGTAGATAGACAGTTATTTATTGAATTCTTCAAAAAGGAATTAATGCGGTCAACAAAGGGTGAACTTTAACTTTATAGTGAGTCACGAGTTGGAAATGTTTAAGAAAGAACTGCTGATGCTGGAAAAATCGAAGGGAGACAAAAATGCTGGGGAAACTCAGCGGGTGAGGCAGCATCTATGGAGCGAAGGAAATTGGTGACGTCACGTCATCTATTCCTTCGCTCCATAGATGCTGCCTCACCCGCTGAGTTTCTCCAGCATTTTTGTCTACCCACAAATTGGAAATAATATTTTCCCTATGTATTGTTATCATCACCTGGTGGTATTTTGGTGTAAGAATATTTATGTTCTTCCAATACTTCTACATCTTTTCAGTTTAGCGCAGATACAATCGAAACTGCTATATCTCATTCCAGCAGCTGCTAAAGAAAACCAAAAGGATATTAAAACATTTTTCAATGTTTTTCTTTGCTCTTTATTTCTGATTCTTTATTCTATTTTAATTTAACTCATTCCTTCATGTAACTAATTGTCCCTTTCTTTCAATAAAATGTATTCTTCTTTGCTATCCATAATTCTCAATTTTCAAAGTAACTGATTGTCAGTTATTCATCAAGATTCCAGATCTCATTTGGAAAAAAATAGAAGATTTGGAAAAAAATTGACTTGTCTTAATTGACAAATCAGAACTATTTGCTAGAATATGGTAATATTTATTGATTTTCTGAAAGGGTAAATTGGATCAGCACGGAAGCTTGACTGAAACTTGATCCCAGGATTGGATGAATAATTACACTTTATAATTTACGGACCTATCTCCAAAATTGTGTTATTGGTAATTTCATTTTTTTTTGTTCTCCCTCCCTTCTCTCTATAGCTCTATCTTTCAAAAAAAATCTATAAAAAATAAACAGAAGCTGTGTTAATATGTAACTGGTAAACAAATCGTGCTTTGGTTATGCTTTAATAAAAATATATATTTTTAAAAGATTCCAGACCTCTCATCTCATCGTGATTCCCATGTGTCTTTTTTCTTGTTTTTTCAGGTTGCACTGCTCAAGGATTTTGTAAATACTGTTGAAGAAAACTAGATGAGTTGCTGCAGTAAAATCTACAGCCTCTGCAGACTGGTGTGCAGGTGCTGGAGTGGGCGAATGTTTAAGGTGATAGATTAGGCAAAATTTCTTTAATATTATTTGAGCTACTCTCATCCAAGTACCAGGGTGGGAGATTGCATTCGTCAAAACAGGATGGGCCACATGAAGCTTGCAATCAACCTAGCGTGCACAAACAGAAGATCAAACCGATCAAGTTGCCTTTCAACTTTAAGGGCCTGTCCCACTTGGCCGTCATTTGCGCGTCACGCAGATGGCGCGCAAAGATTTTGTACATCACAAAATCCCGGGACGCACGCGTGACAGCGCGTCACTGCCTATATCACCACGCACCATGCGCGCATCATGTGTGTGTCACGACATGTGCGTCATGCGTCGTGACGCGTAAATGATGTTGCGTAAATGCCAAGTGGGACAGGCCAAGTGGGACAGGCCCTTTAGGCTGTGCACGCCATACGCAAGAAGAAGATCCAAGTACCACCTCATACCTCTTTCATATGCCTTAATTCTTCAAAAGGAGTCCAGAGAGAGGCTGCTTATCGAAGAATAATCTTGTAGCCACGTCAATAGGTGGCTGGGCCCGTTCATTTTCCAGTTCACAAGGATACAAATAATGCAAACGTAACCGATTGTCAAGGGGGTGAAAATTAGACTCTCTCTGAGAGATTGTCATGACTTGGTACTTATGTGGCATAGAAATTGCATACCACTTGAGTCGAGTTGAGTTTAGTTTATTGTCACATGTACCAAAGTACAGTGAAAAGCTTTTCATGCCCGGTAGCCAGTCAACGGAAAGACAATACATGATTACAATCGAGTCGTCCACAGTGCATAGATACACGATAAAGGGAATAACATTTAGTGCATGCTAAAGTCTGTAAAGTTCGATCAAAGATAGTCCAAGGGTCTCCAATGGGGTAGATAGTAATTCAGGAGAGCTCTCTGGTTGTTGGTAGGATGGTTCAGTTGCCTGATCACAGCTGGAAACTGTCGCTGAATCTGGAGGTGTGCATCTTCACACTTCTATGCCTGTTGCCTGATGAGAGAGGGGAGAAGAGGGAGTGGCCAGGGTGCGACCCGCCCTTGATTATGCTGGTGGCCTTGCCGAGCCAGTGTGAGGTGTAAATGGAAGGGAGGTTGGTTTGTGTGATGGTCTGGGTGGTGCACACAATTCCCTGCAATTTCTAGCGGTCTTGGGTGGAGCTGTTCCCAAACTGTGCCCTGAAGCATCCCATTAAAATACTTTCTACGGCACATTTGTAGAAATTGGTGAGAGTTGTAGGGGACATGCCGAACTTCCTAATCCTTCTAAGGAAGTAGAGTCGTTGGTATGCTGTCTTGGCCTTTGCTTCAATATGGGTGGTCCAGGAGAAGTTGTTGGTGGTATTTACTCCTGGGAACTTGAAGCTTTAACCATCTCTATTTTGGCACCGTCAATGCAAACCGGAGTAAATGGACCACTTTCCTGAAGTTGATCACTATCTCCTTTGTCTTGCTGACATTGAGAGAATGGTTGTTGTCTCGACACCGGGTCAAGACGTTCTCCTTCCTGTATGAGAGTCTTTCCTGTACTCTGCCTCATTGTTATTTCATATCTTATCCACAATGCTGATGGCATCCTCAAATTGGTAAATGGAATTAGACTGGTACTTGGCTGCACAGTGGTCGGTGAACACAGAGTAAAGAAGGGGGCTGAGAACGTGTCCTTGTGGAGCACCAGTGTTGAGGATCATCAAAGTGGATGTTTCTTCCCATATCCTCACTACTGGGGTCTGTTGATCAGGAAGTTGAGGATTCAGTTGCAGAGTCCCGCAGGTTTGGTGATGAGCTTAGATGAGGTAACTTTATCCTGAACCAATATTATTAGGGACTTATTGAGTACAAACATGAACTTATTATCTAAAGGGTTGTTCATAGAAATGGACACTGAAATGAATAGCACCAGCTCTGACCTTATGATGGAGGGCAGACCATTGACAAAGTTTTAATTTAACCCTGCCTCTGGCCAGACCTGGGCTTTTCAAGTCAAGATAAGCTAATCGTCCCATGCACAGGTATGGTGAGGTGCAGGTACAACGAGAATCGTGGATGCAGCAGCATCACAGGCATTCTACCTCTCTTGCAAGCTGACTCATCACCACTCGTGGTGTTGTCTGTGAATTTGGTGATGGCATTGGACCTGCATTTAACCACAGCTTGTGACTGTAGAGAGAGTAGAGCAGGGAGCTGTGTACACAGCCCTGAGGTACACTTGTGTTGATGATTTGTTACCAATCCACATTGATCATGCTCTGCCCGATGATGGACAGACCCAGTTGCAAAGGGAGGTAATGAGGCCCAGGTCTTGCCGCTTAGTGATGAGTTTTGAGGGGATGATTATGTTGAATGTTAAGATGTTGATGAACAGCAGCCTGACATAGGTGTTCCTCTTATCCACGTGGTCCAGAGCAGAGAGGGAAGCCAGTGAAATAGCATTTTGTTTTGACCTGTAGTGGCATTAGGCAAATTGAAGTGGATCCAGCTGACTTCTGAGACAGGAATCGATCCATGTCTTAACCAATCTCCCAAACAACTTCATTACAGTGGATGTGTCAATTGACAGTAGCAGCCTGTTTATCTTGGGTACTGGTGCAATCGATGCCTTTCTGAAGCAGATGGGAACCTCAGACTGCAGGAGATGTTGAAGGCTTCCTTGGATATGTCAGCCTGTTGGTTTGCACAGATCTTTGGCACATGGCAGGTATGTGGTCTTGGCCAGACACTTTGCTCGTGGACTTGGATCACTGCTGTCACGGCTTGTTTAGATGTGTCATTGGTCTCCCTTGCAAAGCATGCATAAAAGGCATAAGCTAATCTGGAAATGATGGTATCATTGCCACTAATGTTATCTTGTTTCACCTTGTAAGAAGTGATACCATGCAAGCCCTATCACATATGTCAAACGTCCACGTGTGACTTCAGCTGTCCTTTTGTCATTTAATGCAGTGTTAATGCCAATTACAGCCAATCTCATCTCACCTTCTAAAGCAGCAAGTGCTGGATACTCAACAAGTCTGGCAGCATCAACCCAGTGTTTGGGGCCATATCAAAGTTTTGTAACCAATTACTGCGTTCTTAACTAGATACTAAATTGTTTTGGCGATTCAGGCAAATTAAAAAAAATATCAACAACTATTTCACATCACTTGACTTATCACATGACCAAGCTTGTAGCGGCACCAAACGTGGTGAATAAGGCCAGACGTCAGGCAGGTTCAAACAATAGTTTATTCAGGTGTTACACGTTAGGTTGGTCCGCTAACTATATTATCATTGCTGCTGTAGCCGAGCGAGGTTGTTCTCTCGGGCTCGGCTGCCTGTTGGCTCTCTAGGTCTCGAGGTGAGGAGATAACCTTAAGTAGCAGGACACTCCCTCTAGCCCATGATGTCACGTGCCAGCCCTCGTATCTACTGACGAGGGTTCGACCATAAGTGGTCTGTGTAATAGCTGACGCCACAAGCTCCTCTTAATCAGAGTCTTTTTTGGTACCAATGTGGTGGTTGCAAACATTAGTAGAGCTAATGTATTTATTTGGTGTTCATTTAAATATTTTCCACTTTAGTTGATGTACTTAGATGAACAGAAATTATTAAGTGAACACAAGAATAGTAATACGTTAAAATGACAATAAAATATTTTGATTGGGTCAATTTGGTTGAATTGGTGGCTTAAATTTGAAAATTTTCACTTAAAAATGAAATTCCAAATTTCTTTAGCTGAGTTAGTTATGAATATGCACAAGGATTATATATTCCTATGCAAATTATCACTTTATTAAAGTTGACCTGAATGGGCAAAGATTAATGGCGGCTATGGACACTCCACCAAAGATGTTAGAAATTATGTTATTTGGTTCCACTTAATACAATAGAGATATTAATTCCTACATAATGTAACCTGTCATTGAAAATCATTGTTAAGAAGGTTGTCTTCTGTTCTGGAAATTTGCCACTCAGCCACTTATCAATTTTATTGTAAATTCTGTGGTGGTAGATGTTTGTTTCGTTGCTCCTGCCAACTGCTGGAAGCAGATAGCACAGTATTGTTTCTTTAGCCGCAATGTATGCAAATTAAAAGTCTTGTATTTTTAATGAACATAACATTTAATTCTTATAGCTATCACTGTAATTCCTTTTCGGACAAGTTTTTCCAGCACATTATTTCTGTTGTGATTGTATGTCACATGGTCACCAGTGATAGGAGCAGAATGAGGCCACTCGGCCCATCAGGTCTACTCCACCATTCAATCATGGCTGATTTATCTCTCCTTCCTAACCCCATTCTCTTGCCTTCTCCCCATAACCCCTGACTCCCGCACTAATCTACACTGCATGGATCCCATTTCTGTACAGTGAGGAACATTGCATCGTCAATAACCCAGCATCTTCCCGCAGCCCTGGACATGACTTGGTTAGTGGGGTGAATGCATCGGAGGTTGTTACTGAAGGGACACTCAGATGTTGGGATCTTGATGTCTCAGACCTTCAATTTACTTTCTCCCGGACTTTCCATGGGCTATCCTCTCTCAGCCTCTTTGAGGCCCTAATTCCTGCAGCAGGAACCAATTAATACTTCACACGGACAAGATACAAGTCCAGGTTTACTGTCACAAGCACAAATTCCGTGAGGTGCAGGTGCAATGGAAAGTCTTGCTTGCAGCATCATCAAAGGCACATAGACCTTGATGTTGATCAGTAGGACAGTAGACTCATTGGGAATGGCGCCTCACTATGACTTGAGCTTTCACTAAGTTCCAGATGAAACAGAGAGCATGTATAATCATCCTCTCGAGCCCCATTCTCCTGTCTTATAGGAGCAAAGTACAAAGTGCTGGAGGTACTCAGCGGGTCAGGCAACATCTGTGAATGAAATGGACAGGCAACGTTTCAGGTCAAGACCCTTTTTCAGATGCATTAGAATAGTGGGGAGAAAGCCGGAAAAGTGACGTGGGAATGATAGATGGATATGGGTGAGGGGGAGGGTATTTGACAGATGGGTGGAGTAATGTCAAGCTTATAGTTGTCCTTGTAGTTATTTTTGCTTTGTAAATAAGTCCACTCTGCTCCATTCAAAAGATCAGTGATCAATAACGTGAATTGGATATAACGTGATTGATGAATCAGGAAATGCTCTTTGTACTAGCAGGCCAAATTTGTTATAATGCGGTTTTCATCAGGAAATGGAAAACCACTTCAAACGTACTTGAGAAATTGATAAGCAGGAACAAAAGCTTTTAAAAAGCAGTCTGGGGAAAGTAAACTTAACCTCCCCGCGGCAATCGGAAACCATTGTTTCCTAAGTACACAGTCTATTAGTTTCTCCTCAGATGGCCATTAAAATTGACATGCCATCGCTTTAATATTCACTTGTGTATTAATACACTATTAAACAAAGTAACATACAGCTTTTAGTATCTTTGGCATGCAGTAACAAATATAAACTTGTAGGTATTAAAAAGGCAGCAGAGAAAGAAGCATTGTTATTTGGAGTCTGAAACTATCTCCTAATGGCCCTGTCCCACTGTACAAGTTCATTCAAGTGCTCTCCCGAGTTTAAAAAAAAAAATTAAACTCAAAAATCATTCTATGTGGTAAGCACGTAGAATGAATGTAGCGGGTACGTCGGAGCTCGGGGACGTAGCTTAGCGGCTCGTAACGCTAACGGCAGGTACTCTGGAAACCCGATAAGCTCGGGAAGATTTTTCAACATGTTGAAAAATGTCCACGAGAGCCCCAACTGCCATTACTGTAAATCTCCAGGGCAAACTCAGGAGAACTCTTTGAATGAACTCGTACAGTGGGACAGGGCTTTAACTCATTTTTCCCCTTTGACACAATCGATTTGTAAAGCAATTCTCTATAACATGAGATTACTTAGTACCTCTACTATCATATAATAGCAGAACTACCGGTACTAGGGCATGTTCCCTACCCATTTCCGTATTCTAATGTACAGTATCAGTCTCGTATGTTTGTGGCTGGGATAGCAGGATTAAGAAACAGTTGATTATTATTACTTCCTCCTACTCCCTTTTCTAACTAACGGTTTCATTACTTCGGTATCTGAAAAGAAAAAGGGATAGTGGGTGGGTTGCGTTGAGTGGAGAGGAGAGGAGAAAATAAGTGGTATGGTTTAACACCACTTCCATCAGAAAAGATAGTTGGATGGAAAAAATACTACTTAAAAAAATTAATCCTATTAAAACATAAGATTTTCAGCACACAATTTACATATGATATGTTTTCATAAACAATAGTGTGATAATGACCAAATAATTTGTTTTCAGTAACGTTTTATGGCGAACATGTGTTGGCTTGGGAAATAAAGCCAGTTCTTGTCAAAAACAAGTTAGATATCATAACAGACACATCATGAATAACAAGTTGAGGTATGTGTTATATTAAAAGAACAACAGTTTCTGGAATTTTCCTGTGGAAATGGTGCATATATTGTGATTAAAGGGTTTTTTTTAATCCTGCTATCCCAGATAAACCTTTATAAACATTGAAAAAAATTTGTTCCTGAAACAAAACAAGACCATTTGACCCATCAATCCTGTTTCACCCATTAAGCACCCATTTACATCAGTACCATTTTAGGGCCAGCACAGTTGGACAGCAGTAGAGTTGCTGCCGTATAACACCAGAGACCCGGGTTCGATTCTGACTACGGTTGCTGTCTGTATGGAGTTTGTACGTTCTCCCTGAGACTGCGTGGATTTCCTCCGGCTTCTGCAGTGTCCTCCCACATTTGTACCATTTTCAGTACAATCCATGCCGTTCAATTTACAAACAAGATTTAACATCAGCATGACATCAGTTTTTCCTTTACGTATATTCTATGAGGCAAACATCACAGAACACGACCATTTGACCCATTCAACCATCAAGCACCCATTTACTCGTCTGAAAGATAGGTCTCGACCCGAAACGTCGCCTATCTCCTTCGCTCCTTAGATACTGCAGCACCCGCTGAGTTTCTCTAGCCTTTTGTGTACCCTCGATTCTCCAGCATCTGCAGTTCCTTCTTTAACCCATTTACTCTAGTTAGTACCATTTTATTTTACCCATATTCCCATTAACTGCCACCAGATTCAAGCTCCCATCTTCACATCAGGATGGTCACGGTGGCACAGGGGTGGAGTCGCTGCCTTACAGTGAATGCAGCGCCGGAGACCCGGGTTCGATCCTGACTACAGGTGCTGTCTGTACGGAGTTTGTACGTTCTCCCCATGAGTTTTCTCCGAGAACTTCGGTTTCCTCCCACACTCCAAAGACGTACAGGTTTGTAGGCTTGGTAAATGTAAAAATTGTCCCTAGGATAGTGTCAATGTGTGGGAATCGCGGGTCGGCACGAACCCGGTGGACCAAAGGACCTGTTTCCACGCTGGATCTCTAAACTAAACTAAAGATCATTGTGCCAATTAATCTACCAATCTACATCCTTAGGGAGTGGGAGGAACCCAGAGCTCCCACAAGCATCGGGAGACACGTTAAACCTCACACAGAGTGCATTTCTTTCCGTTTCCCTGGAGATTTGTAGGTTATATCTCTGTGAATCCAATCCATTTTCAATCTCCTGATGAAATGGAAGACTTCCTCGTTTCAAATGGGCCACAGTATGGACCACACTAAGAGTAAATTGACCAGGTTCTTTTCAGCAATTGGCAGGGAGCATCAGTCCCGCAATCCCCATCTTTACCTGTCTTTAGTTGTCAGACACACTCAGTTCTTGGTGCTTGCCCTGGTTTCTCCAATCTTATTCCCAGCACATGGAAATCAAAATAAAAACTGTAGATTCTGGAAATCATTAATAAAAACAGAGAGTGCTGGAAAAAGTCAGCAGGTCAAGACAATATATTTGGAAAGAATAAGCAATTCAGGTCTATGGCCCTTCGTCAGAACAGAACAGACCTGAAATGTTGACCGTTCCATAGATGCTGCATGACTTGTTAACTTTTGCCAGCATTTTCTATTTTTATTTCTTATTGCCAAAACCTTCAGGTAAATGACCCGAGACACTCATTAATTAGAACATTACTGCTGATCTATTATAAAGCAGAGGTATTCAATTGCAATTTACGTCACGCCCCCCCCAACTCAATTTTGGATAGAGCGTCCATCACATTCTGTTAATGCCTTCTCTGGGTCCAAACTAACTAAGAAAAAGTCCGTAACTGTGTCCTGCATGGGAGTGATAATATCCACTGGTAGCACAAGGCTCTCAGAGATTGTTCTGCCAGGAATGACATAGGGTTGAATTATGAGAATCACCAGTCCAGAGCACCATTGGCTGGATACTGGATGGAATATTGTAAACCATCTTAAGGGCTGCAATAAGCAGCTAATTTCTCATCTCTTCCTTCTCTACATTTGCTGGGTCGGAGGTTCTAATCTTCTGCCTACAATCATTGGACTGTACACTCCCAGAGATATGACCAACTAAGTCCCATGATAAAGCGATGTATAACGCAGTTGGAAACCATTTTTTTCCACAATTGAGCCTCTCCTGTGTTAAATATCGGGAAGATATTTGGACTTTGGATTGATGACGAACTTGGAGGACTTTGACAAAGAGTGAGAATTTCTGGCTATTTCGTGGAATGAGATCCTCCGAGACATAGAGACCCAGCGACTGCAGCAGTACCAGATTCTGCTTGCTTTTACTGTGGGCGCACGTCCCTTTCATCTTTTTCACTCTTTTTGAATGTCTGAGGATGGAAAAACATCTGACAATCACTTTGATTACTTCCCATCAGAATTGAGGGGATTTTCTTTGAGAGGGTGAGGGAGTTTGTTACGGTTCTCTGTAAATCAATCTTAAAAACATTTTAAGTTCCGCTGAGGTTACACGTTTCATCTTCTGTTCAAGTTCCATTGGAGCCATGAGTTTCCTGTTCAGTTCAGTATCAATAGACAATAGACAATAGGTGCAGGAGTAGGCCATTCTACTGCCTATCTGGTCGACTTGTAGGCAACTATCAGCTAGCAAGAGGTAGTAGTCAAAGATGACATTGGTAAAAAATCACAACTTGGTTTAATACTGTTGTGCTTCATTTGCAGTGTTTCAGAAAATCTCATTTTACCTTTTCAATTGATAGTCTGGATGTTGTACACAGTTTGCTGTTGGCTCTTTCGAATTGCCCAGTTCATCTGGAATACTGTCGCGATTCCCACCCAGATTGATGGGCTAGGATGTTGGTAACAGCAGTAAATAATTTTGTGTACTTTGAGCTAGGTTAGCATGCCACAATTTTGACCTATCTTGTCCTTGCCTTGCTTGGTAGGCGCACATGCTTAACAACACATTCTTGTGCTGGTTACCTGCTTTGCACATATTCAAATGGCTGCTATGCAATTTTCGGTCTGTTCTGTCATTAAAGCTGTTTTGATCATTTAGCTTTGTCAGTTCAATGTAAGTTCAGTTCTGATACTTTTGGGCAATGTTATTAAAAGCAATTAAGATGTACACTTAATAAAATGGTGGGAGCTGTGAATAAAATTAATCAAATATGTAACGATAGTTCAGTTGAAAGACATATCTGAACAGACATATTGGAGTTTTGCACAATTTATTCCAAATAAATAGTTAATTACGTTCAATTCAAAATGTTAAATTCTTAATTATGGGTTAAGGTCACACACATAGAAGTTGAACAGCTAATAAATGTATAAACAAAAGTCTTGCATTAGCTGTTCAACGTGAATCAAGACTTTATTAAGAATATTATGGATCCTATATTGGTATAGTAAATTGCCACTGAGCAGCATAATCCTGAATCCCCTGACATCAGTCTGAAGAAGGGTCTCGACCCGAAGCGTCACCTATTCCTTTTCTCCAGAGATGCTGCCTGTCCCGCTGAGTTACTCCAGCATTTTGTGTCTGGGGTGGGAGATTGTGACCTTCATGTGGTCCAGCCTGTTTCAACTAATGTAATCAACCCAACGTGCACAAACAAAAAGATCAAATATAACAGGTTGACCGACAACTTTAGGCTGTGCACGCCATGCGCAAGGAGAGGATTTTGTGTCTATCTTCGATTTAAATCAGTATCTGCAGTTCTTTCCTACACTAATTCAATTTTCATGATACATTTGTGAATCTAAACTCAATTAATGAAGCCAGCTTTCAGTCATGCAGCTAAAACTATCTGAAACTTCCTAGACCACCAGTGGACCTATGCGAGGATTTTGTTTGTTGATTTTAGCTCTGCATTCAACAACATTGTGCCAGAGCTACTACACTCCAAACCTTCTGAGTTGACTGTGCCTGAACCGCTCTGTCAGTGGATCACCAGCTTCCTGACAGACAGGAAGCAGCACGTGAGGCTGGGAAAGCACATCTCGGACCCGCAAACGCTCAGCATAGGAGCACCGCAAGGCTGCGTACTCTCTCCTCTACACCAACAACTGCACCTCCATTGTCTCCTCTGTCAAGCTTCTCAAGTTTGCGGATGACTCAACCCTGATTGGACTGATCCAGGATGGGGAGGAAACTGCCTACAGACAGGAAGTGTCACAGCTGGCGTCCTGGTGCCATCACAACAACCTGGAGCTCAATGCTCTTAAGACAGTGGAATTGATTGTAGACTTTAGGAGAGCTTCCCCTCCCCTCACTCACCATCAACAACACCACAGTCACATCTGTGGAGTCTTTTAAGTTCCAGGGTACCATCATCTCCAAGGACCTTAAGTGGGGGGCTACCAACGGCTCCACAGTCAAAAAGGCACAACAGAGGATGTACTTCCTGCGGCAGCTGAGGAAACACAATCTGCCACAGGCAATGATGGTCCAATTCTACACGGCCATCGCAGAGTCTGTCCTCACCTTCTCCATCATGGTCTGGTTTGGCTCAGCCACCAAGCACGACATCCGGAGGCTGCAGCGAATTTTCCGATCAGTTGAGAAGGTTATTGGCTGCAACCTTCCCTCCATTGACGAAGTGTACACTGCAAGGGCCAGGAAGCGAGTGGGCACGATCATCTCTGACCCCTCTCACCCTGGCCACAAACACTTTGAATCACTTCCCTCTGTAAGGCGACTCCGGACTGTCAAAGCCGCCACAGCCAGACATAAAAACTGCTTTTTTCCCCACAAGTAGTAGCTCTACTCAATAACCAAAATCTGTAGCCTCCTTTTGCTCTGGTATTTTATTTAATTCACATGTTTAATCAATAATGTTTTATTATTAATGTTTAATGTTTTATGTATCATTCTTAACTGACTGTATGTCATGTAGTCGCTTGCGGGCGGAGCACCAAAACAAATTCCTTGTATGTGAATACTTGGCCAATAAACTTATTCATCCATTCATTCATTGCTCTTGAGAGAATGAAATTTGCCATCCTTTCCCAATTTCTACTCAATTAAGCCAGCAGTCCAGTCTTCTTGCATCCATCTTATCCACCTATCTCAAAGTATGTTTCAATTAGATCACTTCTTTAAAACTGAACTTGTTCTCCATTTTCTCTCCTAATAGAACAACCCCTCATCGCTGCAATCAATCTGGTAAATCTACACTACATGTCTCTGAAACAAGTCCACCGATTATTTGGTAAGGAGACGAAACTGCATAATGTACACCCGATGAGGTACCACCAAAGCCCTGAAAAACTGTTCAAGGCTTAGTTCCTCTCAAACGTCAACCACCATTTAGCTTCCTAATTTCTTGTTATATATTTGCATACTTATTTTCACAATTTTAAGAACCTGCATACTTAAACTCTTTTGTTTCTTGTGATTTAAAACTTAAATGTTTCATCACTGAATGATAACTTTTAACATATGTTAAACTGTTGGTGCATGGCAAGGAAATGAATGTTTGTTTAAATGCCTAATTGCTAGGAAATTCAGAAGGATGACATAAAAAGTACTATGTGCTTTCAACAGATCTCACAAGGCAAAAACATTTACTCTGCATGAAGGGAAATCAAAAATTGGGATCAAAGACAATGCCTCATGAGAAAGGGAATCTGAGTGCAGGAATTTGACGAGGACTGTGGTAGTTAAAGATTGGGCTAAGTGATGATCAGATAGGGTTTGAGATGATAGCATATTGATAGACAGTGAGAAACGGAAGGCAAGTATCGGGGTTAATTACCCGAGTCCTCCGGTCACAACCCATTCCCACCTCTTCCCCTCCTCCTTACCCTTTTACCAATTAGTCTGACACACACACACACACCAAGTACTCTAAAGCAGTTAGTTCCCAGTCTTGGTAACATTGCAACTACATCCTTATAGCTTTGTACATCTTTGAATTTCTTATCTCAGGGATATTTGGGTGTTTTACGTTATTAAATATGTCCAAGACCGAAACAGATAGATTTTTGGACTCCTGCTGCATCAAGTGTGATGGGGACTAGGCAGCTAAGTGGAGCTGACGTTAAAACTAAACTAGACCAGCTATTGATCCATGAAGGTGTTTTAACGTAATGAGGTGCAGAAAGACACACAAGAAGAGATAAGTAAGGAAACATACCAAAGTGTCGCCTAGACAATAGTCTGAAGGAGCAATATTTGAGGAATTACATCAGAGCATGCATGGCTGGCACAAAAACGCCACATATCCAATTTGTAAACATTAGTGCTGAGGTGTCCAAGGTGGTATCATTTAATCATTACAATTGCACTCCAGTCTGGAAATCACCCAATTTTCATTCACATTACGATGTGTACATATATTAAGGTCATAATAAATTCAATGTCTTTTCCTTCAGCAATGAGAAAAATATAGTTCAAAGGCAGTTTTACATTTTAATTCTCATTTTTACTTCCTGATCATGCAGGTAAATTAATGTTTGTCAAGACCCGTTTGTCTCAATTGGTTGTTTAGTGAAGGACCTAATGATAGAATGTGATTTAAATGTTCACATGAAAGAGCCACTTCAGAGGTGATAAATGGGTAGGTGTGAATTATAAGGAAAGTCAATTGATAATTTCAAAACCTTGGTAGTTTTATATTCATTTTCCAGACCAATGAATAATAATATTTTGTTAACTTTTCCATTAATTTGCATATCACATACCAGCCTTACCACTTGCCAAAAAGAATCATCATTTTAATAGACAAGAATTGTATTCAGTTCCGCATTCTTGCTACACCTTTGATTTGTTGGCATTTCCGGGGGTTTATTTTGTGGATTTTTTCCATGACTTTTCAGAGTAATTCTTTAAGTCTTGACGTCTTCTGCGTTTTACGGATACATTCTTTTTATGTCACTTGTTGTTTAAAATGCTCTAATTTTCCATCTTGACTAATTTTCTCAATTACCTGGTCCGGCTCAGCGGACTTCTGAAATGCTCCCAATATTCAAGCTAATAGTGTTAAAGAAGTAACTGCAGATGCTGGAAAATCGAGGGTACACAAAAGGCTGGAGAAACTCAGCGGGTGCAGCAGCATCTAAGGAGCAAAGGAGATAGGCAACATTTCGGGCCGAAACCCTGCTTCAGACTAATATTCAGGCTAATAGCCCTGTCCCATGGTGCGAGTTCATTCCAAGAGCTCTCCCGAGTTTAAAGAAAATCAAACTCAGGATAATAGACAGAGAATAAGGGATGGTGGGTTTCTAAAATGTGTATATTTTAATGCTAGGAGCATTGTAAGTAAGGTGGACGAACTTAGAGCCTGGATTAACACCTGGAAATATGATGTTGTGGCAATCAGTGAAACATGGTTGCAGGAGGGCTGTGATTGGAAACTAAATATTCCAGGGTTTTGTTGCTTCAGTGTGATAGAACTGGAGGGACCAGAGGGGGAGGTGTTGCATTGCTTGTCAGAGAAGATATTACAGCAGTGCTTTGGCAGGATAGATTAGAGGGCTCGTCTAGGGAGGCTATTTGGGTGGAACTGAGAAGTGGGAATGGTGTAGCAACACTTTTAGGGGTGTATTATAGACCGCCAAATGGGGAGCGAGAATTGGAAGAGCAAATATGTAAGGAGATAGCAGATATTAGTAGTAAGCACAAGGTAGTGATTGTGGGAGATTTCAATTTTCCAAAAATAGACTGGGAAACACATTCTGTAAATGGGCTGGATGGTTTGGAGTTTGTAAAATGTGTGCAGGATAGTTTTTTGCAGCAGTACATAGAGGTATCGACCACAGAAGGGGCAGTGCTGGACCTCCTGTTAGGAAATGAGGCAGGTCAGGTGACGGAGGTATGCGTTGGTGAGCACTTCGGGACCAGTGATCACAATACCATTAGTTTCAATATAATTATGGAGAGAGTCAGAACTGGACCTAGGGTGAAGATTTTTGATTGGAGAAAGGCTAACTTTGAGAGAATACGTAAGGATTTTAAAGGAGTGAATTGGGACACTTTGTTTCATGGGAAGGATGTAGAAGAGAAATGGAGGACATTTAAAGGGGAAATTGTAAGAGTACAGAATCTTTATGTCCTGTTAGGTTGAAAGGAAATAGTAAAAATTGGAAAGAGCCATGGTTTTCAAGGGAAATTGGACACTTCGAAAAAAAGAGAGATATCTACAATAATTATAGGAGGCATGGAGTAAATGAGGTGCTAGAGGAGTATAAAGAATGTAAAAAGAATCTTAAGAAATAAATTAGGATGGGCAAATTAATGGAAAGGATACTTAGAGATAATATATATAAGCATCTGGATAAACAGGGTCTGATCAGGAACAGTCAACATGGATTTGTGCCTGGAAGGTCATGTTTGACAAACCTTCTTGAATTTTTTGAAGCAGTAACTAGGGAAATTGATGAGGGTAAAGCAGTGGATGTTGTCTATATGGATTTCAGTAAGGCCTTTGACAAGGTTCCCCATGGAAGGTTGGTTAAGAAGGTTCAATCTTTGGGTGTTAATGGCGGAGTAGCAAGATGGATTCAACAGTGGCCGAATGGGAGATGTCAGAGAGTAATGGTAGATGGCTGTTTGTCAGGTTGGAAGCCGGTGACCAGTGGGGTGCCTCAGGGATCTGTGTTGGGTCCACTGTTGTTTGTCATGTACATCAATGATCTGGATGATGGGTGGAAAATTGGATAAGTAAGTATGCAGATGATACTAAGATAGGTGGTGTTGTGGATAATGAAGTAGATTTTCAAAGTCTACAGAGAGATTTGGGCTATTTGGAAGAGTGGGCTGAAAGATGGAAGATGGAGTTTAATGCTGTTAAGTGTGAAGTGCTACATCTTGGCAGGACAAATCAAAATAGGACGTACATGGTAAATGGTAGGGAATTGAGGAATGCTGTGGAACAAAGGGATCTAGGAATAACTGTGCATAGTTCCCTGAAGGTGGAATCGCATGTAGATAGGGTGGTAAAGAAAGCCTTTGGTGTGCTGGCCTTTATAAATCAGAGCATTGAATATAGGAGTAGGAAGTAATGTTAAAATTGTACAAGGCATTGGTAAGACCAATTCAGGAGTATGGTGTACAATTTTGGTTGCCTAATTGTAGGAAGGATGTCAACAAAATAGAGAGAGTACAGAGGAGATTTACTAGAATGTTGCCAGGGTTCCAGCAACTATGTTACAGAGAAAGGTTGAACAAGTTAGGTCTTTATTCTTTGGAGCGCAGAAGGTTAAGGGGGGACTTGATTGAGGTATTTAAAATGATGAAAGGGATAGACAGAGTTGACGTGGATACGTTTTTTTCCCATTGTGGGTAGGGAAGATTCAAACAAGAGGGCATAACATGAGAATTAAGGGACAGAAGTTTAGGGGTAACGTGAGGGGGAACTTCTTTACTCAGAGGGTGGTGGCTGTGTGGAATGAGCTTCCAGCAGAAGTGGTGGAGACAGGATCGATTTTAACATTTAAAAGTAAAGTGGATAGGTATATGGACGTGAAGGGAATGGAGGGGTATGGTCTGAGTGCAGGTAGATGGGACTAGGAGAAAACAAATGGTCCGCACGGACTGGAAGGGCCGAGAGGGCCTGTTTCCGTGCTGTAATTGTTATATCGTTATATGGTTAAACTCGTGGTAAGCACGGAGAATGAACGTAGCGGAGACGTCGGAGCTCGGGGACATCTCCTAGCGCTAACGGCAGGTACTTGGGAAGACTCGCTAACGGCAGGTAAGCACAGGAATGTTTCTATTAAGACTCGTGAAGATTTTTCAACATGATGAAAAATGTCCGTGAGAGCGTCGAGTACCGACGAGTGGCCATTACCGTAAATCTCCAAGTTCGAATCAGGGGAAACTCGGGAGAGCTCTTGGAATGAACTTGTACCGTGGGACAGGGGTTTTACTGCTGTCTGTGGCAACTTAAAAAGCCTCTGCCTTATTTGAATATTGTCTTTAATTTCTCCTGTCACAAAACAGATAAACCACTTTTCCATTGGTGTTTTTGTGTTTTAAACAAACAACTTTTCTGAAAATCATGCATTATTCCATATCTTTACGATAAATGGTATGTCGGTTAAGGCTTGTCTTAAAAGAAAATGTTACAATCCACAGGGAGTACAAGAATGAGTACTTTGCAAGAGCAATAATTGCTTATTTGTGGGGATTTTCATACTTTATTGCTATAATTTGCTTAATAATTAGCATTTTTTTCTTTCTACCCACAATGTTGGATGGAAAGATAATGCATTATTTTTAGTTTTTAGTAATAAAAATAGTTTAGTTTAACTGTTACGTGTACCAAGGTACCGTGACAAGATTTTTGTTGCGTGCTAACCGGTTAAAGCGGAAAGACTATATATGATTTATCCGCAGCGTACAGATATACAGTGGCTTGCAAAAGTTTTCATACCCCTTGAACTTTTCCACATTTTGTCACATTACAACCACAAACGTAAATGTATTTTATTGGGATTTTATGTGATAGACCAACACAAAGTTGCGCATAATTGTGAAGTGGAAGGAAAATGATACATGGTTTTCAAATGTTTTTACAAATAAAAAAACTGAAAAGTGTGGCGTGCAAAAGTATTCAGCCCCCTTTACTCTGATACCCCTAAATAAAATCCAGTGCAACCAATTGCCTTCAGAAGTCACCTAATTAGTAAATAGAGTCCACTTGTGGGTAATCTAATCTCAGTATAAATATAGCTGTTCTGTGAAGGCCTCAGAGGTTTGTTAGAGAACATTAGTG
Organism: Okamejei kenojei; assembly: GCA_035221665.1. Classification (NCBI taxonomy): domain Eukaryota; kingdom Metazoa; phylum Chordata; class Chondrichthyes; order Rajiformes; family Rajidae; genus Okamejei; species Okamejei kenojei. Next base: position 45,421,420 of record CM069149.1, on the reverse strand, counting down.
AACAAACAGCATAATGAAGGCCAAGGAACACACCAGACAGGTCAGGGATAAAGTTGTGGAAATGTTTAAAGCAGGGTTAGGTTATAAAAAAAGTTCCCAAGCTTTGAACATCTCACGGAGCACTGTTCAATCCATCATCCGAAAATGGAAAGAGTATGGCACAACTGCAAACCTACCAAGAAATGGCCATCCACCTAAACTGACAGGCCAGGCAAGGAGAGCATTGATCAGAGAAGCAGCTAAGAGGCCCATTGTAACTCTGGTGGAGCTGCAGAGATCCACAGCTCAGGTTGGAGAATCTGTCCATAGGACAACTATTAGTAGTGCACTCCACAATTCGGGCCTTTATGGAAGAGTGGCAAGAAGAAAGCCATTGTTGAAACAAAGCCATAAGAAGTCCCGTTTGCAGTTTGCCACAAGCCATGTGGGGGACACAGCAAACATGTGGAGGAAGGTGCTCTGGTCTGATGAGACCAAAATTGAAGTTTTTGGCCTAAATGCTAAACACTATGTGTGGCGCAAAACTAACACTGCACATCACCCTGAACACACCATCCCCACTGTGAAACATGGTGGTGGCAGCATCATGCTGTGGGGATGCTTTTCTTCAGCAGTGACGGGGCAGCTGGTCAGAGTTGATGGAAAGATGGATGGAGCCAAATACAGGGCAATCTTGGAAGAAAACCTGGTAGAGTCTGCAAAAGACTTGAGACTGGGGCGGAGGTTCACCTTCCAGCAGGACAACGACCCTAAACATACAGCCAGAGCTACAATGGAATGGTTTAGATCAAAGCATATTCATGTGCTAGAATGGCCCAATCAAAGTCCAGACCTAAATCCAATTGAGAATCTCTGGCAAGACTTGAAAATTGCTGTTCACAGACGCTCTCCATCCGATCTGACTGAGCTTGAGCTATTTTGCAAAGAAGAATGGGCAAAAACTTTAGTCTCTAGATGTGCAAAGCTGGTAGAGACATACCCCAAAAGACTTGCAGCTGTAATTGCAGCGAAAGGTGGTTCTACAAAGTATTGACTCAGGGGGGCAGAATACTTTTGCACGCCACACTTTTCAGTTTTTTTAAATTTGTAATAACATTTGGAAACGTATCATGTTCCTTCCACTTCACAATTCCACTTCACAATTTGTGTTGGTCTATCACATAAAATCTCAATAAGATACATTTATGTTTGTGGTTGTAACATGACAAAATGTGAAAAAGTTCAAGGGGTATGAAAACTTTTGCAAGCCACTGTATGTTAAAGGAAATAAAAATTTAGTACAAGAAAAGTCTGATCAAAGACAGTGCAAGGATCTCCAATGAGGTACATAGTTCCTCAGGAACTCATGATATGAGCATGGATATAGCAGGTTGGCTGGATGGCAGAAGACAAAGAGTGGCAATAAAGGGGGCTTTTTCTGGTTGGCTGCCAGTGACTAGCGGAGTTGCACAAGGGTCGGTGCTGGGGCCGCTTCTCTTCACTTTGTATATTAATGATTTGGACGAGGGGATTGAAGGCTTTGTGGCCAAGTTTGCGGATGATATGAAAATAGGTGGAGGGGCAGGTAGTGTAGAGAAAGCAGGGACTCTGCAGAAGGACCTGGACAGGTTGGGAGAGTGGGCAGAGAAGTGGCAGGTGGAATACAGTGTAGCAAAGTGTGGAGCCACGCGTTTTGGTAGTAAAAATAAAGGCGTAGACTATTTTCTAAATGAGGAGAGAATCCAGAAATCGGATGTGCAAAGGGATTTGGGAGTGCTGGTGCATAATTCCCAAAATGTTAATCTGCAAGTTGAAGCGGTAGTAAAGAAAACAAACTCAATGCTAGCATTTATTTCAAGAGGGCTTGTGTACAAAAAGAGGAATGTAATGCTGAGGCTCTAAGGCACTGGTAAGGCTGCATTCGAAATATTGTGAGCAATTATGGGCACCATGTCTGAGAAGGATGTGTTGGTTCTGGAGAGGGTCCAGAGGAGGTTTACAAGAATGATCCCAGGAATAAGTAGGTTAACCAATGATGAGCGTTTGTTGGCACTAGGCCTGTACTCACTGGAGTTTAGAAGAATGAGGGGGGTCCTCATCAAAACATACAGAATAGTGAAAAGCTTGTACAGAGTGGATGCGGAGAGGATGTTTCCACTAGTGGGAGAGTCTAGGATGAGAGGTCATAGCCTTAGAATTAAAGGACATTATTTTAGGAAGAAGATGAGAAGAAACTTCTTTAGTCAGAAGGTTGTGAATCTGTGGAATTCTTTGCCACAGACTGCTGTAGAGGCCCAGTTGATGGATATTTTTAAGGCAGAGATAGATAGATTTTTGATTAGTGCGGGTGTCAGAGATTACGGGGAGAAGGCAGGAGAATGGGGTTAGGAGGGAGAGATAGATCAGACATGATTGAATGGCAGAGTAGACTTGATGGACCGCATCTGATGTCATACTTACAATTGCCCTTGGCACAATCGCTGCTGCAGCAACACTTCAGTTTCTTACGACAATAGGTAGAAGGGAACGTTGTGACATGTTTGCCACATCCAACCCAGGAAGGATACATTCTAGTTAATACGTTAATGTTCATTTTGAAGATCTTATCTGGAGCAATGCCATCTGGGCCAACAGCAGTGTGCTTTTTAAAACCGTCAATAGCTTTTAAAACCCCTGCAGTAAAAGGTTGTTAATATTAGCCTGATGGGCCTGTCCCACATGCAACTTTTTCAGCAACTGCCGGCACCCGTCATAGGTCGTTGCAGGTCGGTCGAAAATGTTCAACATGTTGAAAATTCAGCGGCGACCAGAAAGACGCTTCGACTCTTTGAGCGACTGAGGAGACTACTCACGACCATACAGGCGACACCTTGGTAACATGTAACGTGAAGCCTGTATGGTGGTGAGTAGTCGCTGAAATAGTCGTACCTTGTTCTGGTCGCCGCTGGATTTTCAACTATGTTGAAAATTGTTTACGACCTATGACGGGTGCCGGCAGTCGCCGAAAAAGTCACATGTGGGACAGGCCCATTATTATTAAGAATGGCAAAAAATGAAATTTAAAATGTTTCTCTGACTATCTAATGCTATGGGACAACTCACGTCTGCAGGCATCTCATACTGTTTTGGCACACTGCAAGTCTGAGATGAAGGCATAAACAAACTGCTTGGATTACAAAAAGTTCTTTGAAATGAAACCCATAACCCATGGAGAACCTTTAAAGATTAATGTTGAGCTTTTGATTATAGTTAGAAATGATAGAAAATAGGTGCAGGAGGCGGCCATTTGGCCCTTCGAGGCATTCATTGTGATCGACGCTGATGTCATGTCCTCAATTTTTCCCTCTCTAATGGCTAGAAGGGTCTTAATTTATCAATCATCCTGTTGCTCTAACAATCAGCTGAGCTGGATTTTATAGAGGAAAGGCTCATTTCAAGCAATTGTCAATTTCAAACAAAATCACCTTTGATAATGTTATTTATCATCCAAGGTACGTTATTCGTGTTGGATACCTGCATGATTTTCTAGCCCTCAGAATCGTTTCTGCCAGTTTATTTTTAATGGTGCATGTAAAGGTACAGAAATAGAACCAGAAGGTGGTTTTGTTGCACTGGAGCTGCGGCATTCTGGGATACTCTTGACAGCATCATTAATCTCCCAAATCCCCAGTGATTGGGAATTAATTGTACGGCAGTCTTCGAAGAAGAAAATAAGTGGAACCAACTTGCATTTTTCAACATTGTTCATTCATTCCTACCTATTACCATGTCAACATTTCAACTTTCTCTTTTGAACTCTACGACAGAACCTGAGCACAATTTTCATTTTTCCCCGATGACAACCTGCATTAAACGTGTGACCATAGATTGAATCTTTTGGTTTAAATCAATTAAGAATGAAAAACTCCCAAACGGCAACAACATTTTTTTTTTCCTTTTGCTATTTTTCCACAGCAATAAATCCTTAATCCTAAACCTTCTTCATCCGACGAATGTGCTGATAGGTTAATTATAGACAATAGACAACATTATATTTTATATTTTATCTATAATGGAAGAGGGGAACCCCCATTCCCCAAAGGATGAGGACATCTCTGATGACCTGCTATGGAACACCTCATTTGGGCGCAGGCGCGACGTAGACGGAGGAATTGGGAGTAGGGGATGGAGTCTTTACAGGAAGCAGGGTGGGAAAACGTGTAGTGTGGGCGGCGAGATCTAGATATTAATGAAGTCAGTGCGTTCTGCATGGAACAGTGATTGTTCTGAATCTTTGTAGAGTACATCAAACAATCCCTGTTCCAGGCGTACACAGGCCCGATCGATCCCTTCACCCCCTGCACCTTCTTGCCCCTCCCCCTCCTTTTGAGGATGCGGTTCAGTGAGCTGGTGAGCCCGTGTAGGTTTGGCCACCAGTCTAGGCGAATGTTGGGCTTCTTCATTGGCCGTGATGAACTCGAGGATTTCCTCCACTGGAGTGAGTGGAGTGGTGCCAGGGAGAGCGAGAACATCCATTGACTCTTTGCCCCAGGAGTCCCCTTCCACCAACTCACTGCGGATGGAGTCACCATCACCATCCCCATCCCCGGACAAGACTCCCGCCCCACCCTGTGCAGCGGTTGCCTCTGCCCCACCTGCTGGTCTCTCCTCCACCTCAGTCCCAACCCTGGGGCCAGTGGCAGAGGGGCCTTCCCCCGATGTACCCGGGGAGTCACGACCATAGACAGTGGGGGTGTCGATCCCTATCCCCATCCCCAGTTGGTCTGCACAGGTTTTGATAACTCGACTGGGTCATACCATCAGGTCCAGGTGCTTTCCGGAATCATCTGATAGTACATGATATGACCAGCCAGAGCTATCTCTACTCAGATATGGTGGTGCTGAAATGTACAACTTCAAGTACTTAATCTTTGTCAATAAAACATTGCTTCTTTCACAATCATTAAATCCCATGTGTTTGTTATTATTATCTCACTTGACAACAAAGATACATGTTTTAGAGTTCTACACCATGTAAAGCGAGAAAAATCTTTCATATATTGACCTACTCGACAAGAGGAATATCAGTACCATTTTCAAAAGTAGCAGTAGTTTGAACTCTGGTCGGTAACTAGCTGTAGGTAGTAACCATCCTCAGAATTTTAAACAGGTGGCTGGACAGACATGTGCACCATGACCCTGACAAAAGCTTTGTCACAGTGTGAGTTTTCAGATGTGTCTTTCCAAATTATAAATGTCACTCTTGTATGTGTACCATCACCGTCACCAGCATGTGCCAGACCCTCACCACCCCCTGTGTACAAACACTTGCCACGTACTGAAAGGTGTATCATTTTTCAATTAGTTTTATATCTTGAATACAAAGAGATATTTCCAGAGATAATCATATGACAGAACATGATGCAATTGTAGAGAATAGAATAACAGCCAAGAAGACATTTCAAGAGTTGTTGGTGAAGGTGCAGATACAATAGTGACATTTAAATTCTCTGCCTCAGTGGCCGGTTCTCTGGATACATTCAAGAGAGAGCTAGATAGGGTTCTGAAGGATAGCGGAGACAGGGGATATGGGGAGAAGGCAGGAACGGGGTACTGATTGTGGACGATCAGCCGTTATCACATTGAATGGCGGTGCTGGCTCGAAGGGCCAAATGGCCTACTCCTGCACCTATTGTCCATTGTCTGTCTATTGTCTAAGAGAGGATGAAATCAGTTAAAACTAGACCAAACCTATTCAAAATTGATCAATTTGCTTAAACCTCAAAATACAATTGATATCGTTTACAGGTGTGGTGAAGTCAATAAAGGACCATTCAGCAACTTTAGAGATAACTAAAAAAAAAAAAAAAATCACAAGTTTGGAACAAAATAAAAATCACATCATAATTGTTTATTTTTCCCCATATATTCAATCTCCCAAAATGCAGCGTCTCATACTTGCTCGGATTAAACTCAATCTACCATTTCTCCAATTGATCTGTTTCCCACTGTTTACTTTGGCAGCCTTCCTCACAGTCCGTGACCCCAGCAATCTCGGTGTCATCAGCAAACATGCATACCAAACCATCCACGCTTACGCCCAAGTCGTTTATATGTTCCTTCAAATGTATTCCCAGATGAAAATTATTCCCAGATGTTCAGTTCTTCACTACTCCCTCCTTAACTTCCATCCTTTTACAGTTCTCAGGTGGTTCCCCATTTCTTGGGAATACCTGCAGAAATTCCTTAGGTATGGTCATGCCTGCACAAATTCCGATGACCTCTGAATGGATTTTGTATCCAGACGTCTAGAGACACAACTACACATGGCAGTTCCAATAATGAAATAAACCTGTAAAATGACTCATATAGATAGAAACATAGAAAATAGGTGCACGAGGAGGCCATTCGGCCCTTCGAGCCAGCACCGCCATTCATTGTGATCATGGCTGATCGTCCGCTATCAATAACCCGTGCCTGCCTTCTCCCCATATCCCTTGATTCCACTAGCCCCTAGAGCTCTATCCAACTCTCTCTTAAATCCATCCAATGATCTGCCCTCTGTGGCAGGGAATTCCACAAATTCACAACTCTCTGGGTGAAAAAGTGTTTTCTCACCTCTATCTTAAATGGCCTCCCCTTTATTCTAAGACTGTGGCCCCTGGTTCTGGACTCTCCCAACATTGGGAACATTTTTCCTGCATCTAGCTTGTCCAGTCCTTTTATAATGAATAATCCTTGTTAATAATGATTATGAAACTACTAAACTGATATTTAAACCTTGCTGGTTCTCTATCTTCCTCTCGCATATGGCGCGCACAGCCTAAAGTTGTGGGACAACTTGTTCTATTTGATCTTATTTGATTGTGCACGCCAGGTTGATTGCATTCGTTGAAACAGGGCGGACCACGTGAAGGTTGCAATCTCCCAACCCCTGGTTCTCTCCGTTCCTTTACAGATGGAAGTATGCGATTTGATCTGATCTGCGGCTCTAGACTACAAAGTATTGACTCCAGTGATTCAGTCCCGAGGAAATTGGAGGTGCGCAAGAAATATACACCCATCCAGCAGCGGCCACATCTCATACATTAATACATTTAGAACAAGGGTATTGGTGTGAACCTTCAAATGAAGATAAACAAAGAAAGTTGACTGAGACCCATTTGCAACTGTCTGGTGATCAGGCGTCACATAAACATTTTTGGTTAAAACACAATACGTTTCTGAACCACTCAATTAGTGATTTTTCATTCATTGGGAAATGCCAAAATGTTATGATCCATTTGTTATTGTATCATTTCAAGCAATTAATGGACTTATTATAATATGTCTCTTTATTATATCTGTTATGTTATTCACATAATAAATTTATTGTATGTTTAAATGAGTCACAAGGCCAACGTTACCCACAGCAGGGAAGACCATGTCCTTGATATAAATGATAATTAAGCAGTAGTCTGAAATGTTCCATTAATGACAAACAATGTAATTTAAAAGCTAAGGACTTACCACGCGATTCATCGTTAGTGCTCTGAGCACCTAACCAATGGAATGGAACTGGTGAACTTCAAAAGCAAAGTTAAAGAACCTGCCCTCGTGATGGATTTACACCAAATTTAAGGTTTTTGTTCTGGCATACCTGATTTATCCATAAAAATAGCCAAACTATCATAAAATTGCATTGTTCCGTTTACCAAAGTTATACTGTAGCAGCAGCATGAAGAATCTGACCGCCTACAGCACCTCACAGCTTCTGGAAATGTGCACAATACAAGCCTCAATTAAGATGGCTAATTGGAAGTAGCTTTTATAAAAAAATATTCACACTATCAATGACTCATAGAGTTTTGTATTCAAATTATAACCTTTGCTGCACTGAGGACGCAGTTCTCGAGCAGAATAAGAAAATACACAAATTCAATTATCTGGCACAAGGTTTGGAAAGTCTGAATTGTGCACCTCTGTGTAGGCTTCAAGACCTTTGTGTCAACTGGGATACAATGTATTGTTGACAATATTATTGCAACATGAAAGTACATGGAAATAAGCAGAAATCTTGACCAGAAAAGACTACAAAAAGTAGTAAACACCGCCCAGTCCATCATCAGCTCTGACCTCCCTTCCATCGAGGGGATCTATCGCAGTCGCTGCCTCAAAAAGGCTGGCAGCGTCATCAAGGACCCACACCATCCTGGCCACACACTCATCTCCCCGCTACCTTCAGGTAGAAGGTACAGGAGCCTGAAGATTGCAACGACCAGGTTCAGGAACAGCTTCTTCCCCACAGCCATCAGGCTATTAAACTCGGCTTGGACAAAACTCTGAACATTAATAGCCAATAATCTGTTTATTTGTACTTTATCAGTGTATATATTCATGTGTGTATATATTTATACAATGGTATATGGAAACACTGATCTGTTCAGTATTCGTGCCTACTATGTTCTGGTGTGCTAAAGCAAAGCAAGAATGTCATTGTCCTATCAGGGACACATGACAATAAAACTCTTTTGAACTCTTGCTCTTGAAAAACATGCTTTGATAAAAGATTGCCTGCAGCAATATTTGAAGGCCAGCCCTTATTAACCATTCATACCATAGAAGGCAACGTATTCTTCCCCATTACGCAGACATAGCTAAGATATTATTCTTTCTTGGGTGGGAATGGGATGGCGGAGCAGTGGAGAGAATCAGTGGGCCGGTTGCTGCATTCTTTACCATTTGTGTCCATATCTGTCACCACATTGTACAAACATGTGAGGTGGTGCAGCCACTCAATGGCCAGGTTTATCCCAATGCTCCCAGCAGTGATTTCACAATGTATCATTCTGTGGTTGAATATATGGTATGATAGCTAAAAAAAAAAATTGTACTAGAGGTTGGGATGGCCCTTGGCACTTCATGGGCATGGTCTGTAGAATTCTCTGCCTCAGAGGGCGGTGGAGGCGGGTTCTCTGGATGCTTTCAAGAGAGAGCTAGATAGGGCTCTTAAAATAGTCTGCAGAGAACATTGATGAGGAAGATGCCAGGACTTGAGGGTCTGAACTATCGGGAGGGGTTGGGCAGGCTAGGATTTTATTTATTGGAGAATAGGAAGATGAGGAGCAAACTGATAGAGGTGTAGAAAATCACGAGGAAACAGTTAGGCTTTTACCCAGGCTGGGAGAATCAAAAACCAGAGGACATCAATTTAAGGTGAGATGGGCAAGATTTAATAGGAACCTGAGGGGCAGTATTTTCATTCAGAGAATAGTGGGTATATGGAATGAGCTGCCGGAGGAGGTAGTTGAGGCAGGTGTTGGAACAACATTTAAAGACACTTCGACAGGTACATGGATAGGAACGTTTTAGAGGGATACTGAACCAACTGGGACCCGTTGGGTTCATGTCACACGGGAGGCCTGGTCTCCCAACGCAACCCATTCCCCAACGCAATATTCCACCACTCACCCGTTCCCCCAATGCCACCCGTTCCCCCAACACGATATGCAGTCAAAAGGGACTAGCTTAGATGTGGCATCTTGGTTGGTGTGGACGAGGTGAGCCCATTTCCACGCTGCATAATTTTAATTGAACTGGCTTCCATGATGACAAGGATCTCAAGAGGAATCCGCAATTAATCATTTGCTCAGCAGTACTGATTGAATGTATTGTTAATGCTTCTGCACTCATATGCATGCATTCCCATGCTGGATCCTGCCATAGTTGAGCATGGGACTGTTCTTGGAACAATATCCTCCACCAGTTAACTACTTAATTGTCCATCACAATTCATAATGTGATATGAACATAAGGACATAGGGAAATAGCAACAGAGTCCTGAACAATGCATCAAAAATAATGGGACATCATGATCCACCTGTGAGCCATTAAGATAATCAGATCTCCTTATATTTTTTGCTTCATGGAAAACAACTTTGTAATTAAAGTGACTCTTCCAAGGAACCAGTCTAGTAAACCTTTTCTCCATTTCTCTGAAATCTTTCCATATTCAAAAATAATTGTACGCAGAAATAGATGTAATGCTAATACAGGCACTCTCAGACATAGTAATAGGTGACTTGCATAAACTCGCAATCACGCAAACAATTCTTTAAACCCAAATAAGTCAGGGGCGTCGCATACCAGTGTATTTAGACATTTCAACATAATCAACTTGGACTCTATTTATGAAGGCCAAGATCGCATTTGGTTAATTAATTGCTCTCACAGAATGTGTTGTCCCTTTTAAAGAGTTAAGTCCCTGTCCCACTTTCGTGTCCTTGGCACGCTAATTACGCGACCTCATGGTCGCGTTGAGGCGTGACGGTCCCGCGAAGGTCGCGCGCGATTTCATGCGCCCGCAGAGCCGTCTGGAGCGCGTGACGTCATTTGGAGCGCGTGACGTCATTTGAAGATGGACAAAGTGCTGGAGTAACTCAGCGGGACCGGCAGCATCTCTGGAGAGAAGTAATGGGTGATGTTTTGGGTCGAGACTCTTCTTCAGTCTGAAAGAAGGGTCTTGACCCGAAACGTCACCCATTGCTTCTCTCCAGAGATGCTGCTGGTCCCGCTGAGTTACTCCTGCATTTTGTGTCTACCTTCAATTGTCTTGGCCCCGCTCTGGGAGTAGAAGTGGGGGCGGATCCGGACCGCAACGGGCCGAGTTCGGCGATCGATTGCCTGCTTCTGCTGCTGTTGGAGGTGAGACATTGCGTCACGCCAGGGTCTTGGGCCTGTCCCACTTTGGCCGTCAGTTACGCGACAGGCCATTGGCGCACAAAGATTTCGTTCACTTCAAAAATTTCAGAGCCTCGGCGCTATATCGCGCACAACTCCATACCCCTCCGCACTTCTCAGTGGGACCAGCCCCGCATTGCCATACAATGCCCGTGCGCCTCAACGCGACGACGAGGTCGCATAATTTGCGTGCCACAGACACGTAAGTGGGACAGGCCCTTTAATGTATAAATGCCCTGCACCTGCTTTATGCACCATTTGCTCTATATTGTCCAAATCAGTTCTTCCTGTTAAAGTGTTTGTGCTTCAAGTTGCTTTGGAGCAAAACGTCATGTCACTTCTCTTTCCATTCTACCCTCCTCTATTGTCCCGCAATGTCTTTCTCATCATTAAATATTCCTCTGTTCGGTACCTCCTCAAGATTTGACATTTCACCCCAGATATTCCCATCTGTCATTAGTATACGTAGATAATGCAGAGGCCCCAAATCTGACAACGGAAAACTCCATGGAATTCTGACTTCTATCCATTCTGTTGTATCCATAGTTGTATCCATTCTGCCAAGAGTGAATTAATTTTTTTTAAACAATCTGTGAATTTCACTTTTACTATTACTAGCTTTTATTCTGGTTTTCTAAATGAACCATATTTAAGAGCCAGTCCAACTTGGCGATTTTTTCGGCGACTGCCGGCATCATATCAATGCCGTCAAAAGATTTTGAACATTTCAAAATCCAGCGGCGACAAAAAAATGTTGCGACTCTTGAAAAAACACCGCGCGTCACACGTCATCGTGCCGCATCACGCTGAGTCACCGCCGAATCACACCGCTAATTTTTCGGTGACCTGATCCGTCTGTCAATGATGCGGGCAGTCGCCAAGTGGACAGGCCCTTTAGGCTCCCCAGCTGCCCTGGTGGAATATAAAATATTTACCATTAATTTCGGCTTCTAGATTCCTCAATCATCCATCACTATTATCCTCTGTCTAAGAAAAACTATGTTAGATCCCTGTGGCTTTTCCCATTTAATTCTCTCTCCAGAGATTCCAGTCAGATGCAGATATTTGCCAGATTTTGCAAAGACACTTGCAATTTTACTCAGCTGCGTCCACAATTCGCTGCAATTTCTTGCGGTCCTGGGTGGAGCTGTTCCCAAACCAAGCAGTGATGCATCCTGATAAAATGCTTTGGCTGGTGCATCTGTAGAAGTTGGTGAGAGTTGTAGGGGACATGCCGAACCTCCTAAGCCTTCTAAGGCAGTAGAGGCATTGGTGTGCTTTCTCAGTCGTAGCTGCAATATGGGTGGTTCAGGAGAAGTTGTTGGTGATATTGACTCCTTGGAAGTTGAAGTTTTCAACCATCTCTACTTCCGCACAGCCATTACAAACTGGGGTATGTGTACCGCTACATCCCCTGGTCAATCACTATCTCCTTTGTCTTGCTGACATTGAGAGAGGGGTTGTTGCCTTGACACCAGGACACCGGGTTCTCGATCTCCTTCCTGTGCTCCGTCTCGTCATTATTTGATATCCAGCCCACATCGGTGGCGTCATCTGCAAATTTGAAAATTGAATACGGCTACACAATCGTGGATGTACAAGGAGTAAAGAAGGGGGCTGAGAACGCTTCCTTGCGGTGTCCCCATGTTGAGGATTATCGTGGAGGATGTTTTGTCCCCTCTCCTCACTGATTGGGGTCTGTCGGTCAGGAAGTCGAGGATGCTGTTACAGAGATGCGTGCCAACACCAAGTCCAGCTAGTTTGCTGCTTAGCTAGGATGGTATAATGGTATTAAAGGCAGAGCTGTAGTCTTTGCAGATTTATCACATTAAAACTCCCAAGACTCTTCACAAAAAGCATCTTCAAACAATAGCCCACTCATTTGGTCAATATGATAAATCTTGATCAGAATTTTAGAGGGGAGACATTAGTGATTTTGAAACATAACAAACAGAATTAGGACCTTGATGGCTGAAGACCCAGCCACCAACTGTGAGATCAAGGAAGTCAGAGACAAATAGTGAATTCCTACTTAAAGCAAGCTTACGCAGACCAGGGAGCTCCACTGGTCACAGACCTCTAGCCTCAATATGAAGCTTCCACCACAACTCCGTCTTGTATCAGTGAAGCAGTTATGAAAGTTTACAATCAAGACGCTGCTAATCCCATACATTTTTATCTACTGCAGTAAATTAAAAAATACATAACCAGAGATCCAATGTGAGAAACAATAGTAAGAGCTATTTATTGGATCCTAAAGCAGGTGCAGCCTCATGAAAAAGGGAGTTTTAGCGGAGCCATTCGGACAAGCTGATTTGACTAAGTGCCAGGGATATTATCAGTGATGTGGGCATAATCAAGAAGATTGCAGCTTTAGAATACCATGTAAAATATCTTATGCAATTTTGAGATTATGAACTATTAATCAATTTACAGCAAAATATTCACTCGGATATGAATATAAAGTGCAATTTCTGTCATCAATGCAAATCAACACCAATTCATTTGGGGTTAAAAGAAGAAGGGTCTCGACCTGAAACGTCGCACATTCCTTCTCTCCATAGATGCTGCCTCATCCGCTGAGTCACTCCAGCTTTTTGCGTCTACCTTCGTTTTTACCAGCATCTGCAGATCTTTCTTTCTAATCTTGTGTGTGGACTTCTAATCTTGTGTGTGGACTCGATAAGAAGACTTACCACCACCACCCCCCCCCCCCCCCCCCCCCCCCCCCCCCCCCCCCCCCCCCCCCCCCCCCCGCTCTCACAAAGTTTCCAAAGTTTACAGTCTTGTTTTACTTTTGTAATATGGGTCACTTCACCCAAGAGAAAAACAAACGAAGAGGATATGTGACCCAGAAAGTATTCTTAATATATTTAGAGGAATACTAAAAAAAAAAAATGGACTGCTGCAGCTGGACATTAAATTCTGCACTTGCCAAAAATGTTAGGATCCCATGGATGAACGAAAGGATTCCCTTTATAAGCATTTAATTTGTTCAATTTATATTTTGCAGATGGCAAGCATTACAAATAAAAGTAAAATATAATTTTAGCCATATTATTGTAAGTAGAATTTTTAATTTTACGTTAACGACAGAAACCAAATATAGAAAAAACAGGAATAGCAAAAGGGCATTTTGGTCTGGTCTGTCATTTAATACGATTGCAACTGATCCTCATTGCATCTTATAACCATATTCCTCCTTTCTTCTCATACCCATGGATTTGTACACAAATAAATCATATAGTGACAACATCCAGAGCTTCCTCTGTGAAGATTCCCACACATTGGATGAAGCAATTTCCCATCTCAGTATTAATCTGAAAACAGTGCAGCGAAGATTTGGGAGGATATTGCCAGGACACGATGGCTTGAGCTATAGGGAAAGGTTGGGCAGGCTAAGACTTTATTCCTTGGAGCGCAGGAGGCGGAAGGGTGATCTTACAGAGGAGCATAAAATCATGATAGGGTGAAGGTAGACAATAGACAATAGGTGCAGGAGTAGGCCATTTGGCCCTTCGAGCCAGCACCGCCATTCAATGTGATCATGGCTGATCATCCCCAATCAGTACCCCGTTCCTGCCTTCTCCCCATATCCCCTGACTCCGCTATTTTTAAGAGCCCTATCTAGATCTCTCTTGAAAGCATACAGAGAACCTGCCTCCACCGCCCTCTGAGGCAGAGAATTCCACAGGCTCACCACTCTCTGTGAGAAAAAGTGTTTCCTCGTCTCCGTTCTAAATGGCTTACTCCTCATTCTTAAACTGTGGCCCCTGGTTCTGGATTCCCACAACATCGGGAAGATGTTTCCTGCCTCTAGTGTGTCCAAGCCCTTAACAATCTTATATGTTTCAATGAGATCCCCTCTTTTACAAGGTTAATTCCCGGGATGGTGGGACGGTCATCTGCTGAGAGAAAGGAGCAGCTGGGCTTGTACACTCTGGAGTTTAGAAGAATGAGGGGAGATCTTATTGAAACATCTATAAATAAAACTGAACGATTCCGACGTCTTTTCATTTGCACAATTGATTTTATTGTATTAATTTTAATATATTATTGTTTAAAATCCACGCATTGACGGAAGAATATTTTACCGTCCATCTAACCAGGCGTCAGCGTGTATGTCATGTAATTTGACGGTTTTACGGGCGTCAGTAACTGGCGCTCCGCAGTTGCCGAAAAAAATCGCAAAGTGGGACGGGCCCTTGAGTCATCACATGCATTGATTATCCTATTCCACTAGTTACTTCTTCAAAACCTCTAGCAACATTATCAAATACAATATTCCTATCATGAATCCACATTGACTTTCTCTTATCCCCGATATATTTTGTGCCCTATTATTTCCTTCATAACATAACAAGCGCTGGACATCGATGTGGAGTCCTGGGAGAGCCTTGCAGCTGACCGCACGAGGTGGAGAGGTACCCTGAACCAACATCTCAAAACGGGGGAAGAGAAACTGTTGAACGCAGCGGCAGACAAGCGGGCGCGCAGAAAGGAGAGCAGCAACTTCAACAGACCAGAGATCACACACACACAAATGTGACCTCTGCCACAGAGACTGTCACTCCCGTATTGGTCTCTTCAGCCACAAGCGACGCTGCTCGAGCCGAGGTTTGGAGCAAGCAGCCAACAACTAGGATGCATCACCCATGGTCAGTCATGACCGAGGGGGGCCTACGATTATATCCTTCATAACAGACTGCAGCATTTTCCAGATGTTATGCCAACTGAATGCAGATCCCTGTTTTCTCACTCCATTCTTGAAATAGTGGTTACATTTGCCATCCTCCATACTGAAATCATTCTTTAATTAATAATTAATAATGTTATACAATAACAACCAATGCATCCACTACTTCAATAATTTATTGCATATATTAGAGCAGATAATAGAAATAAAATCTCTCCTCCAAGCCAAAAATGAACTAGATTTCCTTATAAATAGTTGACATTTCCTTGAATGTAAAATTAATAATGTTTGATATGCATGGGGCAGTTCATCTGCTGGCATCATGTTAAATATAAAGGTCCTTGTTGTATTTGATGTCTCAAAAATAAATAAAAATAATGCAAGTTGAAAATAAAATAATTTAAGATATGGAAGTTGCAGATATTTGCAGTCAACTCTCAATATTTGACAATGCAATAACGAGAGATACTGAAGTAAAGAAGTCCAGTTTTAAAAATACAGCATTTACATCAGACACCTTTGTCAGAAATTCCAACAGATATACTGTACATATTTGACAATTCCAGAACACATGATGGTAACTCTTTAAAATGTACATATTTGATACGTCTTACTAAAAGATGCTGAATTGGACTAATTTCTGACTTCTGATGGCAATGCTACAATTTAAACAGTCACAGTCAATTGTATATATGACTAAGAGATACTGTATAGTATATGAGGGTTTTTCTTTTCTTTTTTTCTCTTTTTTTTGTATGGCTTTTAAATATTTGATTAGTGTATAAATGCAAATAATTTGGTGTACATATAGCTACTGGTGTACAGATGGTGTACATATAGCTGCTAAATTTGTATATAAGCAGTTGAATAAAGGGTGGGAATTAATAAGCTTTGGTTTCTTCCCGCTCCTTTTCGGACACATACGATTTCATTTACTTATAGATACTGTTTATGACACTTTATAAATATTCTTGTTTTGATTTTTGTATGGTGTTTCACACTTGCCATTTATCCTTTTATTCTGTTCAAAATAAATAATTAAATAAATAAATAAAGCATTCTGCTATATAATATTTCAATCTAGCACTGTTTGATTTATGGAAAAGAAAATCATCTGCAGGGGCTATTAGGGACCTTTTAAATTCCTTATTAACCTAAACAATGGCAAAAACCCATGCCCGTTAAATTAGCCTAAGTGGAGACAGCCATTCAGTGCATTTCGCTGCCTGCTCTTGATAATGATATGATGAGCATCAAATATGCAGTTTGACAGGTTATTACATAACAAAGAGCAGCTGGCTTCATATGTAAGGGTACATTTCAATAATGTCCCTGAACTATTGGGGAAGTACAGAAGAAATTAGCTGGCATGAAGAAAGTCACTGTGACAAATGATTGCACTCTGCCCTACAATATCAACCTAAATTTGAACAAATATGTTTGGAGTTTTGATACATACAACATGAATGGAATAAATAATTATGAATCAGATCCACGGATATGAAAATCTAAAGCATTCAACTTTCATGCAACCAGAATTTAATGAACACATGAGAAAAATGAGTTCATTATTTCCATTTATGTTGCTACTTCAAAGTTAAGTGGGAAAATAAAATAAAATAGTGCACACTTACAGAATTGTTAAATAAGTCACCAGCACATAACTAAGTACAGTTGATCTCTCCTGATGTTATACTATGCCCTCCATAATGTTTGAGACAAAGACCCATCATTTATTTATTTGCCTCTGTACTCCATAATTTGAGATTTGTAATTGAAAAAAAATCACATGTGGTTAAAGTGCACATTGTCAGATTTTATTAAAGGCCATTTTTATACATTTTGGTTTCACCATGTAGATGTTTGGGACACATGACTTCACGTGTGTTTGCAGTTGCTCAGGTGTGTTTAATTGCCTCCAGGTATAAGAGAGCTCTCAGCACCTCGTCTTTCATCCAATCTTTCCATCACCTTTGGAAACTTTTATCGCTGTTTATCAACATGAGGAACCAAAGTTGTGCCAATGAAAGTCAAATAAGCCATTATGAGACTGAGACACAAGAATAAAACTGTTAGATACATCAGCCAAACCTTAGGCTTACCCAAATCAACTGTTTGGAACATCATTAAGAAGAAAGAGAGCACTGGTGAGCTTACTAATCGCAAAGGGACTGGCAGGCCAAGGAAGACCTCCACAGCTGATGACAGAAGAATTCTCTCCATAATAAAGAAAAATCCCCAAACACCTGTCTGACAGATCAGAAACACTCTTCAGGAGTCAGGTGTGGATTTGTCAATGACCACTGTCCGCAGAAGACTTCATGAACAGAAATACAGAGGCAACACTGCAAGATGCAAACCACTGGTTAGCCGTAAAAATAGGATGGCCTGGTTACAGTTGCCAAGAAGTACTTAAAAGAGCAACCACAGTTCTGGAAAAAGGTCTTGTGGACAGATGATACGAAGATTAACTTATTGATATCACAGTGATGGCAGGAGCAAAGTATGGAGGAGAGACGGAACTGCCCAAGATCCAAAGCATACCACCTCATCTGTGAAGCACGGTGGTGGGGTGTTATGGCCTGGGCATGTACGGCAGCTGAAGGTACTGGCTCACTTATCTTCATCGATGATACAACTGCTGATGATGGTAGTAGCATCTTGAATTCTGAAGTGTATAGACACATCCTATGTGCTCAAGTTCAAACAGATGCCTCAAACCTCATTGGCTGGCAGTTCATTCTACAGCAAGACGATGATTCCAAACATACTGCTAAAGCAACAAAGGAGTTTTTCAAAGCCAAAATGGTCAATTCAGAGTGGCCAAGTCAATCTCACGATCTGAACCCAATTGAGCATGCCTTTTATATTCTGAAGAGAAAACTGAAGGGGGCCAGCCGCCAAAACAAGCATAAGCTAATGATGGCTGCAATACAGGCCTGGCAGAGCATCACCAGAGAAGACACCCAGCAACTGGTGATGTCCATGAATCGCAGACTTCAAGCAGTCATTGCATGCAAAAGATATGCAACAAAATACTAATAATGACTACTTTCATTTACATGACATTGCTGTGTCCCAAACATTATGGTGCCCTGAAATGGGGGGACTACGTATAAACACTGCTCTACATGGTGAAACCAAAATGTATTAAAATACCCTTTATTAAAATCTGACAATGTGCACTTTAACCACATGTGAGTGTTTGTATTACAAATCTCCAATTAGGGAGTACAGAGGCAAAAAAGGGCACTGTATCTTGGAAGTCAAATTCAACTTTAGTTGTCGGATGAATAGGGATTAGAGAGCCAATGGATAATCTAGAGAATACCAATGGAAATTAGTTCTCAATTTGAAATTAATCATGAAAGAAAGCTTGCAGAGAATATAAAAAACTGACTGTAAAAGCTTATTTAGATATGTGAAGAGGAACAGATTAGTGAAGACAAATGAAGGTCCCTTACAGACAGAAACAGGTGAATTTATAATGGGAAACAAGGAAATGGCAGACCAGTTAAACAAGTACTTTGGTTCTGTCTTCACTAAGGAAGACACAAATAATCATGCTTTGTAACTTTGTCAACGCCGTAGATGGCCGCTATATGCATATATTGTGTATGGAAGCAAAGAATATCACTATGCCTAGCCACATGTGACAATAACATATTCATATTCCTATTCCCATTCCTACTCAAGGAGGCGGCCCTAGAAATCGTGGATGCATTGGTGACCATTTTCCAATTTCTATAGACTCCAGATCAGTTCCTGTGGACTGGAGGGTGGCTTTTGAAAAGGGAGGGAGAGAGGAAACAGGGAATTATAGACCAGTTAGTCTGACATTAGTAGTTGGGAAAAAACTTGAGTCGATTGTTTAAAGATGTTATAGCAGTTCATTTGGTAAGCAGTGACAGGATCAGTGAAAGTCAGCATGGATTTATGAAGGGGAAATCATGCTCGACTAATCTTCTGGAATGCTTTGAGAATGGATAAGGGAAATCCAGTGGATGTTGACTTTTAAAAGGCCTTTGACGAGGTCCCATACAAGAGATTAGTGTGCAAAATTAGAGCACATGGTATTGGGGGTAGGGCATTGACATGGATAGAGAACTGATTGGCAGACAGGAAGCAAAGAGTAGGAATTAACTGGTCCTTTTCAGAATGGCAGGCAGTGACTAGTGGGGTGCCGCAAGGCTCAGTGCTGGGACTCCAATTATTCACAATATATATTAATGATTTAGACAAAGGGATTAAATGTAACATCTCCATGTTTGCTGATGACAATGCTGAGTGGCAGCGTGAGCTGTGAGGAGGATGCTATGAGGCTGCACGGTGACTAGTATAGGTTGGATGAGTGGGTAGATGTATGGCAGATGCAGTATAATGTGGATAAATGTGAGGTTATCCACTTTGGTGGCAAGAACAAGAAGGCTGTTTAATATTTGAATGGTGTCAGATTAGGAAAAGGGGAGGTGCAACGCGACCTGGGTGTCCTTGTACATCAGTCATTGAAAGTAGGCATGCAGGTACAGCATGTATGCAAATGGCATGTAGCCTTCATAGCGAGAGGATTTGAGTATAGTAGCAAGGAGGTCCTACTGCAGTTGTACAGGGCCCTGATGAGACCACACCTTGAGTATAGCGTGTAGTTTTGGTCTCCTAGTTCAGCATAGGTTCACCAGGTTAATTCCCGGGATGGTGGAAGAATGGATCTTCTGGGCATATATTCACTGGAATTTAGAAGGATGAGAGCGCATCTTATAGAAACATATAAAGTTATTAAGGGATTGGACAGGTTAGATGCAGGAAAAATGTTCCCGGTGTTGGGGGAGTCCAGAACCAGGGGGTCACAGTTTAAGAATAAGGGGTAGGCCATTTAGGACTGAGATGAGGAAAAACCTTTTCACCCAGAGAGTTGTGAATCTGTAGAATTTTCTGCCACAGAAGGCATTGGGGGCAATTCACTGGATGTATTCAAGAGAGAGTTGGATGTGGCTCTTAGGGCTAAAATAACCAAGGGATATGGGGAGAAAGCAGGAACGGGGTACTGATTCTGGATGATCAGCCATGATCATATTGAATGGCGGTGCTGGCTTGAAAGGCCAAATGGCCTACTCCTGCACTATATTTCTATGTGTCTTTATTTTTATATATTTCAATTTGATAACATTTATAATTATAGAAATGTATTGCAATTTAGGAAGCAGGGAGAATTTAATTAGATCATAAGAGTGTCTCTGCACACAAGCTGGGAAGTTGGAAGAATAATCATTAAAGTGTGACAGTGCCACCTGTGGCAGGCAGATTTCCACCTCATTTACTGGTATAAAATTCACCAGGTTCAGCAAAAATGCACTATCGTAAATTCCCATCAGAGAAATCAGCATGTCAAAGAGTTATGGATAAATAATCTTAAAATCCATGCTCAAGTGGCAATTTTAATAAATCCGTAAGTTATGTAACACATTCAAAAACAATTTGATAATTTCCTCTAACCCCAAGCACACATTTGGAATTGACACAACAGACAACAAAGGAGTGCCACATTACACAAGATCACTCGCTACTATTACGTGAACGGAGTGTTAACGCAGTGTAGCGATATTATAACATTGAAAATTCTTGGCAGTTCAAGGAGTTCCTCATTTAGCGTTGGGGTGTTGGCAAAGGACTGTACCAAATGTACATCCAAAGGACGGGATCTTGTCAACAATTGGGGAAATCAAAAGAGGACAAAAAGGAAGTTCTGCCCACACTGGCCCTTATAGTATGCTATCCCCTGGATCTAGGGTAATGGACATCAGAGACATAATGCGAAACATTTAAATGGGGGGGGGGGGGGCACGCATCTGGGCCCCAGCTATGCATGCCTCTTTGCAGGGTTCTTCGAACAATCCCTGTTCCAGACTTACACTGGCCTCTATATCCGCTACATTGACGAATGCATCAGGGCTACCTGCCGCAACCATGCAGAACTCACGGACTTCAGTACCTTCAATGCCAATTTCCTTCCTGCACTCAAATTGATTTGGGCCATCTCGGACATCTACTTTCCGTTTCTTGATCTCATTGTCTCCATCACAAGACATAGACTATCAACTGACATTTATTATAAACCTACTGACTCCCACAGCTGTCTAGACTACACTTCTTCCCATCGTGCCTCCTGCAAAGACTCTATCCCCTGCTCCCAATTCCTCTGTCTACGCCGCATCTGTGCCCAAGATGAGGTGTTCCATACCAGCACATTGGTGATGTCCTTATTCTTTAGGGAACAGGGGATAGATGAGGCCCTCACATAGGTCTCCTTGGTATCCCACAGCTCCACTCTTACACCCCCTCCATCACACAAGGACAGAGTCCCCCTAGTCCTCACATTTCACCCCATCAACTGTCGCATACAGCACATAATAGACAACATACAATAGGTGCAGGAGTAGGCCATTCGGCCCGTCGAGCCAGCACCACCATTCATTGCAATCATGGCTTATCATCCACAATCAGTACCCCATTCCTGCCTTCTCCCCATATCCCTTGACTCCGCTATCTTTAAGAGCTCTATCTAACTTTCTCTTGAAAGCATCCAAAGAATTGGCCTCCACTGCCTTCTGAGGCGGAGAATTTCACTGATTCACAACTCTCTGGGTGAAAAAGTTTTTCCTAATCTCCGTTCTAAATGGCCTACCCCTTATTCTTAAACTGTGGCCCCTGGTTCTGGACTCCTCCAACATTGGGAACATCCTCCAACATTTTCACCACCTCCAACGGGATCCCACCACGAGCCACATCTTCCCATCTCCACCCCCTTTCCGCTTTCTGCAGAGACTGTTCCCTTCATAACTCCCTGGTTAACTCATCTCTTCCCACCCAAACCATCCCCTTCCCAGGTACTTAGCGGGTCTGGTAGCATCTTTGGAGAGAAGGAATGGGTGACGTTTTGGGTCGAAACCCTTCTTATTAGTGTGCTCCCTTTCTTCATCTCGTTATTAGTTTCTCTATATTGTTAAGGATATTATGTTCTATCTCAAATGGGTAGAGGAGACAGGATAACTGGATAAGCTAATTATTTCCTTATTTTCCTTTGCAATTTTATACTTCTGCTTT
This sequence comes from Okamejei kenojei, assembly GCA_035221665.1. Classification (NCBI taxonomy): domain Eukaryota; kingdom Metazoa; phylum Chordata; class Chondrichthyes; order Rajiformes; family Rajidae; genus Okamejei; species Okamejei kenojei. The sequence continues at coordinate 45,398,946 of CM069149.1, read as the reverse complement.
TAAAAAGCTCATTTAACCAACATTTTCTTTTCGATGTATAACCAATTTAAACATCAATAGCAAATTATTTTAATCCCTTTTTCAGTAAACTATCTTGCCAGAATGTTTGGGGTTTTTTCTACTTCATAAATATCACAATCCTCTGAACCTAAATCTAATTTTTTAATGGATTTTGAAAGCAGCTGATAAGGGAGATGAAGCCGTTATCTTCCATTGATGTGGTAGTTTAGGCCAAAAGAACATTAAAATGAACATAAGATAAGACACAAAATGTTGGAAGAACTCAACGGGACAGGCAACATCTCTGGAGAGAAGGAATGGGTGACGTTTCGGGTCGAGAACGTTCTTCAGACTTGTTAGGGATAAGGGAAACGAGAGATATTGATGGTGATGTGGAGAGATAAAGAACAATCAATGAATGAAAGATAATGCAAAAAAGTAACGATGATAAAGGAAACAGGCCACTGTAAGCTGTTTGTAGGTGAAAATGGGAAGCTAGTGCGACTTGGGTGGGGGAGGGATGGAGAGAGAGGGAATGCTGAGACCACCTGAAGAGAGATAAATCGATATCTCTGCAGATCGATATCTGCAGTTCCATCTTACACATTCAAATGAACCTGTTCACGGCCAAGTTTTTTTTTTAAACTATTGGCCATGACCTGAGTATCTGAGGAAAGGCAATGAACAGGTGAAAAATCATGTTCTTTCTTTGGTTTTGTTACATGGAATCTCTTGTTAACCATGGCTACATTATTTGGCTGCGTTGCTCTCATTGTATCTGTATCTTGACGTATAATCACCATCACTGGTTGTCGCATGCGTTAGGAAGGTCATGTGCAAAGTCGCAGCTAAATATTAAAGTGGGCCTTAGACGTCAGCGTCTTAATATCGATTCGTTTCCAACTTGGCCCTGAATGGGAACGTTGACCCCTCGACCTCAATGGTGTTGTCCTGAATGAGAAGCAGTGGGCAGAAGGTGGCCAGTTTAAAGGTGGGCAAACCAGAAGAGTGAACATTGGCTTCAGGGAGTGAGCCTAACCAATAAGAACGAGTCGGTCCTCTCTTCAAACAATCTTAAACTATTCGCTTCAGCTACAATGCATTGATTTCAATATTGACAAATATTGAAATCAATCATCGCCTTTCCCTTCTCTCCATAGATGCCTCACCCGCTGAGTTCCTCCAGCATTTTTGTCTCTCTTCGATTTTTCCAGCATCTTTCGTAACAATATTCCTAGAACGGCCCACCAACGTCTTGCACAGCTTAACATAACGTCCCAACTTCTACACTCTATTCTCTGAAAATGCAGCACCTCACACGCTTTAGCCATTCTTCGCCCACTTGCCCAGCTGATCACGATCCCACTGTAATTCTTCACTGTCCACGATACCACCTATTTTAGTGGCATCTACAAGCTTACTAATCATGTCTCGTACAGTCACATCCAAATAATTGACATTGATGACAAATCAGTAATAAAACCAGCACCCATATGAGGCCCACCACTACTTAGAGGCCTCCAGTCCAAAAAATAAAATGTGTTACTTACATCCCAGTTTGTATACTTGTTTTATGCACTTGGTTCTCATCTTTAAAGAAAGCTAAAACTGTCAATGTTTGTTCGAATGTTATAAATAGGGTAAAATAGTGGCCAGTAGTGACCTGCTTTTATTTCTAACACAGGATCTATTGTAGATTTAAGTACTGACTCACCATAATTTAAATCATTAAGTTTGCCTGTTTCATGATCCATAAAGTTGTGGTATGTGTATCATGTTCTGTAAAATGATTCATACATTGTGCTAATATTTGACTTGATACTACAGGATAAAGCATGGCAAATTGAGGCTCACAAGAAGCCCAAATGGATAATAGAAAGACAAGGGCAGGTATCCAGATTCCTTGATGGGAATTGGTGCAACTGTGTGAAAGCAACACTGCTTATTTTTCTCCTCAACAGCTGAACTTGTTTTCTAACGATTATTCGCTGAAGCAATGGTGTGCCTTTTAAATTCATTTTTGGGATCTGGGTGGCACTGGTAAGCTCAGTGGTTATCATCCAGCCCTAATTGTCTTTCAGTGGGTGATGGCAAGTCTGAACTGCTTAAATCTTTCTTGTAAAGGTGCTTCGATCAAGCTGTGGGGATTTGGAAACAGCAACAAAAGATAGTGATATACTTACAAGTCAGGGCGCTGTGAAACGTGTGGGGGAACCTTAAGTTGTATATTCCTCTGCATCTACTATCCTTGGTCGTTTTGGCATTACAGGTAAAACATTTGGGAAGTGCTCTCAGAGTGGACTGGACGTTTAATAGGTGGTCGAAGATGCACTATTCATGACAGAGAAAATGAACGGCCTCATGTCCAAAATTGGCAAAGGAGCCATTGCATGATTCCCACTCACTGCCCTTCTTCAGCTGATGAATCAGTGCATTTCCATGCTGAGGAATATTTGGAAGAAACAATGAGAGTTTCAAGGGCACAAAATGTTCTCTGAATGTGGGATTTTTGTGTTTATTACCTAGAATATCCTGGAAGTGCCATCAGTGGATGGGTCCTAAAGGGCATGGTTGCCAGATTTGCCTGCTGCAAATAGTGAGTGAATCAAAATGAGCGGGAAATAATTGACCTCATCAACACCAAACTGTGCTAGATGTATATATCCATGAAGACTAATGGTATGAATAACCATCGTAAAGCCCTCATGGAGGCACTTTTTGAAACCCCCCATCAGCTCGTGTGCCACAACATATGTCCTAAATGGGATAAGCTCTACAATATGGCAGCTTCCATGACCCACGATGAATTGTCAAGAGCAATGCAAAATATTGCACCATATGGCACAACGTACTCCTCACTATCATTACTACCATGTCAAGGGAACATCTCTGGTTCAATATCTAAAATAATATTCCAGCAGCAACACAAGGCATATTTAAAAGTTGAGGTGCCAGCTACTATAGATGCAGCACAGGGAAAGAATGCTCAACAGTATTCAATAGACAATGCTTAATGATCTCACAATCAGTTCCAAGTTCTGCAATTCACATTTATTCTTGAATGGTGATAATCAATTAAACCGCTACTAAGGAAAGGCAGTTCCAAGAAAATCATCATACTCAGTGAGGCCCTCCGTGAGTGCCAAAGACAATTCTGAAGCATTCACCTCAGTTTCTCCTTGAGATGCCACCACCACTGAAGCCAGTATCAAGCTAATTGTATCGAGAAATGGTTGAGGAAACGAGATATTGCAAATGTTATCGGACCAGTCAACATTGAAGCTGGATGTTAGTTGGCTGTTACTCTTAAAACACTTAACTCAAGAAAAAGTGTAGAGGTTATTCTCATCTGTTCATACTGTCAAGGAAAATAAAATAAAAAATCACAAAGTACACTACAGAATATTTACAGCTTTATCTGCAACCTGCTGCTCTACTTCATTGCTGCTTCAGTTCCATTAAATAGAGTATTAGCTTTGTGATTTGATTTTAAAAAAAATCCAAGATCTCCTGGGCCGGAGCAATTATATTCTGTGGGAAGCTAGAAAGGAAATTGCAGAAGCCCTGGCTGAAATTTACAGAAGATTAGAGGGTGGCAAACCTTGTGCCTCTATTCAAAAAGGGCTGCAGGGAAAAGGCTGGAAACTATAGGCCAGTGAGCTTAACATCTGTAGATGGAAAGTTACTAGTGAGTATTCTGAGGGAGAGGATATACATGCATTTAGGCAGACAAGGGCTGATAGGGAGAATCAGCATGGTTTTGTACGTGGGAGGTTGTGTCTTACAAATCTGATTTTTGTGAAGATGTGACCAAAAAGGTTGATGAAGGCAGAGCTGTAGATGTATATATGGACCTCAGCAAAGCATTTGACAAGGTTCCACATGGTAGGCTGCTTTGGAAAATTAGATCCCATGGGATTCAAGATAGCTGTATTGATAGAAAATTGGCTTCATAGAAGGAAGCAGAAGGTGGAAGGTTGCTTGTCATACTGGAGGCCTGTGTCTAGGCTTCAGTGCTGGGCCCATTGCTGTTTGTCATTTATATCAATGATTTGGATGAGAAAGTGATTTGGTTAGCAAGTTTGCAGATGGAACAAAAATAGGTGGTATTGGGGATAGTGAAGATGGTTGTCAAACATTTCAGCAGGATCTTAATCGGTTGAGCAGGTGGACTGAGTAATGGTTGATGGAATTTAATATAAAGAAATGTGAGAGGTTGCCTTTTGGGAGCACTAACATGGGCAGAACCCACACAGTGAAAGGTTGGACTGTGGGGAGTGTTGTGGAACAGAGGGATCTAGGAGTACAGGTACATAGTTCGTTGAAAGTAGTATCACAGGTTGAGAGGGTGGTCAAAAAGGCTTTTGGCACATTGGCCATCAGCCAGAGCATTGAGTATAGAAGTTGGGAGGTCTTGTTGCAGTTGTACAAGACATTAGTGAGGCTGCATTTAGAGTAAAGGATTCCGTTTTGGGCACTATGTTATAGGAAAGATGTTGTCAAAGCTGGAAAGGGTGCAGAGAAGATTTACAAGGATGTTGCCAGGACTCGATGGCCTGGGCTAGGACTACTCCTTGCAGTATAGGAGGATGAGAAGATCTTTTTTCACACAGAGAGTGGTGAGTCTGTGGAATTCTCTGCCACAGAAGGTAGTTGAGGCCAGTTCATTGGCTATATTTAAGAGGGAGTTAGATGTGGCCCTTGTGGCTAAAGGGATCAGGGGGTATGGAGAGAAGGCAGGTATAGGATACTGAGTTGGATGATCAGCCATGATCATATTGAATGGTGGTGCAGGCTCGAAGGGCCGAATGGCCTACTCCTGCACCTATTTTCTATGATTCTATGAGGGATGAACTTATAGAGGTGTATAAAATCATGAGAGGAATAGATTCGGTAGACACACAGATTCTTGCCCAGAGTAGCGGAATCAAGAACCAGGGGACATTGGTTTAAGGTGAGGAGGGAATGGTTTAATAGCAATCTGAGGGGTAACAGTTTCATGCAAAGGGTGGTAGGTATATGGAGCGAGCTGCCAGAGAAGGTAGTTGAGGCAGGAACTATTGCAACGTTTAAGAAATATTTAGATAGGCACATGGACAGGACAGGTTTAGAAGGAATTGAGCCAACCACAGATAGGTGAGACTAGTGTTGATGGGACATATTGGCTGATGTGGGAAAGTTGGGCTGAAGGGCCTATTTCCACACTGTGGGACTCTTTGCCTTTATGTCATTAAGAACCTGAGTGAAAGAATTCAAACAAGGAGCTCCAGGCCAGATGAACTAGGCACTCGCAAATCGATTGTAACTTCCTAGGATGGCACGGAGGCATAGTGGTAAAGCTACTGCCTTACAGCGCCAGAGACCCGGGTTTGATCCTGACTACGGGCGCTGTCTGTACGGAGTTTGTACGTTCGCCTCATGAGTTTTCTCCGAGATCTTCAGTTTCCTCCCACACTCCAAAGACGGACAGATTTGTAGGTTAATTTAGTTTAGTTTACTTTAGAGATACAGCACGGAAACAGGCCCTTTAGCCCAGCAAGTCTACGCTGACCAGCAATCCCCGCACATTTACACTACCCTACATACAAATAGGGGCAATTTTACATTGATACCAAGACAATTAACCTACAAACCTGTATGTCTTTTGTGTGTGGTGGAAACGGAAGATCTCAATGAAAACCCACTCGGGTCACAAACTCTGCACAGACAAGTACCCGTGGTCAGGATCGAACCCAGGTCGCTGGCGATGTAAGGCAGTAGGTCTATCGCTGCACCACCATGCTGCCCCGGCTTGGTATGAATGTAAAATTATCCCTAGTGTGCGTAGGGTAGTGTTAATGTGCAGGAATCGCAGGTCGGTGCGGACTCTGTGGAGCAAAGGGCCTGTTTCCATAGAGTATCCCTAACTAAACTAAAATCAGAGATACAAAGAGTCAAAGTTTTGAGGGCAGAGGTTGAAGATTGGGGTAGTGATTTGCAGTGAAAGAGTTAACATTTTTTAATTACATAGAAAACATGGCGGCTAATGATGGCAGATTTAAAGGGAAGCAAGAAACAGAAACACTACCAGCTAAGACACAAAAGGAAATTGCACATTCAAGAGTTGACAATAGACAATAGGTGCAGGAGTAGGCCATTCGGCCCTTCGAGCCAACACTGCTATTCAATGTGATCATGGCTGAGTTGGAATGAACTGAGAAAGAGCATAATATGGTTCAAATTATGAGCATAATATTAGCAAATTGAGTTCAGAGAGGATAATTAATTGATTTATTGCTTTTATTATTGGAGGCAGCAATGAAGCAGAGAAGGGAAGAGGCATTTAAAATTGTCTGCAATTGGTAAACCAAACTTGAAGTTATATTTGCATCAAAAATGTAGCTGGGCAAGCGAACCAACCAAAGAATCGACTGAAATAAAATCTCAAACATATCGAGGCAGATCCTCCACCAAGGCAACAGTGTTTCTTTCATAATATATTCATGTTTCTTTGTGCATGTCCCAAAATGCAGGAATTTATAATCATATAAAATGCTGCGGGTGCTGGCAGCCGCTTCTGCATTGAGGCTATGGACTTCCCGCAGGTACAGATGGGACAGATCAGACATGCATAGACTTCCTAGATCTTGGGTAAGCACGTGCCTCTTTACATGTGGGACAAATACACAGTTTCTATTGCAGTAATTTGACTTAATTTAGTTAAATTTTAAAATCTTTATAAAATGTCATTAGTGCCTTAATTTAAAAAAAAAAATAACGCACTGCCAATTATCAGGTATTTTTAACATTTTGTTTGAGTGACAGTTTTTGATAGTCGGTGAGTTTCAGGCAGGGTCTCAAACTCAGTACGAGCCTTTAGCCACATACACTCAGAAGGGACGCGCACTGGGCCAGACTGATTTATGAAGGGACTGTCTCCAAGCAAAAGACTGGATGCCAAGGGCAGACAGCCAAAGATTTCAAGGTGAGTGGAAAGTCTGCCTAACATGTTTGAAATCCAATAAAAAATGGGCTTCATCAGATATCAAATGTGCTTCCATGGAAGAGATTATTTGTTACAGTTTGAATTGAAAAGGTGCCTTTCTGTACCATGTGCACACATTTCAGACTTTCAACTTAAGATAGGGTGATTTCCAGATAAAATGTACTGGCAATGCGCTGTATGTTCCTATTAGTGTCACTGTTGTTAGGCAACCGTTGTTGCCAGGCAACTAGGAATAGTGCAAATTTGATTTGTGACTTATTTTGGAGGATGACAATTGTTTTATTATTTTCAAAAGTGAGAAATAACCCAAAAAAAATCATCCACAGTAGAATGAAAATGTCAAAAATTATCAACTCTACTTAAATAAACTGCAGGACAAACATTATCACTTTGGATAATCAAGGTAAAATTAATCCTTGGAAATATATCAGAACATCAATAGAAAGTCCAAGTTATGGTGCAAATTGCATTTCTCTAACAGGGTTTTGTTGTTTTACAGCACCAAAATAATTACAGTTGGTACAAAATATTTAAATCAAAGATTCGCTATTTACTGAAACAAAGTCTGCCAGATCAGAAACTGCAATGAGATTAGAATTGGATAATCTGTATGTTCACATATAATTCTCCATCCCCCATTCCCATCATTTTACTCCACCCAGCAAATACAATTGTTTAAATATCTGCCTGCTTCCTTTTGTTTTTTTTTAAATCTCAATGTAAAACCATTTATTACATCCTACACCATAGTATGAACCCTAATCCCCACAAAACCTCTTTATTACATATCTGACTACTTCTTAGCCTGATTTCATTCAATCGATTCAACAACACCTCACATATGTAATGCAAAAAATTGCCTAGGTCAACATAAAAATGGATGCCAAAATAAATGAGTTATTAAAATAAATGACTAAAAGTTTAGACAAAAACATAGGGCATTAAACAAAGCTGGATGAGAAAGGATTAAATAAGGAATTCAAGACTATTGGTACCCAAGGAAGAATAGGCATGCCCATTAATCTTTGTGAATAGGTTATTGAGAGACACACAAGGAGAAATTGCTGACGTCTTTACAAAAATGTTGTATCCTCTCTAGCCACAGATAAGGTCCAAGTTCTGGAGAGTAACCAATGTTATGCATTTGTTTAAGAAAGGAAATATTGACAATCTTGGATGTTATATGGTCATGAGCTTCAAATCAATCAAAGCTATTGGAGAGGATTCTTAGGAGTAGGGTTTATGTGACATTAGAAGGGAATGTGCTACTTAGGGATACTCGGTATGGCTTTGATGAGGCCAGGTCATGTCTTACAAACTTGATTGAGTTTTTGAGGTGGTGACAAAGGTGAATGGTAAGGATAGGGTAATGCATAGAGTCTACAAGTATTTGAGCAAGGCATTCGACATGATTAATCATGGTAGACTGATGCAGAAGATTAAGGGCCGTGGAATCCACAGTATCTTTGCAGCTTGGAATCAGAACTAGCTTACCCATAGAACACCGAGGGTAGTGGTGGAGATTCTGACTGAGGATTGGGGAGCAGTGGTGTTCTGCAGTACTGGGATCTCTTTTGTTTGAGAGATAGATATAGAGATATAGATATAGATATAGATATATATATATATATGTATACACAGACATATACACATACACACACACACACACACACACACACACACATAAATAAATAAATAAATAGGACAAAAAATGGAGACATGTTGGTTAGTTAGTTTATAGATGACACAGAAAATGGTGGAGTGGCAGACAGTGAAGGTTGTTACAGGTCCCCAAAAGTAGCAAAACAAATTGGTGGAGTGGCGAAGAAGACGTATGGTATGCTTGGCTTCATAGGTCGGAGCCTTGAGGATAAGAGTCAGGCACTTTTATCGGACTTTGGTTTGGAGTATTGTGTGTAGTTCTGGTTGCTGCAGAAGGTTTATCAGGATGCTGCCTGGAATAAAGAATATCAGCCAGAAGGAGCGATTGGACAAACTTGGATAGTTTTCTCTGGATCGGAGGCCAAGTGTCTACTTGATAAATGTATATCAAATTTTGATAGGTATAGACTGCTTGAAAATGCATAACAATAGAGTGCCTGTCTTTAAAGTGAGATGGGGAAAGTTTAAAGATGTACAAGTTTGTTGAAGATTTGTTTTTAAGCCCAGAATGTGTTGCCAGGCATAGGAGTGGAAGCTGATACAATAGTAGGCTTTTGGATAGCAACATGATGGTGCAGAGAATGGAGGGATATGGATCACGCACAGGCAGAAGAGGTTTAATTATGCATCATGTTTGCCACCGATATTATGGGCAAAAGGGCCTGTTCTGTGCTGTATCGTTCTATGTTCCATACCCTATGAATATAGGGGGGAAATAGCCAATAAGGCCCAAATCAAATTAATTTTACGAGGGGCATGGCTCAAGCAGATTAAAAAGGTCAGATGTGTTCATGCCATTAACAAATTCAAGCAGAAATTTATGGAACTGGGAGGTCGAAGCCAATGTATTAAGGACAGACAGGGGATCATGACAGATGCCTCCTTGTGGCGATCCCCGGAAACGACCACACTCTGTGACGCGTCGGGCGACCAATTCTGTCAACATGTTGGACGACGACGGAAGCCAACAGCGAGCTATGTGTCGTCTGACACACGAGCGAACGAAGGACAGACACAAATTGCATAAGGGTGATGCTTCAACGACCAAATGTATTCAGAAAGTGAAGAGTAAGAGCACAAACTGGAGTAAAGTGAAACTGCCCAATCTGCGAGGTGGAAACAGCTACTAAGTGGAAGATGAGCTGAGGTAGGTTGGCAACATTATAGAGGTAGAAGTACGTAATATGTCTGATGGAAAGGATATAAAATTAAAACTCAGCTCCGGGTTAAGTCAAACCAAGGTTGAATGCAGACTGGTTCAGGCTACGCAAGTAACCTGAAAAGGAAATGGAGCAATTAATTGGCATGAGTACAATTTTAGTCATGAGCTGAATATTTATCTTGTGGAAAGCATAATTCATTCTGGACTGAATGCTGGTTAAATTAATGGAAAACACAGGGAATTGGAAGAGAGGTAGAGCTGGGTATAAAGCAGGCTCATGTCACCCTTTGCCTCAGCAAAGGGTGACATTTGGGTGAAAGAGATGAGAGATGTATGGGTATTATCTGAAAACTGTTTATGTTCATCTGTCCTTCATTACACAGTGAAACCAGTGAAAATAAAATAATTCTTCATTTATGATATCGAACAATCTGATGAACAAACATTTCATCCAACAATTTAAAATTAACAATAATTATAAGATGCAAAAATCTACATTTAAATCAAGGGGTTATGGGGAGAAGGCAGGAGAATGGGGTTAGGAGGGAGAGATAGATCAACCATGATTGAATGGCTGAGTAGACTTGATGGGCTGAAGGGCCTAATTCTGCTCCAATTACTTATGACCTGAAGAGGAAAAATACTTTCAATTGCCTTCACATACATGGAGTTTGAAATAGTTTTATTGCTAATAGTTATCCCAGCTTGATAGTCCTTCATGAAGACTTGGTTTAAAGATAAAACTTTATTAACATTCAAACAATTGTTTACCTATATCACACCACTCCCTAATGTTTCTGAATACTGTAAAAACATAGGTCTTCGTGTCTTCTTAAAAGTTAATGTCACCACAGATATGGAGAAAATCAATTACATCAATGGGGTGCTATTAATCTAAGGTGATTGTGTAAGTTCCTAATAATCCTTTTCCATTAATATTATCTATTTTTTGTTTAAATAAAATGTCACCAAAACAGAATGAAAATGTTTTTAAAAGTCAATTGACTGCTATTTCACAAAGTATTTTGCTTTGTAAATGTGCATACTTGCTTACATGTAAACATATTGTATATTTTAACGGCAGGATAGGTGAAGGGCATGTTGTGTTGAATTTATTGGTGTCACTTTACGTAGATAGAAAGATACAACCTTGTTTTGGTGCCATCATGGCTCCATGTCTGTGCTCTCTCAACCCCAGTTCTCTTCTCTCTTCATTCTGCTCATCAGTGTCTCAATAATTATATTGGGTGGGTGAGGGAAAGGGATGTAGGATGTTCTTTATAAAGATGAGGTCATGCAGCAAACTGCAACAAATCTCAACAGCTGCGGAATGGAGAACTACAGAAATCGGAAGAAGCTCACCAGGAGGGTTCATGAGGCAAAGCCACTGCTTGATACCAGCAGTGGTGTTCCTTATGATAGTATTATCCTCTCAGAAAGCCTGCTGTGTACATTTAAGACAGATTCAAAAAGATTCAAGAGAGTTTATTGTCATGTGTCCCTGATAGGACAATGAAATTCTTGCACAACAGAACATAGTAGGCACGACTACATTCATCAGCCATGTGAAGACTGGATAACCTTGATGGCACAGGCTTTGACTTACAAAGCTGAGTCAAACGCAGATGGCACAGATGACTGCTGCAGGTACTACTGGTCACTAATCACAGGATGATATCCATTTTGGTCCCATCCCTCTTCATTACTCATTTAAACCATTATATGTGGTACTGGCAAACACAGCAATCAGGATGTTGGCTCCTCTCATACTCCCAGATTAGGTGTAACACGTTCTTCTTTTGCGGATCACCTCTTCCCCAGAGGATATTCCAGTTACCCAATTATCTGAAGACCTGTTCCCTTGTTGCAGCTCCTTAGCTTTTGGCTGCTCACTACCTCGTGGCACATGTTTAAGAAAGAGCTGCAGATGCTGGAAAAATCGAAGGTAGACATAAATGCTGGAGAAACTCAGCGGGTGAGGCAGCATCTGTGGAGCGAAGGAATAGGCGATGTTTCGGGTCAAGATCCTTCTTCAGTTTGAAGAAGGGTCTCGACCCGAAACGTCGCCTATTTCCTTCGCTCCATAGATGCTGCCTCACCCGCTGAGTTTCTCCAGCATTTTTGTCTGCCTCGTGGAATGTGCTCAATTCCAGAAAGAGGGTCAATCAACCCACTTACATCCGAAAGCCATCCGTCACTTAAATTCCACATAAATGCACCCGTCAGATCACTCATTATAGTCACCAGTAGCTTGAGCCAAGTATATAGAAGTGCCAAAAATAGCATTCTGTGATACAAAAGTAGATGATGATACAGTTGCAAAACAGATGCAGAGGAGTGAGGAAGTACAGAAAGCCTACCTGAATGGGCGAAGAGCTGACAGATGGAATACAACGTGGAATGAAATAGGTCATCCATTTCAGTTGAAAGCAGTATATTTAATAGGCTGAATTGGTACTCAGAGGAACCAGGTTCCATTGTACATAAAACATTTAAAATTAGAATGATCTCAATTGCAAGAGGATTGAAGCGCAGGATAACTACAAGTTGCTCTAATTTTACACTTGAAATATTAGGTACATAGTCTATTCCCCTACTCAAAGTATAATCTTGCACAAGAGAAAGTCCTACATGAGTTTACCGGAGTGATTCCTATCAGGGAATAATTTGTGTACAAGGGGATGCAAAGCAGACTTAGCCTGTACTAACATTTTAAAGAATGGGAGGTGAAAGTTCTCATTCAAACAAAAAAAAAAAAATCTTATGGATTATAGGTTTCTCTTGATTGGAATGATTAGAAAACCAGCACCGGACAAGGAAAAGAGTCATCCTTGCAGGATAAAGATAAGAAATGTGTTCATCTGGAGGGCAGTGAATATTCAGAATCCTCTATCCAAGAAGGTTCATTCACTGAGTATATTCAAGACAGAAATCAATATATATTTTTGGTACTTAGGGAACCAGGGGGTATGGAGTTACCAACTAAAGTGATACTGAAGCAAAAGATCAGCCATAATCCAGAACTATTACTGCTTCTGTTTATGTTTTTAGCAACACCATCATTCATAAAAAATCCAACAATTTGCTGGTTCACAATCACCGTACAAAGCTCTGGTCGGGGCCTTTCTTGCTTAAAGTCACATACAAGCTAATGACAGGCAGTTAGTTAGAGTACAGTTTGCATAAATGGCATAATCTAACTGTTTACGACAGACATTGCTAGGATGGTATCTGGGACATACACCTCCAAAGTTAAAGGCAAATGGCACCTAAAACAAAGTTCAATTTCTTTCTTACTCTATCTGTCCCTTTGTATAATTGACAGAAACACTTTGCACTGTAGTATTCCTCTCGTTATCATCTAAAAGCTTCAATATAGAGCTCTCTATTCCTTTATCCATTATTAATGTAGATGATGATAAAGTGAAGCATCAGTATAGACCCTTGAGGAACTTTTGCTACAGGACATCCTTTAATTGAGTGGAGAACAACATTGTTAGAAATACATTTGTAAGAGCCATTCATGCAAATGTTGGGAGGCCTGAACTTCCTGAAAGATCCCAACTGATGCCATTTCCATTGCTACTTCTAGGTTGAATTCCACATTAAATTTCAACAACAGAGCAGGATCCATCATGGTATTGATCGCCCCACCATCTAATGGATCCACACAAATCACTGCCTCAAGAAGACAGCTAGTATCGTCAAAGATCCACACCACACTTTCATCTTGCTGCTACCATCAGGAAGAAGGTACAGAACTATGACCTCCAGATTCAAGAACAAATTCCTCCCATAGGCCATCAGGCTCTTGAACCATATTGCACAATCTTAACCAGCCAACCCTACCTTGACACCGAACTACTGTGGACAGTGTATAGGTTGCACTACATACAGTACATTGGCTTGCGCTATTATGCTTTTTTTTCCAGAGTGGAACTGTAAAATTTACCATAAACAATAGTACAATACATTATTTGTTGTGTTGTTGCATTATTGTGCCTGTAAATATTATATTAAATACTTTTGAACTGTCTTAAGTAATCCAGCCGTGACACTGTGAAATCTGTCCACAGAACCTGCTCCAGATTCAGCAGCTTCATTCACTTCTGTAAGGTGTAAACAGCTCAAAGAAAAGGGAAAAAGATCTAGTATTTTTCTTTTTGAATGGTTATTTAACTGAAACAGACCTAATTATTAAACAATGAAATGCATTTGAATATTTTTAAAGGTCGACAAAAATGCTGGAGAAACGCAGCGGGTGAGGCAGCATTTATGGAAGGAATAGGCGACGTTTAGGGTCGAGACCATTCTTCAGACTAATGTCGGGGGGAGGGGGGAGGCGGGAAAAAGAAAGGGTGAGGCAGAGGCAGTAGGCTTGTGGGAGAGCTGGGAAGGGGAGGGGAAGGAAGGAGAAAGCAAGGACTACCTGAAATTGGAGATTTCCTGAAATCTGAAATTTAAATATATTGTTTTTATTTTTAAAGTTCTTAGTTTTTAAACATATTTAGTACCATCTATTTTTTACTAGATTTTTTACAATTATGAATTTTAGACGCACAAAGTATTTGATAGTTTTGTCAGTTTGTGATCCTGGAGGCATGCCTTAACCAGCAATTATATACAGAGGATCACTTTGATCAGGAGTAGGTTATGGGCATCAATAATGCAAATATTGAAAGGATGAGAAAGCTATATAGAGAAAATAAAGGGGGAAAATTAATCAAATTAAAGTTGTCAAGTATTTCCTTTTCCCTCAAGATCAATTTTTTTGATTCACAAGAATGGAAATCAAATGAGGGCTACATTTGATACTGCCAGAATCAATTTAAGCAGCTAGTTAACAAACTGATTCAAATGGGATAATGAATCCTCATTCCACTTGATGAGATCAACATAGTAAACACATGGACAAGTTTAACGTACCACAATGTCTGCACACCAAATTACATCAGAAACCCATAGAAACATAGGACATAGAAAATAGGTGCAGGAGGAGGCAATTTGGCCCTTTGAGCCAGCACCGCCATTCATTGTGATCATGGCTGATCGCCCCCTATCAATAACCCGTGCCTGCCTTCTCCTCATATCCCTTGACAGCCTCGCTAAACCAGGCTGTCGTCCCATCGTGTTTCAAGACTGCCACCATCATACCAGTGCCAAAACAATCCAATATACATTGTCTCAACGATTACCGCCCTGTAGCACTCACTCCCAAAATGATGAAGTGCTTCGAGAGGCTGGTCAGGGACCATATTACCTCCAGACTCTCCTCCACACTTGACCCATACCAGTTTGCTTACAGGCCAAACCGCTCCACAGAGGACGCTATATCCTCCGTACTCCATCTGAGCCTGGAACATCTAGAGGAGAAGAACACTTATGTGCGAATGCTGTTCGTGGATTTTAGTTCAGCATTCAACACAATTATCCCTCAGCATTGGATAAGCAAACTGGTTCCATTGGTCCTCAGCACCCCAATGTGTAACTGGCTACTGGACTTCCTCACTGACAGACCCCAGTCAGTGCGGGTTGGAAACAACACCTCTAACATCATCTCTCTGAGCACCGGCTCCCCTCAGGGCTGTGTCCCGAGTCCACTGCTGTTTACCCTGATGACCCACGACTGTTGTGCCAGGTTTAGTACAAACCACATCATGAAGTACGCAGATGACACAACAGTGGTGGGCCTCATCCAGGACGACAATGAGCTGGCTTACAGGGAGGAGGTGAAACAACTGGTGGACTGGTGCAATACGAACAACCTGATCCTGAATGTCGAAAAAACAAAGGAGGTCATCGTCGACTTCAGGAAAAACCGGCACAGTCCCACACCACGTCACATCAATGACAGCGATGTGGAGGTGGTCAGTAGCGCTAAGTTCCTGGGGGTGCAGATCACTAACAGTCTGACCTGGTCCAATAACATCACATCAACAGTTAAGAGAGCGCAGCAGCGGTTGCACTTTCTGTGCCGGATGAGAAGAGCTCACCTCCCCCATCCCGTCCTCACCACTTTCTACAGGGGCACCATAGAGAGTATTCTGACCAGCTGTATCTCTGTCTGGTTTGGGGACTGTAAAGCCTCCGACTGGAAGTCCGTGCAGAGAGTGGTGAGGACAGCGGAAAAAATCATCGAGACTTCTCTCCCCTCAATCGGGGATGTTGCGACCAAACGTTGCGTGTCTAAGGCCAGCTGCATTATAAAAGACCCCACACATCTCCATCACGGACTGTTCACTCTGCTACCCTCGGGCAAAATATATTGTAGCATAAGGAGCAGAACATCAAGGTTCTGCAACAGTTTCTTCCCACGAGCCATCAGACTCCTGAATGCCATGTAATGGGCTGCCACCATTGTCTAATTTATCCTTTTATCCATTTTATCCTTCTGTTAATTATCGTGTTGCACGGGGAGCCAAATGCAACGGAATTTCGTTTGGAATTGCATATATCGATGTATTTCTAAATGACAATAAAGTTTGTTTGACTTGACTTTGACTCCACTAACCCCTAGAGCTCTATCTAACTCAATATGAGAAACTAAAGAAAGAAAAATGTTCAATGTTCTTGAATTTGAGTTTGTCAAAAAAAACAACATAATCTATGACTATAAATTGCTCGAAAATGGATAGGCAGGCATTGAGGTAGATCATGATTCACCATGCATCAATTCAGCCCAGATATAATTCGCGCTGGACTAAATGTAGGTCACACCCATTTTAATTTCCCTCTCTTTCTTCATCTCCCAGACAATTTCACAAGCTTGTCAATATTTTTGCTGATAACCCTATGAGATGCATTCTACACAGAAGTCTATATTGACAACAATCATTACTAGATGGATTACTATGAGCTCCCATTCCTTGAAATTTCCCAGACATTTCAAGCTTACCTACATTATGTCACATCTCTGTATCCACAATTTTAATCAGCTTGTCATCTTGATTCCCCCCCCCCCCCCCCCCCCAGGAAAGTATACTATTACTATTCACATTTTGTCACACATCTTACTTTGGCATCAATACATGGGGAGATGATGCTTGCGATTTAGATTTGGGTGGAAAGAAGATCTGTGTTCGTTGTTTGTCAAGTCATTTTATTCTAATTACATTTTACAGATCACATTAAAACACTTTTGAAAATCTAACACATCTACATCAGCCCTTTCATAGATTCCAGAAATCATTTCTTCAACCAAAAAAGATTACTCTTGTCTAATTCATTCTATTCCACTTGATGAACACATTGTTGCTGATTTGTCATTGGATTCATCCTTCACACCCACCTTAAACAAGTATTCTGTTTATCAGCTATATTCCCAATCCAATGCTTACATATTGAAGTGGGAGTGGAAAATTGTATCCAGAGATTCTGCCAATTTCATAGTATTACATTTCTGTAATTTGTACCCCCCCCCCCCTCCCCAGGACAATTCCTTTCCTTCTCTTAACACATCCACTTGATCCAAACCTACCACATGTATAACACAGACATCTCTCCTATTTTTTTGCAGAAACTAACAAAATACTTCCTACTTCTGTCATATCTTCATTCTTCCTTATGAAATTAGCTTTTCCCCTAAAATTGTCTTTAGTTGCCAAACAACATAAAATGTTATCTTTTTACACAACTTATTTTTATATTCATAAATTGACACTTTAACAATCGTTTTGTTATTTGATATAAAATTTGGAAAATAAATAAAATTAAGGGGGCAAAAATCATTTTCACCAAAAATCTGGCTCTACCTCACTAATTATTGAAACAGTGTTGTTTACTTAATGGATGTAGGAAGGTGGAGCGATGACACTTAACTCAAAAATAAAAATGCTTGATCTGTTCAGTCATTTCCCTAATTTGCTGTTTTATTCGTTAGATACAGTATTTATGTAACTGCTTGCCTGTGGTTACTGTTTTTGGCGTTACTCATCAGCTTATATCTCCAATTCAATTTGGCTAATCTAGGACCGTCAACTGAAAGGTTGTACAATTAAAACCGCAATGAAAAAGGATAGATAAATTTCTTGGAAGACAGTTGAAAGTAAGTCATTCAAGCTAGTAAGGTGTTAAAGTCTTTCACTTGGGCAGCTGCGGGAGTCAAGGATATATGGGTCTGGAGCTTTGGTAGGAGCAGCATTCTTTTTTACTTATTTTTAGACTTTTGGATATACAGTGTGGAAACGGCCCCTTCAGCCCAACAAATGCACGCTGACAGCAATCACCCCGTACACCAGCACTATCCTACACACTCGGGACAATTTACAATTTACGGAAGCCAATTAACCTACAAACCTGTACATCCTTGGAGTGTGGGAGGAAATTGGAGCACCCGGAGAAAACCCACACGGTCACAGGGAGAAGGTACAGACAGCACCGGTAGTCAACTAAACCCCGGTCTTTGAGGCTGTAAGGCATCAACTCTACCACTTAGCCACTGTGCCGCTCCCTCTGAAATGCACCGTTCTACGCTTGCCTCTATACTTTACCAGCATGGAGTCTAATGGGGCAACACATTTCTCACCATCAGGCATGAATATCTATTGAGTGACCCTGCATCAGGAGAATGACCCAAATGACATGAATGGGAACAAATAGCTGCCAAGAAGATGGTAAAACATATATTTTACTTGATTTGAGTCAGTTGGTTCAATTTTACATCTTTAAAACAAAAATAGTGCTTCCAATTTTTAATTGATACATGTTATGTACATATACTATTTTATTCTATATATATATGTTATATATTATATATAATGCTAATATTTTAAATAGTTCCCGTGTGTTATGCATGTTCATGAATGTCAAATTACCAAATGTTTAAAGTCAATATCTGCTTTCTCCATCTGTAAAATAAATGTACAATGCATCATTTATGTTTTGGTACGTTGTCTGAGTCTGTGCCTGTGATGCTGCTGCAAGCAGGGTTTTCACTGTACACATATCTCACCATATGTGTGCAAATGGCACTAAACTCGACTTGACGTGACAACATCTGCCTCCGATTCCACATCTCTAAAGACGTTATGTTTCAAATAGAATATAAATAATGTTGTTGGAATACAACTGTATTTTACAGGATACTCCTCATTCATCTCTAGCACATAAATTGCAAAAAAATTTAGTCAGAATTATGCAGCACAAAAACAGGTTATTTTGACCAAGTTATCCATGCTGACTAATATGTCTGTCTGAGCAAATCTCATTTGCCTGCTTTTGGCCCTTATCACTCTCAACATTTCCTAGCCATGCACCTGTCCAAATATCTTTTAAATATTATCATTGTTCCCTCCTCCATCACTTTTTATGCCAGCTCATTGCATATACCCACCACTTAGCGTGTCAAAAGGATTGTCAAGGGCTTGGACACACTAGAGACAGGAAACATGTTCCCGATGTTGGGGAAGTCCAGAACCAGGGGCCACAGTTTAAAAATAAGGAGTAAGCCATTTAGAACGGAGACAAGGAAACACTTTTTCTCACAGAGAGTGGCGAGTCTGTGGAATTCTCTGCTTCAGAGGGCGGTGGAGGCGGGTTCTCTGGATGCTTTCAAGAGAGAGCTAGATAGGGCTCTTAAAAATAGCGGAGTCAGGGGATATGGGGAGAAGGCAGGAACGGGGTACTGATTGGGGATGATCAGCCATGATCACATTGAATGGCGGTGCTGGAAGGGTCAAATGGCCTACTCCTACACCCAGTGACTCCAACTCTCCCGCTTTCGGCGGGAGATCGCCCGCTGAAAGGGCATTTTCGCAAAATCTCCCGCTCTCCCGCTTGAGATATAATTTCTCCCGCCCGGGCGGGAGAAATTATATCTCAAGCGGGAGATTTTGCGAAAATGCCCATTCAGCGGGCGATCTCCCGCCGAAAGCGGGAGAGTTGGAGTCACTGTACACCTATTGTCTATTGTCTATTGTTGCTTCTCAGGTCCCCTTTAATCTTTCTCCTCAGACCTTAAACCTATGACCTCTAGTTTTTGAAACCCCAATCTGGGGGAAAATATCTATCTTATCCATGCTCCTCATGATTTTAAACCTAAGGTCACCTCAATGCCTTTAGTCCTGAGAAAACAGCCCCAGCCTATCCAGTCTCTCTATATAACTCAAATCCTCCAGTCCACGCAGCATTCTTGTGAATCTTTTAGTTTGGTTTACTTTCTACAATGTGAAGACTGGCCCTTCAGCCCATTGAGTCCATGCCAACCACCGTACTATGCTCTATGTTATCCCACTTTTGCATCCTACATAATAGGATCTATTTACAGAAGTCAATTAACCTACAAACCAACCTGCACGTCTTTGGAATGTGGGAGGAAACCGGGGCACTCAGAGAAAACCCACGCAGTCACAGGGAGAATGTGCAAACTTCACACAAACAGCACCCATAGTCAGGATCGAACCCATCCCTGGTACTGAGAGGTAGGAGCTCTACTGCTGCGCAACCTTGCCGCCCTTCAGTGCACCTTCTCCAGCTTAATCACATCCGTCCTGTGTTATGGCGACAACAAGTGCTTATACTATTTCCCGAGTGGTCTTCTCTGGTACGGATATAACGTGACATCCCAACTCTTGTGCTCAGTTCCCCATCTAATGAAGAAGAGCATGCCCCATACATTTTCTTCACCACTTTGGAAACATAAGAGACTGCAGATCCTGGAATATTGAGCAAAATATCTTGATCCGTCTGAAGAGGGGTCCCACCCTGAAACATTGCCTGTCTTTTTCCCTCCACAGGAGCTCGCCTGCTGAGTTCCTCAAGCATTTTGTGTTATGACTTTCAAAGAAAGACACAGCACCGTGCCTCTCAGTTCCACAACTCTCCCCAGGGACCTGCCAATCACCGTGTATGTCCTGAAATTATGGCATAATGTTTATTAATGAGCTAAAATGAAACCAATCCAAAAAACAGAGGTTACATAATTTATCTCATGCATAAGTACTGTGGTTGATAGAATGGGAATCTCAAAACCTGTTTCACAGCACCATCATGTAGCCAGAATGTGAAACTACACCAGTCAAAATCCAGTGCAGAAATCTGACTGCAAACCCCTATTCAGGCAGAGTTAACAATTAGTTACAAACTCTGCCTGATGGAAATGTCCAATTTCACATGTAGCTGTTTTGCTATTTTATTACTAATCCATTGCTACAATGAGACAAACAACATTAACAACACTACCCAAGGAAATAATTTGTTCCAGCAAGTAAGTGTCCTCCCACTCCCTCTTCCTACTCCTGAACTACTAGTTCCTGACTTTCCAAAGATAATACTTCATGCTTCAGCTTCCTCCATAGACAAACGTCAGCTGTCATTCTTGGCACCCACATAAACAGTGTAATCTTACCATTGATTCAGTTTCCTCTCCTGGATTGCATCTCATGCTGCTAACAAGACAAATACCTTTACACCATATTTTTCACCAAGCCTTTTCTACTATTGAATACAGGTGCATAAAAGTATAAAGGTTCAATTTTTCTATAGCTTTCATTTAGAAACATAGAAACATAGAAATTAGGTTCAGGAGTAGGCCATTCAGCCCTTCGAGCCTGCACCGCCATTCAATATGATCATGGCTGATCATCCAACTCAGTATCCCGTACCTGCCTTCTCTCCATACCCTCTGATCCCCCTAGCCACAAGGGCCACATCCAACTCACTCTTAAATATAGCCAATGAACTGGCCTCAACTACCCTCTGTGGCAGAGAGTTCCAGAGACTCACCACTCTCTGTGTGAAAAAAGTCTTTCTCATCTCGGTCTTAAAGGATTTCCCCCTTATCCTTAAGCTGTGACCCCTTGTCCTGGACTTCCCCAACATCGGGAACAATCTTCCTGCATCTAGCCTGTCCAACCCCTTAAGAATTTTGTAAGTAAATTTCCATTGGCGCTCAAAATCTATCGGTCTCGATCCTGCGTATCCTCACCAAGTAGAGGCCGGGGACTTCATTTCTAAACTCTTTCCAGGCGAAATTGCCTCTCAATATCCACCCTGTCAAAAAAAAATCTTTTCTTAAACTCCAAAAATACATATACCCAATCCATACACTCAATTGTTGAATCCTTTTTCCATCCAAAGACAAATATGCTTTTCCTTCACAAATATGTATATAATAGTCCATAAAAATGTCAAAATACTACAAGACTTCAACAAAATGTACTCCAATGGTCCAAACCACTTGCATTACAGAGTTACATAATTTTCTACAGAGCATAAAGTTGCTACAGTGCTCTCCATAATGTTTGGGACAAAGACCCATCATTTATTTATTTGCCTCTGTACTCCACAATTTGAGATTTGTAATAGAAAAAAAAAAATCACCTGTGGTTAAAGTGCACATTGTCAGATTTTATTAAAGGCCATTTTTATACATTTTGGTTTCACCATGTAGAAATTACAGCTGTGTTTATACATAGTCACCCCTTTTCAGGGCACCATAATGTTTGGGACACATGGCTTCACCAGCATTTGTAATTGCTCAGGTGTGCTTAATTGCCTCCTTAATGCAGGTATAAGAGAGCTCTCAGCACCTAGTCTTTCCTCCAGTCTTTACATCACCGTTGGAAACGTTTACTGCTGTTTATCAATATGTTGTGCCAATGAAAGTCAAATAAGCAATTATGATACTGAGAAAGAAGAATAAAGCTGTTAGAGACATCAGCCAAACCTTAGGCTTACCAAAATCAACTGTTTGGAACATCATTAAAAAGAAAGAGAGCACTGGTGAGCTTACTAATCGCAAAGGGACTGGCAGGCCAAGGAAGACCTCCACAGCTGATGACATAAGAATTCTCTCTTTAATAAAGTAAAATCCCCAAACACCTGTCCGACAGATCAGAAACACTCTTCAGGAGCCAGGTGTGAATTTGTCAATGACGACTGTCTGCAGAAGACTTCATGAACTGAAATACAGAGGCGACACTGCAAGATGCAAACCACTGGTAAGCCGCAAAAATAGGATGGCCAGGTTACAGTTTGCCAAGAAGTACTTAAAAGAGCAACCACAGTTCTGGAAAAAGGTCTTGTGGACAGATGAGATGAAGATTAACTTGTATCAGAGTGAAAGCAAGAGCAAAGTATGGAGGAGAGATGGAACTGCCCAAGATCCAAAGCATTCCACCTCATCTGTGAAGCACGGTGGTGGGGATGTTATGGCCTGGGCATGTATGGCTGCTGAAGGTACTGGCGCACCTATCTTCATTGATGATGCAACTGTTGATGGTAGTAGCATCATGAATTCTGAAGTGTATAGACACATCCTATCTGCTCAAGTTAAAACAAATGACTCAAAATTAATTGGCCGATGGTTCATTCTAAAGCAGGACAATGATCCCAAACATACTGCTAAAGCAACAAAGGAGTTTTTCAAAGCTAAAAAATGGTCAATTCTTGAGTGGCCAAGTCAATTACCTGATCTGAACCCAATTGAGCATGCCTTTTATATGCTGAAGAGAAAACTGAAGGGTACTAGCCCCCCAAAACATACATAAGCTAAAGATGGCTGCTATACAGGCCTGGCATAGCATCACCAGAGAAGTCACCCAGCAACTGGTGATGTCCATGAATATCAGAATTCAAGCAGTTATTGCATGCAAAGGATATGCAACAAAATACTAATCATGACTACTTTCATTTACATGACATTGCTCTGTCCCAAACATTATGGTGCCCTGAAATGGGGGGACTATGTATAAAGTTTTCAAGAAGGAACTGCAGATGCTGGAAAATCGAAGGTAGACAAAAGTGCTGGAGAAACTCAGCGGGTGCGGCAGCATCTACGGAGCGAAGGATAAACACTGCTGTAATTTCTACATGGTGAAGCCAAAATGTATAAAAATGGCCTTTATTAAAATCTGACAATGCGCAATGCCACATGTGATTTTTTTTTCTATTACAAATCTTAAATTGTGGAGGACGGAGGCAAATAAATAAATGATGGGTCTTTGTCCTAAACATTATGGAGGACACGGCATGTGTGGCCTGTAGAGTTGAATTAGCTACTGCTCAACACCTAGCTAATAATTTATCTGGATTCAAGATGCTGCAAATGCTGTAACTGAAATTAAATCTACAAGGAATAAATCATTCTCCAATTCAAAGCAAATGCCACTGGTATTCACTAATATATGTTGTCTAATTATCTTGCAAATGAAAAATATACTTTTAACATGCATTTATTCTGAGATACAGATTTAAACAAATATTTTTGAAGTGTTATACAAATTTAAACGTGGCTCCTTGATAAGCCTTTGTTATCGTTAAAGATATTGCAGACACAAAGCTAACAACACAGTTGGGTAAATTGTCAAGCGTACACAAATTTGTCACTAGGCTCCCATAAGTCATAAATGCTCTACAAATTATTTTTAGCTGTTATTTTTTGCAACTACTCAAAAGAAAATATTTAAATAAATCATTGGAGATATTTTGCATCAATCTGGTCAAATTTATCCAAACGTTTTCAGCTTCTTCCAAAAGCTTGAGCTTAGATTTGAGCTTTGATACAGTCAACGGAACCGGAGTCATGCAATCCAAACCCCAATTTTACAAAATGCAACGATGTCAGCCGATTTAATATTTTATTTTAGTTTTTGATCATTTGTTTCAATTATTTTTCAGATGTATTTGATGAAAATATCAAGAGCAAATATCAAAAGGCTTATGCAGTTAAAGTACAATCAAGCGTCTTAAAAATGATAGGTGATCTGGAAAAAAAGCGAAAAAAGTACTTTCTCTATAATGGAAAGCCTAACTAGATAAACTAGTTAAAATCCACTAAGAACATTTGCCCAACCCCTTCCCGCAACCCCTCATAAAGGCACTTGAATTTACAAAAGTGCCTCAGCATGTTCAAAAACGATGGAGTCTGCTAAGCATTTTCAAAGTGTAGTCTGTTTGATTTGAAAAACCCAGAAACCCATTTGCAATAAAACAAGAGAAAAGAGACTGCAGGTTTCTGTCAATCAGTCTGAAGAAGGGTCTCGACCCGAAACGTCGCCTATTTCCTTCACTCCATAGATGCTGCCTCACCCGCTGAGTTTCTCCAGCATTTTCATCTACCACCACACGTTTATTTTGCCCTTGTTAAGCTGAAAAGTTGTGACAGATGCAAAACCAGGAAAGTCCATCTACTCAAGCTAAACCCAGAGTTCTGACATGCCTTACCTGACCCAATGATTCCCCATCATAGAAATGCTAGATCAAAGGATTTATCAAAACAATAGAGGTTCTCTCACTACTGGGCTGCCAAAAAAAACCCCAATCATTCTCAATTGCTCCAAAAATAACTTTGTTACAGTTCATAAAAAAAAAACCCACTAACTCAGAATCCCCCTTCATAGCAATGTGAAGTAGAAATATCTCAAAGACCCCAAAACCACGAAATATGCTGGTGGAGGTGACATCGAAAAGGGTCAGCTTGTTTGTCTGGTGTTAGTGAACATCTATACCACAAACTATTCCGTGGCAACTGGGAATGGGAAACAAGCTTTGTAAATGTCACAGAATAAAAATACTTTCTCACAACCATGGTTCAACTCTGATGCACATAACTGTTATCTCAAACCTTGTCTTATATATCAGGAACTATTAATTGAGTAGCAACATAGAAACATAGAAAATAGGTGCAGGAGTAGGCCATTTGGCCCTTCGAGTCTGCACCGCCATTCAATATGATCATGGCTGATCATCCAACTCAGTATCCTGTACCTGCCTTCTCTCCATACCCCCTGATCCCTTTAGCCACAAGGGCCACATCTAACTCCCTCTTAAATATAGCCAATGAACTGGCCTCAACCACCTTCTGTGGCAGAGAATTCTACAGATTCACCACTCTCTGTGTGAAAAATGTTTTTCTCATCTCGGTCCTAAAAGACTTCCCCCTTATCCTTAAACTGTGACCCCGTGTTCTGGACCTCCCCAACATCAGGAACAATCTTCCTGCATCTAGCCTGTCCAACCCCTTAAGAATTTTGGAAGTTTCTATAAAGATCCCCTCCTCAATCTTCTAAATTCCAGCGAGTACAAGCCGAGTCTATCCAGTCTTTCTTCATATGAAAGTCCTGCCATCCCAGGAATCAGTCTGGTGAACCTTCTCTGTACTCCCTCTATGGCAAGTTCAGATGTAATACAACATTTTTAATACCTCACAAAATCAAAACAAAGTGGCACTGAGAATCCTGATGCTTGTGCTAAAACAAAAAGTAGTGATTCCAGCTGCATTGAATACATCACTGAAAATTTTGTTCACACAAATTGAAATCCCAAACTATATTATAGAAAGTTAGCTGATGGTTTCACAATGGGTCTCACTGCATGTAACAGGCCAGCAATGAGATACTTAAATGTTATAAACAAAAGTTGCTTTAATGCAACATCTCACCATTGACTTTTGGCTGGATAATTGTGATACTGGATCATTATTAATGTCGAAATTAATGTCGAAAAATACATAAGATTTTCTGTACAGAAATTTACTGTAAAATGAATTAAGTGACATACTTTAAAATATAAAGTAATGCTCTTATATTACAACATACAGCTGCAACAAACAGTTCTAATGGTAAAATGCTGTACAGAACAAAAACAAACAAAAATATATAAGTATTAAGGTATAAAATTAACAGATTAACATTAAATAAGACACTGGTTTAATGAAAATACCCAAAACACTCCTTCTGTATTCAATTGGCATATATCCATAGAACCTGCTTTGATGAAAATGCCTCAAAGTAGCAAGATCTTTCACAGATTTGCTTGATTGATTTTAAAAGGAATGGTAACAGATGAATTTCCTTATGTATCAACTACATATTTAAGTACTTAGCCACCACAACAACTTTGTACAACAAAGACGAATCCCAATTTCATTCATTGTGATTAAACAGACCGCCATTTTGCAGAATATTAACCATCTCATCAACCACATTTTCAATAGGATTATGGTGATCGGATTACCAAATAGTTAATTGTTAATATCACCCAGTTGCATCATTCATTGTTAACTGAGTGGAAAGTCCAATTCGAAATGTAAGGTAACAATAAAAGATAGTCTGTGCAATAAACTCAAAATTACATTGTCACAACAGACAAAAAATAATATAGTCACTTACACTTTTATCAATGATTAAGTCAAATATTTAACACCGATTTTGGGAACGCCTTCTCAAGTTAATGTTTAACCAAAAACCAAACCATTACCAACTGCACGTGGTCAAGAGCATAAATCAAATATAAAACCACCAACCAAATCCAATGCAAATAATCTGCAGAACAAATATCTACCACCATCCAATACAATTCCAAGAAAACATATACATCCCCCCTTTTCAATACAGTCATAACACAACTATCAAATAATGATTTAAACCTCTTGAACTTACCAGATTGGCATTCGTTGCATTCGAGTCGTCTTCTGGGAACGGTATATAGACAGCTAAGGCCACACAATTGGCGAAAATAGTTAGAAGAATTATTATTTCGAATGGCCTGAGACAACACGTTAAGGAGTCTTTGTAAACAGTAAATCGTAATCTGAAAACAAAACTTTACATTTTCCTCATTATCTAAAATTGTGAAAAAATGACCCCTAAATTAGCTGTATGAAACTAAGACGAACTGTACGAGTGTCACGTGTCTATGCATGTTAAATGTCAACAAGCATGTAAGTATTTCAAAAAATAATAATTCATGAGCATGTTTTGCGGGGCATTTACCAGCACCTTCCTTGATGTTCCGATTACTCCTGATGGTCAATTTAATGCCTCCTTGGCGTCACCTTCATATTGCAGAGAATCACCTGCTATTCAGAATGGTTAAGTGCAGCCTCCTAAGGATTTAGATGCTTTCCCTTTCCCAACTTCATCTTCCACCAAATTACTCCTGTTTCTCATGACATCCCTTAGCGAATCATCCAAAAACATATCGTCATTCATAGACATTAGGTGCAGGAGTAGGCAATTTGGCCCTTCGAGCCAGCACCACCATTCAATGTGATCATGGCTGATCATCCACAATCAGCACCCCGTTCCTGCCTTCTCCCCATATCCCCCGACTCTGCTATCTTTAAGAGCCCTATCTAGCTCTCTCTTGAAAGCATCCAGAGAACTGGCCTCCACCGCCCTCTGAGGCAGAGAATTCCACAGACTCACCACTCTCTGTGTGCAAAAGTGTTTCCTCGTCTTCGTTTTAAATGGCTAACCCCTTATTCTTAAACTGTGGCCCCTGGTTCTGGACTCCCCCAACATCAGGAACATGTTTCCTGCCTCTAGCGTGTCCAAACCCTTAATAATCTTATATGTGTCAATAAGATCCCCTCTCATCCTTCTAAACTCCAGAGTGTACAAGCCCAGCCGCTCCATTCTCTCAGCATAAGACAGTCCCACCATCCCGGGAATTAACCTTGTGCTGATGATACCTGACTTGATCTCACACCTCTCTCCTCTTCTCCAACTGCTAACTTGGGTGTCAAAAATAAGATAACCAGCAATTTTCTCCATTAATGTAACATTTTTTTTCTAATTCACATCGCAAACTCCATTTTCTAACCATCCTGTCCTTTCTTTATTCGTTGAACAGTTTTGGACTGATCAACGTTATCATAATCATGCCATCACCCAATTCAATTCAAATTTAATGTCATTGCACAGATACAAGTATTACCCACAAGCTAAGCTTTGAATTTCATCTCCTCTTCATCAAAAATCCCACCAGGAGTCATAGAGTAAAACACAAAAACAGGCCCTTCACGACTCATCCGACTAAGATGCCCCATTCATGCTAGTCCCATTTAGAACGGAGACGAGGAAACACCTTTTCTCACAGAGAGTGGCGAGTCTGTGGAATTCTCTGCCTCAGAGGGCGATGGAGGCGGGTTCTCTGGATGCTTTCAAGAGCGAGCTAGATAGGGCTCTTAAAAATAGCGGAGTCAGGCGATATGGGGAGAAGGCAGGAACGGGGTACTGATTGGGGATGATCAGCCATGATCACATTGAATGGCGGTGCTGGCTCAAAGGGCCGAATGGCCAACTCCTGCACCTATTGTCTATTGTCCCATTTGTCCGCGTCTGCCCCACAACCCTCTAACCACGTACCATGTCTAAACATCTGAAATATTATCCCAATTTTATATTTAAGAAAGAACTGCAGATGCTGGAAAAATCGGAGGTAGACAAAAATGCTGGAGGAACTCAGTGGGTGAGGCAGCATCTATGGAGAGAAGGAATATTCTTTCTTTCCATAGATGCTGCCTCACCCGCTGAGTTCCTCCAGCATTTTTGTCCACCTTCCATCCCAATATTATGTGATCAGTTACTGACCTCCTTATCCAAATCGTATTACATCTAGATTTGTTGATTTCTGAATTGTCTCCAATTTACATGTTCTGTGCTCATCCAGAACTCTATTCCTTGTATCCTTACTGACCCTAAACCCCATTCATCATCACCTGGTGCTTGCTGATCTATATTGGTTCCAAGACCATCTAAATGTAAATTTGAAAGCTCTCATCCATGTTTTCAAGTCTCGGTCCCACCACAAATTCCTGCAGTCCTTCAACAATATGTTTCAGCACCCCTCCAATAATTTACCTATATGCATCTCTGATTTGGCCAATACACCCGATGTCTGTGGTCTGCTTTTGAATTTGATCCTCGAGTATTTTTCAACACGAGTCCTGAAAACACTTTGATGTGGTCTGGCCATCCTAATGTTTTATGGTTAAGTGTTTTTTGTTAAATGTTTTATTATCTTGTAATTTTTTTTTACTAAAACTGCTGTGAAAATGCAATTTGTTTGGGAGCTCTGACCACCCAGCACATCAATCTGGTGTTTCTCTATATTTGCAGATGTTTATATATAATTCGAAATATATATTTTTATATTGCTAATGCCAGATGAAATGAATTCATCATTTCCTTTCTTAAAGGATATTTCCATTCGACTATATTGATACATGCTCGCCTTACGGGGTTCTTGAGCGACAAACAGAAGAGAGCCCGTGGTGGCCGTGTGGTCGTCGCGTTAACTTGTTTTTTCTGCTTGCTGTACTGTTGTCTTTTCTTTTGGGTTGAGTTGGCCGTAGAGACCATATTGTTGTCCATCATCGCAGCGGCTTTGGCTTGCCTGGCCGCGTCGATTGCCGCCTGCCACGACAGGGCAGCCCCAGGACTTGGTATGTGCTCCGGAGCCAAGCCGTCTGTATTGGCATTGGGAAGGCCATGTGTAAGGACTGCCCGCCTGTTACCATAATTGGTGCCTGGAATGAAAATATCTTGCAAAATATTTTCAAATGTAGAAGCCAAAATAGTCCAACCCCGCGGTATTACCCTCGCCCCATCAAAGGACCAGTTCAGACCTGATCATTGTCCGATTTGCAATCATGAGCAATCTAAAATATTAATCGATTCCAAGCGATAAGTTATTTCTGTGTGAAATGACAAGACAGTAACCAGGTTATTCGTGTGTTTATCAAAAAAAAATACGGTTTAACATGAGAACTGCAACTTTAAACGATAAATT
This sequence comes from Okamejei kenojei, assembly GCA_035221665.1. NCBI lineage: Eukaryota > Metazoa > Chordata > Chondrichthyes > Rajiformes > Rajidae > Okamejei > Okamejei kenojei. Next base: position 45,368,623 of record CM069149.1, on the reverse strand, counting down.
CACATGGTGGAGCCATTTCCTTCGCGAATGATTACCAAAAAAACTGAAGAAAAACAAATCTCCTTCCATAGTTTAAAGGAATAATGATTCATCGCCCGGGCGGGGGTTGGGTGGTGCTCAAAAATGCCAAATTTAGATATTCTTCATAATCTGTATGGGGTTTTTTTTTTCCTTCCCTCGAAACATTCTTCACCTATTGAAAATAGTGTTTGACTATTAGAAGCATTTCTTTCTTGAAATTGCAGCCAACACTCAACTCATCGCATATTAATGTCATGCGAGACACATGTGTAGCGGGTCTATAACTGCTTGAAATCAAGGTTTCACACGCAATGTCTGTCTGCAGGTTAATCTTCGGGAGAGGGGAGGGGGGGGGGGGGGGGGTTGGAGAGAGAAAAAAAATGTCAAGACATCGCATAAGAAGACAAACTATTTGATCAAGCTGCCCGTTTAGTGTACATTGGTGTAAAAAACCCCGAGCAGCCACCGGTTACGTTTTTTTAGGAAATGAGACTGGTGGGTGATGCTGTTTCTCGTTTGCCTGTCCCCCCCCCCCCTCCCTCCTCCTCTTCTTATAATTCTTACTTACCTTGATGGTTTTCTTCGGGAATATACATCCTTCTGCTTTCAATCACCATTTAAATAGGCCAATTTTGTCTTCCACCAAAGCGGTGTATTACCTGCTGCTGGTCCCCATTCTGGCCATTACTACAGAAGGCGGGGAGCCGGTCGCCTGCACCTCCCTCGCCCTCACAGCACATCCTGACTACATCCGGGGCTGCACTCGGAGCAAGCACATCGCACACATTCCGAGCCGCCTTTCACTCTGCTCGGTGGCAGCGAGACTGTGTGTGGGGGGCGGGAGGAAGCTCAGGCAACCCAGGGCAGCAGCTCAGCTCTCCAAGGGTTAAATACAATGACAGATGATGATAATAATGATAAAAGGGGGGGGAGAAAGAAAAAAAAAAGTGACAGGAGAAGCCAGGAAAGAGAGGCGAGGTAATTTTGGGGGGGGGCGAATGAAGTCGTGCAGGCCATTCCCTGCGATAACTGAAGGAGTTCTTCTGCGAGCTGTCTGCTGACCGTTTCCAGATGTTGTTCCGTGTAAAATTAACCGAGCGCGACCCACCCCCTCCCCGCGCCTGGAAACAGTTTATGGAACCGTGACGTAAAATAAGCAAGTACACAACTTCTCCACAAGCCTTTACATTAAAAAAAATATATATATATATTTCTGGTCCTGAGCCGGGATCTTCATTTGCCGTTATTTTTTTTCATTCTTGCATAGCATTTTGTCAGTATAAGATAATGCAAAAATTAAAAAACACCCGACGGTTTCTTTCTACCTACCTCGATTTGTTCTGAGTGTAAACATTACCTGCATTCATTGTTGTATTAATTGGTAAAGGACAACAGAGCCTATTCATGTTAGCGGTCTCTCTTCATCAATATAAAGCACAGATTAAAAGATAGTGTCTAAAAGTGTGCAGTCCAAATCTCAGGGAGAAGACTAAATTCTGTTCAAAATAACAATGACTGACATCGGAAGTATTGCTGGTTAAGAATGGTGTCATTTAACTATCGAATCCAAAACAGATGGATATGGATTTAGGATATCAGATTAATTTATGTATGTTTAGGTTTACTTCTGGATTCCAGAATGGGCGGAAATGCAATGGGATGGCAAAATAGTTTTGTGGCAAAATAGCTCGGATGCAACATGGTAAACAAAACTTCTTCAAACACCCCACTGATTTTTCTTACCTATCAGCTTATTTAAAATAATAATTCCCAGAGCTCATCGTCTTCAAGAAAAGCAATGCAGAAACCATTGGACTTCACAGATTGTTCAAGATGATTTCTATGGGTTCATGGGATTCAACAAAATCCATTTACAGAGTACACAGGCAAATGCACCTGAGATTTTTTTTTTTTAAAGAGTTGGTGTGTACACGTTATTCATCAGATTGAGTTAGAGAAAAGTAGAGGTGGATCACTGATGGAACTTGGCCTTAAAACATTGGCTTGCAGCATTCCAAATCACTCCTCAATCCACACAGAACAAACTTAAATATTAATAAATAGGATACTCAGTTTGAGTCTGAAGCTTGAGCAACACACTTTGTAGGGGGAAATGGAAACCATGTAAGCATTTACTCAAACTGCATGGAGAAGAGATTCAGTTTGCATATTGAGACAGACCGACAAGATAAGGATGCGGAAATGGGATAATGGAGATATAGTGGAAGTTACAGGACTGGGAATTATTTATGGAAATTGGTAAAAAAAGAATCTCAGGTCTAATCTGTGCACCTATTCCTAGCACACAATTTCTTTAAGTAGAATGTATCAGGAGAATTGTAAGTAGTCTGTGAAATTCTCTGCCTCAGAGGGCGGTGGAGGCAGGTTCTCTGGATGCTTTCAATAGAGAGTTAGATAGGGCTCTTAAAAATAGTGGAGTCAGGGGATATGGGGAGAAGGCAGGAACGGGGTACTGATTGGGGATGATCAGCCATGATCACATTGAATGGCGGTGCTGGCTCGAAGGGCCGAATGGCCTACTCCTGCACCTATTGTCTATTGTCAAGGATGTCTGTCACCCTGGCCGCTGCCTTTTCTCTCTTCTACCTTCTGAGTAAAAATACAAGAACTTGAAAGCTTGGACATACACACTAAAGAACAGTTTCTTCCCCATGAATCAATCACCTCTTTCACACTGCATTCCAGAGGAGCTGCCACCTATTTTTACTCTTAACTCTATCTCATTCAGATATACCATTATATATGACTTTGCATTACTTGGATATTACGCTACAATCTGGCACTATTCTGCTGTTCTGCATTTAACATTGTAGTTATAGAACATAGAGAACAGGAATGGGACCTTCGGCCACGATGTTTGTGCTGAACACAGTGCCTAGTTAAGTTGATCTGCCTGATCTGTGTAAATGATCCATATATCTTTATTCCCTGCACTTCCATGTGCCTATCTAAAAGCCTCTTAAATGCCACTATTGTATCTGCCTCCATCACCACCCCTGGTAATTCCATCCAGGCCTCCACCACTCTCTGTGTAAAAAACTTGTCCAGCACATCTATGCCTCTCATAATTGTATATACTTCTATCAAGTCTCCCCTCAACCTCCGAATGTTTTAGAGAAAATAATCCATCGGACCTCTCCCTGCAGCCGAAACCCTCTAATCCATGCAGCATTCAGGTAAACTTCCACTGCATCCTCCCGGGGACACAGCCTCCACATCTTTCCCGCAATGGGGTGACCAGAACTGCACGCAATACTCCAGATGAGTCCTAACCAAAGTCCTTATGCGCCACGTGATAACTTCCTGACTCTTACATTCAATGCCTCCAGCAATGTAGACAAGCAAACCATAAGCCTTCTTTACCACCCTTTGTAATTGTGCTGTCACCTTTAGTGAACCATGAACTTGGACTCCAGATCCCTCTGCACATCAATGCTTTTAAGGATCTTGCCATTCACTGTTGTATTTATCAATATTGATATAGTAGCATTATACTGTTTACTCTGAGAGAGCTTCATATGAACATTGAATTTTATTGCACCCTGGTCTATATGTAAATAAACTAATCTAATTTAATATATATTTTGATGAAACGTTCAAGTCAGGTTGGGCAGTGCTGTACTGGCCTTCCTTAATCTTTCTTGGTCAGAAGGTTAGTAACTTGCAAAAAAGTGCAATTATCAGGTCAATTTATTCGGCGTTTCATTCCTTTTGTTTCATTAACAAACATTAATATGTTTAAGTTTATATATACTGGTGGTTGGGTGTGAGGTTGAGTATTGAAAATGTTCAAAGTTTGTGGTCTTGGGTTAGTTTAGTATTGCTATGGTTCACTTGGGGATCAGCGTTTAAGTACTGAGCTGACTTCCACCAGCGAGCATAACGAGGACTGTAAGATTGAAGGTGTATTGGAAGTGTGTCCCAAAATGTTCTTGAGGAATCAACATGTCATATTGCTATTCAGAGCCATTATGAGAAACAACATAATTGAGTCCAGAGTTTGACATTACTCCAACAACAAGCTCCATGCACTTGGCACCGAGAATATCAAAGGACATGCACTAACTGATGATTCAGCAAAACCCAAAGGTGAAAACATTTGTATAAATTGAATTTAAATATTTAATAAAGGAATTGCATGTTAAGATCACTGTGGACTATTGCCTGATATGACTTCTTTAGTCTGGCCATGCTTGACAATTCCCCATATGTGGTGGTGATGTACAATTTTACCTGTTTAATATCTTGCCACCTTGAATGGCTGGCTGTTAATACCCAAAACTGGGTCACTGCTCATTTGTAATATTTCACATGAATCTGTTAGAACAGTCTTGTCAGCCACAGTCATAGTCATCAGTCATCAGTCTGAAGAAGGGTCACGACCCAAAACGTCACCTATCCATGTTCTCCAGAGATGCTGCCTGGCCTGCTGAGTTACTCCAGCACTTTGTGTCCTCTCGTGTAAACCAATACCTGCAGTTCCTCGTTTCTACTGTATAGCCATTGCCTAATGTGATACATGGAGTTCCTCCATCACCTTCTTCGCCCATTCTTTTGGGATCTTGTCCTGGGTATTCATTTTGAACAATCATACTTGGTAGACAACTCATGCCATTGTGACAAAATAACTCAAAATCTTCAGACAAATCTGTGTCTAAATTTGTCCATTCAGCATGTGTGCACCCATTCACCCGTCTCAAGGCTGCATCTGGTTATTTACACTCCTATAACTGTGAAATTGCCTTCTATCTCTTGTCTAGTATTTTTTTTCTCTCTGTATGGCTTTTTCATTGGGTCATCTTAACTAGACATCCATCATTGATTTTAATTTGGTGTTGTATACTTAATGTCACTGGTCATATTGAGACATTTGTATCGCACAACTCTACATTCCTATATGGGCATCATGGAAAATGAAGATTTTCAATCCAGTATTGCTAGCAGAAGCAGCGAGTGTATCAAGTGTTCATTAGCAATACCCCATTCTTGATCAGCTTTTTATTTCACATTTGATCAGTATACAGGATGCATATGCTATATGTCTTTCATGTCCACAGACTAAGATGGGACAATCCAACATTTGAAAGCACTCAGTTTAAACATCTAATTAATGTCAATATATACTTAAAACAAATCACAACTTAGGTATTTCTTCCCAAGGTTATGTGCTTTGCACTGAGCCCCACTTTGATGCCATGGTTTGTCTTTTATTTTAAACTTAAATAATGTTAACACTATGGAAAGTGTGTGTAGGAATCAAATGTTGGATTAGATCAGATATAAAAATGACCTAAGCACAGAAATATTTTTGGGTTTCCTGGCTTTCGTGATGGCCTCATTTTTTTTTGTTTTACCAACTGCAGCCCATTTTCATCTATTCACAGACCTAAATAAATCACCTTATTCTGCATCAAGGCATATTTGCTTTAAGCTTGGCATTATGCCGAAGCATGTTTCTAAACACATCCTCGGGTATTTGAACTTCTTTGCCTTACTTTATCATTCTAATTGCACAAATAATGTTAGAGCCCTAGAGCATCTTATTTATAAGCACTTGAAAAGTTTTTATTGCTAATTTTATCTCATGAAATATACGGAATACAGTATAACCTATTGTGAGTATTAATTGTTAATTGCTCGCTTTTTGTATCAAGATACGCATTAATGCCTCGTGTGCTCAAATTTACAGGTCGGGTTTTATAATAGATATTTTGGCATACTGTTTTATGTACCTATAAGGTTGCTGCCCTATAATTCCATGCATGAATCCTTAAAAAAAAAAAAATCATATTGTGGCAAAATCTACTTAATTAATCCTGACATGTTTATACTGAATTTGTTTTTCCAATCCATTTGCAGTTAATTTGTTCTTAGTTGGTGGAGCGATTTGTCTGGTTAATTCCGATAACGAACGAGACTCCCACATGCTAAATAGTTACTCGACCCCCGAGCGCCTATTTCCTTCGCTCCATAGATGCTGCCGCACCCGCTGAGTTTCTCCAGCATTTTTGTCTACCTTCGATTTTCCAGCATCTGCAGTTCCTTCTTGAACATTGCAGCTCATTCAATCTCCTCTGTGAGCAAAAGACCAAGTGGTGGAGGAGCTTAGCGGGTCCGGCAAATGATGATCTGGATCGTGATCCTTTTTCAGACAGATCAGACTGAAGAAGGGTGCAGATCTAAAATGTTTCCTGTCCATTTCCCTCAACAAATGCTGCCTGACCTGCTGAACTCCTTTTATGTTTTGCATTCTGCTCAAGATGCCATCATCTGCAATATCTTGTTATCTCCAGCTTCCTTATGAGGTCAGTCCATAAGCATAGTCAGCCAGCCAGCCACTAAACAATATACTCCCATCTTCCTAATAAAAAGGCCACAAATTCCACTGGACCAAATGATCTCAGGGATTTACCAGTGTAAGTTCTTAATTTTAAAGTGTTCCTCATCAATGGCACCTTACTTAAATGCCTGGTAAGGTGTTTAAATAAGCTTATACAAGACTCTGGCATGGTTTAATAAACTACAAACTGTCAATACTCAAATGGTTTCATTATTCATCCTTATTACAGTGCTGAAATCACTATTACTCTTATTTTCTATACTTACTAGGGGCATATATTTAGGGGCATTTAGGTCTTTATTCTTTGGAGCGCAGAAGGTTAAGGGGGGACTTGATTGAGGTCTTTAAAATGATGAAAGGGATAGACAGAGTTGACATGGATACGTTTTTCCCATTGAGGGTAGGGAAGATTCAAACAAGAGGGCATGACATGAGAATTAAGGGACAGAAGTTTAGGGGTAACGTGAGGGGGAACTTCTTTACTCAGAGGGTGGTGGCTGTGTGGAATGAGCTTCCAGCAGAAGTGGTGGAGGCACGATCGTTTTTAACATTTAAAAGTAAAGTGGATAGGTATATGGACGTGAAGGGAATGGAGGGGTATGCAGGGAATGGAGCGGGTAGATGGGACTAGGGGAAAACAAATGGTCGGCAAGGACTGAAAGGGCCGAGAGGGCCTGTTTCCGTGCTGTAATTGTTATATGGTTATATGGTTATAGATGATGTTCAAGCTGTGTTCCTCAATTGCTTCTCCAGCCTAATGTTCTGTAAACCTCCCCTCTACAGCATTCTACCTTATTTGTTTGCCTTTAATTGGGTCATTGCTTAATTGTCATCCTGTTCAGTCTAACCTTCTTAGTGAGGCAATATTAGCTTGATTAAGATGTTTAAAGCATATCATGGCTCTAACCTGACAGATTTCAGCTGAATTGTTCCCATGACAATTCTAGATTAGTACAGCTGTCAGAGGTTATGGGGAGAAAGCAGGAGAATGGGGTTCGGAGGGAGCGATAGATCGGTCATGATTGAATGGCGGAGTAGACCTGATGGACCGAATGGCCTAATTCTACTCCTATTCCTTATGACCTTATGTGGATCAAAATGGGTAGTGATGACAAGAGTCTGTCAGGAAAGGATAATACAAACAGATAAAGAATATACCTTTAATTAGAGATTTTTTTGTGAAAAAAGGTTCAAAGAAAAACTATAGGTGCTTTATCTGAATATACATAACATCCATAAAGAGGTAGGTGAATTAATGACACTAATATATATAAATGGAAAACATCTGGTATATAAAGATATTGTTATAAAGAATTGGAAATTAAAAATTCTGATACTTAACCTTTAAAATACATTGACAACATGGAAAAGACTGTATAGACCTGATTTTTATAGACAATGGGTGCAGGAGGAGGCCATTCGGCCCTTCGAGCCAGCACCGCCATTCAATGTGATCATGGCTGATCATCCCCAATCAGTACCCCGTTCCTGCCTTCTCCCCGTATCCCCTGACTCCACTATCTTTAAGAGCCCTATCTAGCTCTCTCGTGAAAGCATCCAGAGAACCGGCCTCCACCGCCCTCTGAGGCAGAGAATTCCACAGACTCACCACTCTCTGTGAGAAAAAATGTTTCCTCGTCTCCGTTCTAAATGGCATATTCCTTATTCTTAAAGTGTTTTTAAGTGTTATGAAGGCAGTCAAATCTTAGTTCCAAAAAAAATCTAATTGTATCAGTTTATGTCAAACTAAAAAAACAGCAAGTGGCAGGAAACTTTGGTTGTACTTGCATGGAGGCCCGCAAACTGTAATGGCCCTGTCTCACTGTGCGAGTTGACCCACGAGGTACCCCGAGTGACAGACTCGTGGCTGTGCACGAGACTGCAAGTTTATGATCAAGTGTGTAACCGAGTTCCCACGGGTATGTCATTGCTGCGATGTTCCTAGTTCCTCTCCCGAGTTAGCAAGTTCCTCTCCCGTTACTCTTGAGCCAACCGTGAATGAAGGTATGTTTTAATAAAGCAACAATGTTAAAATACATCTCCATCCTGTGGTTTTGAGTTATTTCAGCGCGGCGGCATCTATTGATATGACCTACAATGGGAAAATGCGCATCCTCCAGTAACCAAGCATTTCTTGTTGTTTTATGTTTTTAAATACTTTTTTGCAATGGATCTCTATTTTAAATAATTTTAAAAAAGGAAGCAGCCCAGGTGACTGACATTGAGCGGCCGCCGGGACCCGACAGCAGACACACACACACACACACACACACACACACACACACACACACACACACACACACACACACACACACACACACACACACACACACACACACACACACACACACACACACACACACACACACAGAGAGATACACACAGACAGCAGGACTGGCCGCCACTTCAGAGGAAGGAAGCAGCTCGGGTGACTTTGAGCGGCCGCCGGGACCCGACATCAGACACACACACACACACACACACACACACACACACACACACACACACACACACACACACACACACACACACACACACACACAGACAGCAGGACTGGCCACCACTTCAGAGGAAGGAAGCAGCTCGGGTGACTTTGAGCGGCCGCCGGGACCCGACATCAGACACACACACACAGATACAAACAGATAGACAGAGAGGGAGAGAGAGAGAGAGAGACACACACACACACACACACACACACACACACACACACACACACACACACACACACACACACACACACACACACACACACACACACACACACACACACACACACAGACAGCAGGACTGGCCACCACTTCAGAGGAAGGAAGCAGCTCGGGTGACTTTGAGCGGCCGCCGGGACCCGACAGCACACACACACACAGATACACACAGATAGACAGAGAGGGAGAGAGAGAGACACACACACACACACACACACACACACACACACACACACACACACACACACACAGATACACACAGACAGCAGGACTGGCCACCACTTCAGAGGAAGGAAGCAGCTCGGGTGACTTTGAGCGGCCGCCGGGACCCGACAGCACACACACACACAGATACACACAGATAGACAGAGAGGGAGAGAGAGAGACACACACACACACACACACACACACACACACACACACACACACACAGATACACACAGACAGCAGGACTGGCCGCCACTTCAGAGGAAGAAAGCAGCTCGGGTGACTGACATTGAGCGGCCGCCGGGACCCGACAAGGCTCTTGGGTGCTGGGATCATTCTCTGCGGGATGGTTAGCGCGGGAGACATGTGTAGGAGAGGAGTGCTGACTGCAGGCAGACACTTTGGTAGTGATTGCCCACCAGCCTCAAAAGCCGCTGTGTTTCCCTGTCCCTATGATAGCAGGGGGCATTCAAGCAGCACAATAGCCCCCTCCCCCTCCACGCCAACACAAAGGGCAACGATCCCAAGGCTTTAGGGGCAGAAACGGAAGGCAGACGCAACAAGCTGGCGTAACGCGGGCCAGGTAACATCTCTGGAGAAGGTGACGTTTTGGATAAGGGCTCGTCTTCTGAAGAAGGATCTCGACCCGAAAAGTCACCTATTCCTTCTCTCCAGAGTTGCTGCCTGACCCGCTGAGTTACTCCAGCTTTTTCGTTGAATGGGTGACGTTTCGGGTCGAGGACCCTTCTTCGGACTGAAAATAAAACTTGCCTCGCTTGAAGCAGCTTGTAAATTAAAACATAAAATCAAAAAATATTAAAGGTCGACTCATTTATGTGCTGTATTCATTCACCTGGCCTATTGCTGTCCTCCCTCGTCCACCGTGAGCGCTGGACAACTCACCGGATGGAAACCTCCGCTGCATCCCGGGCGGAGGGCGATGATCACCGGACTGACCGGCAAGTAGAGGCGGCGTGTCGGCCAAGCCGGGCTCCCCGCCACCGGGATAGACACCAACTACTGGACTAAGCTCAGCGGGATCTCTGGAGAAGTCTGAAGTAAGGTCTCGACCCGAAATCTCACCTATCCCATCTCTCCAGTGATGCTGCCTGTCCCACGGAGTTACTCCAGCATTGTGTGTGTCTATCTCCGGTGTGAACCAGCATCTGCAGTTCCTTCCCAATCCCACACTCTCGGCCCCGGGGGGGTGGATGGAGCATCACACGTGGACACATCCCACCCACCACCCCAGACTTGCCCCTTCGGCAGGTCTTTAAGCCGTTCATTGAGACAGAGTGAAGCCACGGGGCAGGCGCCTCAGTAATAAAGGACAAGTGGCAGAAAGGCCGAAGATAGACACAAAATGCTGGAGTAACTCGGCGGACAGGCTGCATCTCTGGAGCGAAGGAATGGGTGGCATTTCGGGTAAGTCTGAAGAAGGGTCTCGACTCTATTCCTTCTCTCAAGAGATGCTGCCTGGTCCGCTGAGTTACTCCAGCATTTTGTGTCTATCTTTGGTTCAGTCTTTACTCGAGCAAAAGAACAGATTATTAAAGTTCCCACGGTAGACTCACGAGACACTAAGATAAACGCACGGGGCAACTACGTTATTACAACGAGTTTAAATGTTTCCATTTTTAACTTGAACAGTTAATTTGACTCGTGGAAAAAATCAAACATGTTTGATTTTTTTCACGAGTTAACAAGTTTCCCGAGTACCTGCCGTTAGCGCCACGAGTCGATAAGTTGCTCGTGCGAGTTCCGACGTTCCCGCTACGTGATCACCACGAGTGAAAACTCGGGGTCACTCGTGGGCCAACTCGCACAGTGAGACAGGGGTTTAAGGGTAACATACATCATAATATTAATTGTGAAATTAAAGCAGCATGAACTGTGGTTCCACAATAATCATGGGGGTGGTTATTAATCTGTAAATTAGCATTAATTATGTGAAGCTTGAATCTCTGGAAAATGGAAGAGATTCTTTAAAGCTCAGTTTGTTGAGGAATTAGCATAGAAATAGAGTCGTAGAATCACAGTCATGTGTCAGGAAAACAAGCCCTTTGGCCCAGCTCGTCCATGCTGACCAAGGAGACCGATCAAAGCTAGTCCCATTTACCTGCGTCTGGCCCATATCATTCTTTTTTTATTTTAAAAAAATATATTAATTTTATTAGAAGCAATTGTACAAGGAAAAAGTAATCGACATAACAATTGTACAATTTTCGTACTGCTTCAATTTTAACATTTTATAAACTAATAACTAAATCGGAAAAAAGGGAAAGAAAGAAGAAAATAAATAGAAAAGAAAGAATTTCGAAAAAGGCACGAAAAAGAGAAAAGAAAAACCCCTGAACTAACGAAGAAGTGAAAGAAGCGGAGATATATCCCACTGCCCTTCCCTACGCCCGCTAACCCGACCCTAGCGTCGGTTTTGAGTTTGTATTCAACCATTATGTTGTTGAAGAAATTCAATGAAAGGAGACCGTATTTTGGAAAATTGATCTGGTTTGTCAGTCAAGACAAGTCTTATTTTTTCTAGATGTAGTGTCTCGGTCATTTCTGTGATCCACATCTTCACTTTGGGGACTGTTATCTTTTTCCAGAATGTAAGTAAACGTTTTTTTGCAGTTCTTAAACCGTAGTCAAGGAAGCATCTTTGAGATATCGTTAAATTAGGGCAGCCCTCTGACATTCCTAATATTATTCATTTTGAATCTGACTCCAATTTTGAGGATGTGACAAGTAAAATGGATGAAGGGGTGCCAGTGGATGTAGTGTATCTAGACTTTCAGAAAGCCTTTGTTAAGGTCCCGCACGGGAGACTGGTGACTAAAATTAGAGCACGTGGTATTGGGGGTAGGGTGTTGACATGGATAGAAAATTGGTTTGCAGACCGGAAGCAAAGTGTAGGAGTGAACGGGTCCTTTTCAGAATGGCAGGCAGTGGCGAGTGGAGTGCCGCAAGGCTCGGTGTTGGGGCCGCAACTGTTTACCATATATATTAATGATTTGGAAGAGGGAATTAGGAGCAACACTAGCAAGTTTGCGGATGATACAAAGCTGGGTGGCAGTGTGAACTGTGAAGAGGATGTTAGGAGGTTGCAGGGTGACCTGGACAGGTTGAGTGAGTGGGCAGATGCAGTATAATATAGATAAATGTGAGGTTATCCACTTTGGCGGCAAAAACAAGGGGGCAGATTATTATCTCAATGGGGTTAGGTTAGGTAAGGGGGAGGTACAGCGAGACCTGGGTGTCCTTGTACACCTGTCACTGAAAGTTGGCCTGCAGGTACAGCAGGCAGTGAAGAAAGCTAATGGAATGTTGGCCTTCATAACAAGAGGATTTCAGTATAGGAGTAAAGAGGTTCTTCTGCAGTTGTGTAGGGCTCTGGTGAGACCACATCTGGAGTATTGTGTACAATTTTGGTCTCCTAATTTGAGGAAGGACATTGTGATTGAGTCAGTGCAACGTAGGTTCACGAGATTGATCCCTGGGATGGCGGGACTGTCATATGAGAAAAGATTGAAAAGACTAGGCTTGTATTCACTGGAGTTTAGAAGGATGAGGGGGGCTCTTATTGAAACTTATAAAATTATAAAAGGACAGGACAAGCTAGATGCAGGAAAAATGTTCCCAATGTTGGGCGAGTCCAGAACCAGGGACCACAGTCTTAGAATAAAGGGGAGGTCATTTAAGACTGAGGTTTTAAATCTCTTTTTTTCCCAGAGAGTTGGGAATTTATGGAATTCCCTGCCACAGAGGGCAGTGGAGGCCAAATCACTGGATGGATTTAAGAGAGAGTTGGATGGAGCTCTAGGGGCTAATGGAGTCAAGGGATATGGGGAGAAGGCAGGCATGGGTTATTGATAGCGGACGATCAGCCATGATCACAATGAATGGCGGTGCTGGCTCGAAGGGCCGAATGGCCTCCTCCTGCACCTATTTTCTATGTTTCTATGTAATTGAATTGTAAGTGTTTTAGAAATTATATTGAATATTCCCGTCCAGAAGTTTAGTATTTTTATACACGATACAAAAGATTGGGTTAGGGTAGCTTCTTGGAAGTGACATTTATCACAGAGAAGAGAGACAGTTGGGAAGATCTTGTTCAATTTGGTCTTTAGTATAACCTATGCAATACTTTGAATTGTATCAGGCAATGTCTGGCATTTAAAGAACAGTAGTGTATGTATAGTAGGCTTTCCTCCCATATATCTTTCGATATGGGTAAACCCAGCTCGTCCTCCCATGCTCGCCTATAAATCTCAGAAGGTGGGGTATCAATATTTAGAAGAGTGTTATAAATGTAAGATATCAATTTACTTGTATCGGCATGGCTATTCAAACAATCGTCTAATATATCTGGACCCATATGAGGACAGTCTTGTGTATATGTTTTCACGTAATCTCGGATTTGAAGGTATCTAAAATATTATTGGCATTCAATTGATATTTCTCCTGTAGTTTTTGAAAAGAAGAGAGAGTCCCCTTCTTGTAGAGGTCTCCCACAGTATTGATTCCCAGGTTCTTCCATTGAACAAACACCACATCTAAAGTAGACGGTTTAAACGAGGGATTATTTGCAATAGGAAGAAGGAGAGACATATTTCTGAATTTAAGACTGAATTTCAGCTGTTTCCAGAAACGGATAGTACTATGTATTATCGGATTTTACTCATACATTGACTTATTCAAACATATTGGAGATAGGAGGATCGAGCCTATACTAAAAGGCAAACAATCTTCCCTCTCCATTTTTAACCAATTTACATGTTGACATGTATCCTCCAACCAAAAAGTTATCTTTTTAATATTAGTTGCCCAGTAGTAAAAAAGAAAATTAGGTAGAGCTAATCCTCCATTTTCTTGTGGGTTTGCACAAATGTCTTTTGTGTATTTTGTGGGTTTTGTAGTCCCAAATAAAGTTAGTGACAATAGTGTCAATTTTTAAAAAAAAAGCTTTTTGGGAGATATATCGGTATTGATTAAAATAAATATAAAAGTTGCAGAAGGAAGATCATCCTTATGGCATTTAATCTAGCAATAAGGGAGATAGGAAGTGTTTTCCAAAATTGAATGTTGGCATATAGTTTAGTGATTAATGGTGGGAAGTTTATTTTAAACAAAGAGGAATACTTTCTAGTCACGTAAATTCCAAGATATCTGAACTTTTCAGTAACGATTCTGAAAGGAAATTTTTGGAGTTGAGAAGGGTCTTGTTCTTTTATTGGCATGATTTCACTTTTATTCCAATTTATTCTGTATCCAGAGAAAGAACCAAATTGTTCTATGATGTTTAGAACATTTGGAATACTAACTTGGGAATTAGTAATGTATAAAAGTACATCATCTGCATATAACGAGATTTTATTGGAGGTATATTTGGTATTGTATCCATAAATGCCTGAATGGGACCTGATACTCTCGGCAAGAGGTTCTATGGCTAAAGCAAATAACATTGGAGAAAGAGCACATCCTTGTCTGTTACCCCTAGATAAATAACATTTAGGTGGTAGCATTTGATTTGTCAATATTCTAGCTGTCGGATTAGTGTATAAAACTTCACCCATAAAATAAAGTTGTCTCCCAATTGAAAAATTTCCAGGCCCATATCATTCTAAACCTTTCTTATCCATGTACCTGTGCAAATGTTTTTCAAATGTTGTTCGAGTGTCTGCCTCAATTACCTCTTCTGGCAGCATTTTCCATGTGTTCACCACCTTTGGTGTGAAAAAGTTGCCACTCGGGTTCTTATTAAATATTTCCTCTCTGATGTTAAACCTATGCCCTCCAATTGTTGATACTCCTACCTTGGTAAACAGACTCTGTGCACTCACCCTATTTATTCCCCTCATGATTTTATACAGATCATTCTATAAGATCATTCCTTAGCCTTTTGCGCTCCAAGGAATAAAGCCCATTACTCTCAATTGTTCCATAATCTCAGGTCTTCCAGCCTTGGCAACATCCTCATAATCTATCCTCATAAATCTTTTCTGCACCTTTTCCAGCTTAATGGCATCTTTTCTATAGCAGGCTGCCCCAAGCTGAATACAATACAAGTGCAGATTCACCAAATCTTGTCACATAATGTCCCAACTTCTAGTCAGATCCCTGAATGATAAAGGCCAATGTGTCAAAAGCCTTCTGCACCACCCAATCTACCTGTTACATCACTTTTAGGGAATTACAGTGAATTCAGAAAGTATTCCGACCCCTTCACGTTTTCCACATTTTGTTGCATTACAGTCTTTTTTTAAAATGGAATACATTATTTTTTTTTTAATCATCAGTCACACAATACCCCAGAATGAAGAAGCAAAAACAGGTGTTTAGACATTTTTGCAAAGTAATTAAAAATAAATAACTGAAATATCATATTTGCATAAGTATTCAGACCCTTTGTTATGACACTCAAAATTGAGCTTAGGTTCATCCTGTTTCCATTGATTATCCTTGAGATGTTTCTACAACTTGATTGGAGTCAACCAGTGGTAAATTAAAATTGATTGTACATGATTTGGAAAGACACACACCTGTCTATATAAGGTTCCAAAGTTGACAGTGCATGTCAGAGCAAAAACCAAGCCATGAAGACGAAGGAATTGTCCTTAGACCTCTGAGACAGGGTTGTGTCGAGACACAGATCTGGGGAAGGGTATAAATCAATTTCTGCAGCATTGCAGGTCCCGAAGAGCACAGTGGCTTCCGTCATTCATAAATGGAAGAACTTTGGAACCATCAAGCTGGCCGCCCGGCCAAACTGAGCAATCGGGGGAGAAGGGCCTTGGTCAGGGAGGTGACCAAGAACCCAATGGTCACTCTGACAGAGCTCTGTGGAGATGGGAGAACCTTCCAGAAGGACAACTATACAGAATGTACAGACTCCTAGAACCCAGTGCTCTACAACACTCCCTGCGATCCTACTGTTCACTATGAAGGACTTGCCATGGTTTGACTTCCCAATATCTAAAGCCCACACTCATCTGAATGAAGCTCCATTACCCATTCCTTGGTCCACTTGCCCAGCTGATCAAGATCCTACTGACATTCTTGATCATTATTTTCACTGTCTATGATATTGCCTATTTTGGAGTCTTACTACTCGTACCTCGTACATTCTCATCCATATCATTGATGTAGATAACAAACTACAAATAGGCTAACTTTGAGCTAGTATTTGTGTAACAACAAATGGTTAATTGATGGTGTGGTAATTAAGGATGCTTTAGAGGGCACTGATCATAAAACGATTTTTTAATATTAAAATTGAATGATTTTGTTCAATTTGAAAAATTCCTGGATCTGAATAAAGCAAATTACAAATGAATGAGGCATGGGTTGCCCATGGTGTAATGGGAAACAACAATTAAATATATGACAGTAAAATAGTCATGGCTAAGTTATCAATGCTATTACACATAATATACATTCCTTTAAAGACTGAATGACAATTAAACAAGTGGACCAGTCCTGGAAAAATTGGACAATTATAGTATAAGATCAAAATAAAAAAATTATAATGTCGCACCAAAAAATAGTAAAAAAATTAGAAATTTTCAGAATCGGGATTCAGCAGTTAATTAAGGAAAGGGAAAATAAATGCAAGTGAGAGGTATAAAAACTGATTGTAAGTAGATGAAAAAAGATTTTCTGAGGTTAATGCAAGTGCCTTACAGGCGTTGAAAGAATAAATTATATGTGGGAGAAGAAACCTGCAGAGAAATTAAACATTGTGTCTTCACAGACCTGGAAAGCACACTGCTGGGTTGCATCACAACTTGGTGGGGTGAAGGAAAGAGCGTTCGCGTCACAGCCTGTTTCCACCAATCTTTCCACCACCACGCACAAGAAGCACAAGAAATCTGAGGAAAGACATTCTTGCCATAGAGGGGGTACAGAGAAAGTTCACCCTGGGATGTCAGGACTTTCATATGAGGAAAGACTGGATAGACTCGGCTTGTACTTGCTAGAATTTAGAAGATTGAGGGGGATCTTATAGAAACTTACAAAATTCTTAAGGGGTTGGACAGGCTAGATGCAGGAAGATTGTTCCCGATGTTGGGGAGGTCCAGAACAAGGGGTCACAGTCTAAGGATAAGGGGGAATTCCTTTAGGACTGAGATGAGGAAAACATTTTTCACACAGAGAATGGTGAGTCTGTGGAATTCTCTGCCACAGAAGGTAGTTGAGGCCAGTTCATTGGCTATATTTAAGAGGGAGTTAGATGTGGCCCTTGGGCTGAAGGGATGTATGGAGAGAAGGCAGTACAGGATACTGAGTTGGATGATCAGCCATGATCATATATTGGCGGTGCAGGCTCGAAGGCCGAATGGCCTACTCCTGCGCCTATTTTCTATGTTTCTAAGCGACAAGACGGGGGCACCCTTACATAGAAACATAGAAACATAGAAATTAGGTGCAGGAGTAGGCCATTTCAGCCCTTCGAGCCTGCACCGCCATTCAATATGATCATGGCTGATCATCCAAACTCAGTATCCCGTACCTGCCTTCTCTCCATACCCTCTGATCCCTTAGCCACAAGGGCCACATCCAACTCACTCTTAAATATACCAATGAACTGGCCTCAACTACCCTCTGTGGCAGAGAGTTCCAGAGACTCACCACTCTCTGTGTGAAAAAAGTCTTTCTCATCTCGGTCTTAAAGGATTTCCCTTATCCTTAAGCTGTGACCCCTTGTCCTGGACTTCCCCAACATCGGGAACAATCTTCCTGCATCTAGCCTGTCCAACCCCTTAAGAATTTTGTAAGTTTCTATAAGATTCCCTCTCAATCTCCTAAATTCCAGAGAGTATAAACCGAGTCTATCCAGTCTTTCTTCATAAGACAGTCCTGACATCCCAGGAATCAGTCTGGTGAACCTTCTCTGCACTCCCTCTATGGCAATAATGTCCTTCCTCAGATTTGGAGACCAAAACTGTACGCAATACTCCAGGTGTGGTCTCACCAAGACCCTGTACAACTGAAGTAGAACCTCCCTGCTCCTGTACTCAAATCCTTTTTGCTATGAAAGCTAACATGCCATTCGCTTTTTTCACTGCCTGCTGCACCTGCATGCCTACTTTCAATGACTACCATGACACCCAGGTCTCGCTGCATCTCCCCTTTTCCTAATCGGCCACCATTGTATGCAGATGCCGAGAAGTGTGTTCAGCTCTGGCTGAACAACTTCTAATCTTGTGTGTGGATTCGATAAGAAGAAGATCACAACTTGGTTTGAGAACAGCTCTGCCCAAGACTGCGAGAAATTGCAGAGAATTGTAGATGTAGCCCAATCTATCACTCAAACCGCACTGCCCACTATTGGCTCCATCGACACTTCACAGTGCTTCAGAAAAGCAGCCAACATAATCAAAGATTTGTCCTACCCCGTTCATTCCTTCCTCCCCCTGCTCCTGTCAGGCAAAAGGTACAGAAGCTCGAAAGCACGCACCACCATACCCAGCCACAGCTCATTCCCCTCCGTCATAAGTTTCTGAATGGTCCTTCCATAAGCTAGGGTACTGTCCAATTCACCTCTAGCCCCATTGTGGACTGGTCTATGGACCTGATGCGCTACAATGCTCATATTCTGCATTCTGTATCTTCCCCTTTGCTCTACCTATTGTACTTGAATTTGACCTATTGTGTAATGAATCCAAAGATTCACCATAATCTGGATGAATAAATTTCTTCTCATCCCTGTCTGAACAACTAAACCCATATCTAAGATCATGCAGAAACATAGAAACATAGAAAATAGGTGCAGGTATAGGCCATTCGGCCCTTTGAGCTAGCATCGCCATTCAAAACTATCATGGCTGATCATCTAAAATCAGAACCCCTTTCTTGATTGTTCCCCATGTCCGTTGATTCATTTAGTCCAAAGAGCTAAATCTAACTCTCTCTTGAAAACATCCAGTGAATTGGCCTCCCCTGTTTTCTGTGGCTGAGAATTCCACAGATTCACAACTCTCTGTGTGAAAACGTTTTTCCTCCGTGTGCAGACGGGACATCGAACGACGAGAAGCCAAAGTGAAGAAGTGGAAGCCAAGATACCGAACGGACACGACGCCAAAACGCCAAATAATCGATAGGGCATGACGCCAAAAGGATATGAACCCGAACGGACTCCACGCCGAAAGGACAATACGCAGAATGGACATGACGTCGAAAAGCCGCCGAACAGACATGACGTCTCTGAGGACGGGATTTGTCTAAGACCTTGCCAGCGATTGCTCTAGACTCCCGCGTCCATCACATCACTGGCCGGGGGAGACGGGAGGATGGGGGGATTTTTAATTTTCCCTCACCGCTTTTGGACTTTCCTGAATCTATAATACTAAAAGTCTGATCTTGACCACTTCCTGTTGTTCTGTATATTGATTTTAGAAAAAACGTTGCCACTTACTGTGTTTTTTGGCCATCTTATTTAGAGTCCCCCTCCGCTGCGCAGGACAAGAGGATTTTTTCCATCGATGAAAAATAAAAGTTATTAATGTTTTAAAATGTTGAGATTATCTCTCCTAAAGGCCACGCCCCTTCCGAAGGGACTATAAAACCCGGAAGTGTTGAGTGCCTTATTCAGTCTCTGCAAGATGGGGGAGCGAGAGGGTCACATCTCTCAGTCTGAGCTGTGAATAACACTGAACAAATGTCTACTAAACTGTGAGTGGTTTTACTGACCTGTCAGTGCCCTTAATGTGGTTTGAAAATATAGTTTGGAAATGTGAAAGCTGTGTTGCCTTTGGTTTGGAAATGCTAGAGCTATGTTGCCTTTGGTTTGGAAATGCGAAAGCTGTGTTGCCTTTGGTTTGGAAATGCTAAAGCTGTGTTGCCTGAATAAAGTTGCCTTGCCTAAATAAAGTTGCCTTGCCTAATTAAAGTTGCCTTGCCTAATTAAAGTTGCCTTGCTTTCTATATAATTAAAAGTCTAATCTTGACCACTTCCTATTTGCGCTTTATATTGATTTTAGAAAAAACGCTACCACATACGGCTTTGATTTTTGGCCATATTGCCCAGGTGCTGAGGACTTTTCCATCGATGAAAAATAAAAGAGTTATTATTGTTTATAAATGTTGAGATTCTCTCTCCTGTCAATCAAGCCATGAAGGCCAAGCCCCTTCTGATGGGAGGGGGAGGGGCTTTAGAACCCAGAAGTGTGTGCGTGGCTCAGTCGCTGCAAGATGGAGGAGGGAGAGGTCACGACTCGCTGTCTTTAGTGGCCTTGCACCCTGGTTGAAATGGTATGAAACTGCACTTGAATTTGGTGGCCTTGCACCCTGCTTGAAGTGATAAGAAACTGCACTTGAATTTGGTGGCCTTGCACCCTGCGTGAAATGGAATTTTAAGGAATTGCCATGAGTCAACTGTCAGCCCACCAGCCGTGATTGAGTGAGCTGCCAGCACAACAGGCTTGAGTGACTGAGCCGCCAGCCCAAAAATCCATTCGGCCCACAATGTCCATACTAGCCCTCTGGAAACCAGTCCCTTCAGCCCACAACACCCATACCAGCGCTCTAGAAAGCCCCCCACCCCCACCGGCCACCAATATTGGAATTGGTGGAGAGGTGGAAAATTGCGTTTGCTGGACCAGCCCTCCCGTGTGATGCTGGGACCCAATGGGGTCCCACTTAGTCTAGTATAAAATAAAACCCGTGTGATTTGAACTTTTAGTTGATTTAATAAAATGATAATCCAAATTGGTTCCATAGATATTTGCACCAACAGTATAAGGGCCTGTCCCACTTGGCCGTCATTTACGCGACAGGCCGGTAGTGACTGTCGCGCGGCTGTTGCGCGTGTCGTCACACGTCTTCATGCATCAACACAGCTGTCTGGAGTGCGTGACATCATTTGAATACCCAGTTTATGATATTTCCCCAGTTTATGATATTTATGGTGATTTTCTAAAATGTTCCAGTTTCTTGAGTGGTGCAAGCAATTGAAACTGCAGAAGTAATGGCCTTATTCAAAAAAAGAGGTGAATGAAAAGTAGCAAGCTGCAAACCAAATTAATCTGTAGGAAGAACTGCAGATCCTGGTTTAAATTGAAGATAGACACAAAATGCTGGAGTAACTCGGCGGAACAGGCAGCATCTCTGGAGAGAAGGAATGGTTGATGTTTCGGGTCGAGACTCTTCTTCAGTCTGACCCGAAACGTCACCCATTGCTTCTCTCCAGAGATGCTGCCGGTCCCGTTGAGTTACTCCAGCATTTTGTATCACTTATCTGGTTTGCTCTTCCATTTCCCGGGGAGCCGTTGGTGCGAGCGGGTGGAGTTACCTGCGCTGTGAGTATAAATCTAGCACGGGGCTTGCTTTTCACAGAGGCCCGGGGAGCCGTTGGTGCGAGAGGGTGGAGTTCCCTGCGCTGTGAGTGTACCAAAATCTGCAACGTTCCATCTTCCAGAGAGGTAATCTGGTGGAAGCCTCTCATTAGACCAGAGGAAGCAGCTGACTGGGTGCAACCCGGGGTTTACATTTTTACATTTCATTAATACATTAACTGGGAGTTAAGGATTCTAGGAATTAAGGGTTCAGTATTTATTAGTAAAGTTTAAAGGATAACGTTTTGTGTTTAATAAAAATAAAATATATATATATATATATATAATACAGATTATATATAGACAGAGGCCCAAATAGGTAGCGAGGTGAAAAGTGGCAGGAAAACAAATCCAGGGCAAAAATCTAAAAGGGCCACTTTTCAACATAATTGTAAAAGGGCCAAGAGAAAAAGAGTTTAAAAACAAGCCTGAAGGCTTTGTGTCTCAATGCGAGGAGCATTCGTAATAAGGTGGATGAGTTGAATGTGCAGATAGCTATTAATAATTATGATATAGTTGGGATCACGGAGACATGGCTCCAGGGTGACCAAGGCTGGGAGCTGAACATCCAGGGATATTCAATATTCAGGAAGGATAGACAGAGAGGAAAAGGAGGTGGGGTAGCATTGCTGGTTAGAGAGGAGATTAACGCAATAGAAAGGAATGACATTAGCTTGGAGGATGTGGAATCGATATGGGTGGAGCTGCGAAACACTAAGGGGCAGAAAACGCTAGTGGGTGTTGTGTACAGGCCACCTAACAGTAGTAGTGGAGTTGGGGATGGCATCAAACAGGAAATTAGAAATGCGTGCAACGAAGGTAAAACCCTTATAATGGGTGACTTCAATCTACATATAGATTGGGTGAATCAAATTGGCAGGGGTGCTGAGGAAGAGGATTTCTTGGAATGCATGCGGGATAGTTTTCTAAACCAACATGTGGAGGAACCAACGAGAGAGCAGGCTATTCTAGACTGGATATTGAGTAATGAGAAAGGGTTAATTAGCAGCCTTGTTGTACGTGGCCCCTTGGGCAAGAGTGACCATAATATGGTTGAGTTCTTCATTAGGATGGAGAGTGACATTGTTAATTCAGAAACACGGGTCCTGAACTTAAAGAAAGGTAACTTTGAGGGTATGAGACGTGAATTGGCCAAGATGGACTGGCAATTGATTCTTGAAGGGTTGACGGTGGATATGCAATGGAAGGCATTTAAAGACTGCATGGATGAACTACAACAATTGTTCATCTCAGTAAGGCAAAAGAATAAATCAGGGAAGGTGGCGCATCCGTGGATAACGAGGGAAATCAGGGATAGTATCAAAGAAAAAGATGAAGCGTACAAATAAGCCAGAAAAAGCAGCCTACCAGGGGACTGGGAGAAATTCAGAGACCAACAGAGGAGGACAAAGGGCTTAATTAGGAAAGAGAAAATGGAGTATGAAAGAAAACTGGCAGGAAACATAAAAACTGACTGCAAAAGTTTTTATCGATATGTGAAGCGCAAAAGAGTAGTTAATGCAAATGTAGGTCCCTTGCAGTCAGAAACGGGTGAATTGATCATGGGGAACAAGGACATGGCAGACCATTTGAATAACTACTTTGGTTCTGTCTTCACTAAGGAAGACATAAATAATTTGCCGGAAATAGCAGGGGATCGCGGGTCAAATGAGATGGAGGAAATGAGTGAAATCCAGGTTAGCCGGAAAGTGGTGTTGAGTAAATTGAATGGATTAAAGGCCGATAAATCCCCAGGGCCAGATAGGCTGCATCCCAGGGTACTTAAGGAAGTAGCCCCAGAAATAGCAGATGCCTTAGTGATAAGTTTTCAAAACTCTTTAGATTCTGGAGTAGTTCCTGAGGATTGGAGGGTAGCTAATGTAACCCCACTTTTTTAAAAAGGGAGGGAGAGAGAAAACGGGGAATTACAGACCAGTTAGTCTAACATCGGTAGTGGGGAAACTGCTAGAGTCAATTATTAAAGATGGGATAGCAGCGCATTTGGAAAGTGGTGAAATCATTGGACAAAGTCAGCATGGATTTACGAAGGGTAACTCATGTCTGACGAATCTTATTGAATTTTTTGAGGATGTAACTAGTAGAGGGAGAAGCAGTGGATGTGTTGTATCTGGACTTTCAGAAGGCGTTCGACAATGTCCCACACAAGAGATTGGTATACAAACTTAAAGCACACGGTATTGGTGGTTCAGTATTGATGTGGATAGAGAACTGGTTGGCAGACAGGAAGCAAAGAGTAGGAGTGAACGGGTCCTTTTCAGGATGGCAGACAGTGACTAGTGGGGTGCCGCAAGGCTCCGTGCTGGGACCCCAGCTATTTACAATATACATTAATGATTTGGACGAGGGAATTAAATGCAACATCTCGAAGTTTGCGGATGACACCAAGCTGGGGGGCAGTGTTAGCTGTGAGGAGGGTGCTAGGAGGCTGCAGGATGACTTGGATAGACTGGGTGAGTGGGTAAATGCATGGCAGATACAGTATAATGTGGATAAATGTGAAGTTATCCACTTTGGTGGCAAAAACAGGAAGGTAGACTATTATTTAAATGGTGACCGATTAGGAAAAGGGGAGATGCAGCGAGACCTGGGTGTCATGGTACACCAGTCATTGAAATTAGGCATGCAGGTGCAGCAGGCTGTGAAGAGAGCGAATGGTATGTTGGCATTCATAGCAAAAGGATTTGAGTACAAGAGCAGGGAGGTTCTACTGCAGTTGTACAGGGTCTTGGTGAGGCCACACCTGGAGTATTGCGTGCACTTTTGGTCTCCTAATCTGAGGAAAGACATTCTTGCCATAGAGGGAGTACAGAGAAGGTTCACCAGACTGATTCCTGGGATGGCACGACTTCCATATGAAGAAAGACTGGATAGACTTGGCTTGTACTCGCTAGAATTTAGAAGATTGAGGGGTGATCTCATAGAGACTTAGAAAATTCTTAAGGGGTTGGACAGGCTAGATGCAGGAAGATTGTTCCCGATGTTGGGGAAGTCCAGGACAAGGGGTCACAGTTTAAGGATAATGGGGAAGTCTTTTAGGACCGAGATGAGAAAAACATTTTTCACACAGAGAGTGGTGAATCTGTGGAATTCTCTGCCACAGAAGGTGGTTGAGGCCCGTTCATTGGCTATATTTAAGAGGGAGTTAGATGTGGCCCTTGTGGCTAAAGGAATCAGTGGGTATGGAGAGAAGGCAGGCACAGGATACTGAGTTGGATGATCAGCCATGATCATATTGAATGGCGGTGCAGGCTCGAAGGGCCGAATGGCCTGCTCCTGCACCTATTTTCTATGTTTCTATGTTTCGATTTCTACCAACTGCACCCCTTCTCATGTAATTCGTTCATCCAGCTGTAGGAGATACAGCTTTTTAACCTCTTCCTTACCCACAATCCAGAGACCCAAAGTCATTGGAAGTGAAGCATCAATGCACCTTTGCACTTTTCGGTTTTGTATATTTTGGTGTTCACCACGTAGTTTTCTCTACGAAACTGTGCAAAATTTTAAATCGCGCGCACTTATATGCATGACGCGTAAAAGGCAGGACGACTGCGTATGGGCGGTGCGCGGCGGTGATGCATGGTTACGCACGGTGACGTAATCATGCGTCACCACGTAATACGCGTATGAGGTCAGGATGCCTGCGTGCAACCGCAATACGCCCACGCGCGTACGCGATACATCTCGCCGGAGGCGCGAGAAGATTTTGTGCCCTACAAAATCCTGGAGCGCCGCGCGATACCGTGCACTACTCCATACCCCTCCGCGCTTCTCCATGTGACCTTCGCACGCGGCCCACACGCTACCCGTGCATCTCTACGCGACAATGAGGTTGCGTAAACGGCGCGCAAATGACGGCCAAGTGCGACAGGCCCTTAACACTGTAATCCAATTTGGATTATCATTTTGTTATCCTTTAAGAATTTTATATGTTTCTATAAGATACCCTCTCATTCTTCTAAATTCCAGCGAATACAAGTCCCGTCAAGCCATTCTTTCATTATATGTCTGTTCCGCCATTCTGGGAATTAACCTGGCGAACCTATGATGCACTCCCTCAATAGCAATAATGTCTCCCTTCAAATTAGGAGACCAAATTGCACACAATACTCAAGGTGCCATCCCATCAGGGCCCTGTCCAAATGCAGTAGGATCTCCTTGCTACCAAACTCAGATCCTCTAGCAATGAAGGCCAACGTGCCATTAGCTTTCTTCACAGTGTGCTGTACCTGCATGCTTACTTTCAGTGACTGATGTACAAGCACACCCAGGACTCGATGCACCTCTCTCCTTTTCCTAATCTGACACCATTCAGATATTTGCTTTCTCTCTCCATCCGCTTCCCCTTCCCAGCTCTCCCACTAATCTTACTGTCCCCGACTACATTCTATCTCTGTCCCACCCACTCCCCTGACATCAGTCTGAAGAAGGGTCTCGACCCGAAACGTCACCCATTCCTTCTCTCCAGAGATGCTGCCTGTCCCGCTGAGTTACTCCAGCATTTTGTGTCTACTTTGTATCTTTATTTCATAGGGCACAAACCATTACATCCACTTGTAAACCAAGTGTTACATTGTATTAAAGTACATTTGTTTCTCTTTAATGTAATATTAGGGTAATTACTTAAGTATCTCTGCTAGAATTTGTAAATATTCTTCTTCACCACCTGGAGTAATCAGAACAGCCCTGATTACACGAGCAGTGCTTTATTTGTTGTAAAATGTCTATAGCAACATCGAAAGGTTTTATGTCATGAGAGTTGAATAGAATCTCTTGTAATTATTATGGTACATTTCATTTTAATTTACTTACATTTAATTTAATTACATTTAATTGACCTTTAGTTGCATGTATGCATGCAATAGTTCAGATTTTGTAAACATCTTTGCTCTAGCAAATTTGAGGAAGGACATACTTGCTAATCAGAGAGTGCATCGTAGGTTCACAAGGTTAATTCCCGGGATGGCGGGACTGTCATAAGTTGAAAGAATGAAACGGCTGGGCTTGTACACTCTGGAATTTAAAATGATGAGAGGGGATCTTATTGAAACATATAAGATTATTAATGGTTTGGACACGCTAAAGGCAGGAAACATGTTCCCGATGTTGGGGGAGTCCAGAACCAGGGGCCACAGTTTAAGAATAAGGGGTAAGCCATTGAAAACGGAGATGAGGAAACACTTATTCACACAGAGAGTTGTGAGTCTGTGGAATTCTCTGCCTCAGAGGGCGGTGGTGGCCGGTTCTCTGGATGCATTCAAGAGAGTTAGATAGAGCTCTTAATGGTAGTGGAGTCAAGGGATATGGGGAGAAGGCAGGAACGGGATACTGATTGTGGATGATCAGCCGTGATCACATTGAATGGCGGTGCTGGCTCGATGGCCTACTCCTGCACCTAATGTCTATTGTCGATTGGCCAAATTCAAAAGTATTGCATTAATTCTGAAATCTGTTTATTGCATGGCAGACACAAAATGCTGGAGTAACTCAGCGGGACAGGCAGCATCTCTGGAGAGAAGGAATGGGCGACATTTTGGGTTGAGACAATTCTTCAGACTGATGTCAGGGGAGTGGGCGGGACAGAGATTGAATGTAGTCGGAGACAGTGAGACTGGTGGGAGAACTGGGAAGGGGGAGGGGATGGAGAGAGAGGGAAACCAAGGGCTGTTTGAAGTTAGAGGTCAATGTTCATAACGCTGGGGTGTAAGCTTCCTAAGCTAAATATGAGGTGCTGTTCTTCTAATTTGCACTGGGCCTCACTTTGACAATGGAGGAGGCCCAGGACAGAAAGGTCAGATTGGGAATGGGTGGAGGAGTAAATCCACAAGTGCTGAGCAACCGGGAGATGAGGTAGGTTAAGGCGGACTGAGCCATGTTTATTGCATGATGTGGCAGGTTCCTTGTGCATTGAAAGTCCAGGTTCAACACAAAATTATTAAATTGAAAAATATGGGGTCACAATGTTTTCAGCGGTAGTTCGCTTGGGTAGTTTACACCCTAGCGGTTTGAACATTGACTTCTCCAATTTCAGTTAGTCCTTGCTTTCTCCCTCCTTCCCCTCCCCTTCCCTGCTCTCCCACAGCCCACTGTCTCCACCTCTTCCTTTCTTCTTCCTGCACCCCCCCCCCCCCCCACATAAGTGTGAAGAAGTGTCTCGAGCCGAAACGTCACCTATTCCTTCGCTCCATAGATGCTGCCTCATCCTGCGTCCTCATAGCATCCTCCTCACAGTTCACACTGCCACCCGGCTTTTGGGTAATAATTAA
This sequence comes from Okamejei kenojei, assembly GCA_035221665.1. NCBI lineage: Eukaryota > Metazoa > Chordata > Chondrichthyes > Rajiformes > Rajidae > Okamejei > Okamejei kenojei. Next base: position 45,340,710 of record CM069149.1, on the reverse strand, counting down.
ACATTACATAATTCTTAATCAAAGGGCACCCAGACACAACTTGAACTTGCACAACTCCAAACTGAGCACATTTCCCAATTCAATTTTCAGTGGCTCGAGCCAATCCTTCACTATGAAGCTTATTCAATTGTATGTTCTGCTTTTCAATCAATGCCATTAAGGGTCCTGCCATTCCCCTTACATTCATCCTCCCAAAGAGTAGCACCTAACCTGGACTGACAGTTCCAGTTTTTGTTGTAATTTAGGTCTATTAATATGAATCTCTATTCCAAAAAGAGTACAGAACACCCAGTTATGGAAATGCAAGGTTATACTGCAGTTTTATTGATGCTGATTAAAATAAAAAAGAATCAACAAGCCCCATGCAGGAACACTGGATATGCAGATTTTGCTCTGTATGTGCTACTTGAGCAAAAGAGCATCTGATAGGAAATCTTATTCTGTGATGTGTGTTGGATCCCAGACAAATTTTACAACATCAATGCGAACAGGAGTCAGGACAGGTAAATGACACCAACATTGTTCCGCTTTGCAGGAGTCTTTGGTACTTGTAGTTACATTATTGAAGAATGAACGCACTTTGACAGAGTGATTGTATAATTTACAATAGAATTAAAACACCGAAACTGAACTAAATCTGTAGTTTCAAAATTGCAAAGGCCCTTTTATTTGCTGTAAGCATTGCTGACATGACAAGTATTTATCTTCCATCCTTGGCTTTCTTTGCAAAGATGCTAAGGTACAATCATGATCTAAATCCACGTGGTTAAGACAGATTTCACCAGGATTGAGGAATAATGAAACAAAGCATACCGGTCAAATAGATTCTTCAAATGTTTCTAAGATGCTGGTGTCCTTTTCCTTTCAGATGAAGTGGTTAGGTGGAGGCATTCAAATAAGCTTGAAATAAAATGTAAACATTCTGGAAACACTTTGCAGGTTGGGCAGCATTTTATGTCTCATTTATGTTCAGTATTTCCAGCATTTTTTGTTTTATTTCAGATTTTCAGCATCTGCAGTTTTATTTTATTTTCACCAAAGTCTTGAGGAGTTGCTGCCATGCTTCTTCAGAAAGTACTTACCACAATCATGATGCAACAAGTGTGGGGTTGACAAAGCACGGTGGTGATTAATAGGCCTATCAGGTAAGTTGATTTGAGCTGGATTATATTGAGTGCTTTGAGTGCTGTTGGAGTCTTACTCATTCAGGAATATTCCTAACTTGTTGCTTAAAGTGACTTCAAATATACTTGAATCTTACACCCATATTGCATTGATGTCCATCAAAATTTGTTCCAACTGGTCGATTGAATTCAGTTCTTGTCCACCTTTGCTCCAGGGTTGCAATGGGGTTTGGAGCTGAATAACCTTGGTGGCAACATTTGAAATCACTTGCAATAATTTTTAGTCTGCCTATTGTTCAAGGACAGTCTATGCATCATTCAGGAATTTATTAAGGTCAACGCCAGTGATTTGCATTGTCCCCTTGATGGGCAAACCTGAAATGCAGTTAATCGTCATTCATAAATTGCAAAAGTTGGTCTTGTGGATCATAAAATATTCTCGCAGCAACGTTGATATCCAAGTACACTGAGTCCTGCTAGCCCTAGCAAGTGCAATTGCATATTTTTTTATAGTCATAGTACACTGAGTTCTGCTAGCAAGCAAGTGCAATTGCATTTTTTTTTTAAGTTTACAATGAGGGAGGGTGAATGGGGGTAATGAACTGGCCTACACAGTTGGGGGCTATGGCTGAGTAGTGGAATATTGTTAAAGAAGGAACTGCAGATGCTGGAAAATCAAAGGTAGACAAACATGCTGGCGAAACAGCGGGTGAAGCAGTATCCATGGAGCGAAGGAAATAGGCAACGCTTCGGGTCGAAACCCTTCTTCAGACTGTTGTCAGGGTGGGGGGGGGGGGGGGTGGGAAGAAGAAAGGAAGAGGAGGAGCCAATGGGCTGAGGGAGAGTTGAGAAGGGGAGGAGAAAGTAGGGACTATCTGAAATTAGAGAAGTCAATGTTCATACCGCTGGGGTGCAGACTACCCAAGCAAAATATGAGGTGCTGCTCCTCCAATTTACGGTGGTCCTCACTCTGGCGATGGAGGAGGCCCAGGCCAGAAAGGTGGGATTTGGAATGGGAGGCGTAGTTGAAGTGCTGAGCCACCGGGAGATCAGGTTGGTTATTACGAACCGAGCGGAGGTGTTCGGTGAAGCGATCGCCAAGCCTACGCTTGGTCTCACTGATGTAGAGCAGCTGACATCCAGAGCAGCGGATGCAATAGATGAGGTTGGAGGAGGTGCAGGTGAACCTCTGCCGCACCTGGAAAGACTGCTTGGGTCCTTCAATGGAGTCAAGGGGGGAGGTAAAGCGACAAGTGTAGCATTTCTTGCGGTTGCAAGAGTCACGATGTGAAGAGACCCTGGTGAGAGCCTCGTCTATAGTAGATGAGGAGAACCCCCGTTCCCTGAAGAATGAGGACATCTCCCATGCTCTGGTGTGGAACACCTCATCCTGGGTGCAGATGTGGTGTAGACGGAGGAATTGGGAGTAGGGGATGGAATCCTTACAGGAAACAGGGTGGGAAGAGGTGTAGTCTAAATAGCCATGGGAGTCAGTGGGTTTATAGTGGATGTCGGTCAGTAGTCTATCACCTGCGATGGAGATAGTGAGGTCAAGAAATGATAGTGAAATGCCGGAAAAGGTCCAGGTGTATTTGAGCGCCTGATGGAAGTTAATGGTGAAATGGATGAAGTCAGTGAGCTGTGTGCAGGTGCAGGAGGTAGCACCAATGCAGTCGTTGATGTAGCGGAGGTAGAGTTTGGCGATAGGGCCCTGGTACGCCCCGAACAAAGATTGTTCAACGTACCCTACAAAGAGGCAGGCACAGCTAGGGCCCATGCCCGTGCCCATAGCTACGCCTTGTATTTGGAGGAAATGGGAGGAGTCAAGCGAAAAGTTATTAAGGGTAAGGACCAGCTCCGCTAGGTGGAGGAGAGTATTAGTAGACGGGGTTTGGCTGGTTCTGTGGTCGAGGAAGAAACGGAGGGCTTTCAGACCCTCCTGGTGCGGGATGGAGGTGTAGAGTGACTGGACATCCATGGTGAAGATGAGGGAATGGGGGCCTTGAAAACAAGTCCTGGAGTCGACGAAGAGCGTGTGAGGTCTTGAACATAGGTAGGGAGGGATTTGACCAGGGGGGATAGGATAGCGTCGAGGTATGTGGAAATAAGTTCAGTCAGACTAGAACAGGCAGCAACAATGGGTCTGCCAGGACAGTCAGGTTTGTGGATTTTGGGGAGAAGGTAAAATCGGGCTGTGCGGGGCTGGAGAAAGATGAGGTTGGAGGCTTGGGAGGGCAGGGAGCCGGAGATGATGAAGTCAATTATGGTGCTAGAGATGGTGGCCTGGTGCTCGTGTGTGGGTTCATGGTCCAAGGATAAGTAGGAGGAGGTGTCTGAGAGTTGGCGCGTGAGCTCAGCCTTGTAGTGATCAGCGCGCCAGACGACCACGGCACCTCCCTTGTTGGCAAGTTTGATCACCCGGTCTGGGTTGTTGCAGAGTGGAATATTGTGTTGGGGGAAAGGGTTGCGTTGGGGGAATGGGTGAGTGGTGGAATATTGCGTGGGGGAATGGGTTGCATTGGGGGAATGGGTGAGTGGTGTAATATTGCGTTGGGGGAAAGGGTTGCGTTGGGGGAATGGGTGAGTGGTGGAATATTGCGTTGGCGGAAAGGGTTGCGTTGGGGGAATCGGTGAGTGGTGGAATATTGCGTTGGGGAACGTGTTGCGTTGGGGGACCAGGCCTCTCGTGTGACAGGGACCCCCCAATTGGTCCAGTATTAATTAAACTTGTACCATCTGTGCTTAAAGTAAGCACAAATCAGGAAATCCTTCAACAAAAGTAGCATTTGACAAACGATATATCCCAGACGTACTCGCTTGCTGATTACATTAAGGACTACATTAATCCTTGAATTGCAAAGAATCCAAAAATGTTCTAGTCAGCGCAATGTAGATAAGTATAAATTTCAATCTCTGCAACAAAATATCGAGGACTGGTATTGTTAAAGTTAGGTTCCTTCCCTAACTTTGGTGTTGCTGTGGCGTTGTGTTGTGTCGTGGACTTCTGTGTTTGTGCTTTTTTAAAAAAAAATGTTTATGACCAATTAAGGTAGTTGAGGCCAGTTTGTTGGCCATATTTAAGAGGGAGTTGGATGTGGCCCTTGTGGCTATGGAGAGAAGGCAGGTACAGGATACTGAGTTGGATGATCAGCCATGATCATATTGAATGGCGGTGCAGGCTCGAAGGGCCGAATGGCCTACTCCTGCACCTAATTTCTATGTTTCTATGTTTCTATGTAAGGAAAATCCATTTCTTTGTCTCTTATGAGACAATGACAATACATTGAAGCCAATCCAATCCAAAATGTGACTAGTCGAGTTTGAATGATTCCCTGGTCGATTGGTGCCCACGCCGCCATTGGTGCAAGCTACTACAGCTCGTCGCCGGTGCTGCTCGATGGTTCTGCGAGCGATGATGCGGGTCTGCGTGGATCAGCTGCTCGCTGCCCGTTAGTCCGCTGCGGGTAAAATGGCGGCGGTGACGGAGAGCCGGGGCCTTGTCATCAGCCTGGCAGCGCTGCAGCGCCAGGACCCGTACATCTTCCACATTGTGGACGTGGCCAGCCAGGTCGCACTGTACACCTTCAGTCAGAGGGACAATGAGTGGGTGAGTTTATAAGTAGCAGATAAGACCAGTCTGAGACTGTTTGTAATGTGCTGCGTGTGGTGGCCTCGCTGCTGCGTGGGGCGGTGGAGTGTTTTTAAACCCGTGGATCATTTGTCCCCCCCCCCCCCCCCCCCCCCCCCCCCCCCCCCCCCATGTCAAACCGTGTTTGTTTGTTTTCTATTTAATTTGTACATAAGCGTTTAGATCTCATTTAAAAGATGACCCTTAAATGATTCGAAATATTTCATTTTCTGTGGTAAGTAAAACCCAGAAAGCTTGTCTTCCTTAACCTGCCATTGTTGCTGAAGAGACACTGTTGGTGTTTAATTTGTTAGTTACGGAAAAGGGTACGATCTGAAAATCAATCCTTGAATTGCGAAGAATCCAAAAATGTTCTAGTCAGCGCAATGTAGATAAGTATAAATGTCAATCTCTGCAACAAAATATCCAGGACCGGTATTGTCCTATTCAAATTTTATTGTCTAGACCTGCATTGTTTTTGTCAGAAAGCTCCGCATAGTTGGGTCCCAACAATTTTTCTTAGCCCAATGTGAGAAACACATTGTGATTCCATGTTTTGTTATTTTGTATAACATTCATCTTGTGAAATAGTCTGTGCCAAGGGGTCAGGTTTTATTTAGCGTTCATGGGCACAAAGATTTATTTCACATGGATCCCAAAAGTCAGTAGGTGAAAATGCAGCTGAACAAAGTTGAAAGAAAGTGGGCAAAGTACCTGATATAATAACCTGAAAATACTCTGCATTTAGTAGCGGAGAAGATCAATGCCAATTTTCCAATAATTTCTGGTGATAGTGATCAGGCTAGTTTGGCATCAGACTTGCTTGTATTAATGCCACTCTGATTTGAAGGAGCAGGGATGGATGTAGCGCCAAGGAAATATCTTGGCCCTCTGCCTCCTCCAGTGCCATACAAAAACAGCACCTAATTTTCGACTAGAATTACATTTTTCTATTTCAGGATCATCTCTCCCCCAACCCCCCACTCCCCCCCAACCCCCCACCCCCCCCCCCCCCCCCCCCCCCCATCTCCACACACACACCTTTCTTTCCACACCCAATTTCCTTGTCACCCAGTTCCTTTCCCATTCTACACCATTGCCTTGCACTTGTCATCCACCCCTACCTACTTTGGGTCCCCCGTTTTTCTTTCACTTCCCACCGTCCCTCTCTCTGGTTCTACATTTAAGTCTCTACCTTCCTTCTCAGATTCCACCATTTGCACCTTTTTATCTTTTCCAGCCTGAGTTACTATGTTCATGACTCTCCCTGCCTGACCGAATCTTACCCTTCCCTGCTCTGTTCATACATCTCAGCGGCAGAAGTTATAGAGAAATATATCGTGGAAACTGGCCCTTCAGCCCAACTCGTCCACACCAACCAATGTGCCCATCTATAGGGGTTGTCCCACTTGGGCGACCTAATTGGTGATTACACAAAATGCTGGAGAAACTCAGCGGGTGCAGCAGCATCTAAGGAGCGAAGGACATAGGCGACGTTTCGGGTCGAGACCCTTCTTCAGACCTAATTGGTGAGTTTAGGAGAGTTTGAAAAAATGACTTGTTGAAGACCTCCTTCGACTACGTTGAAGACCAGCTTCGACTAACTTCGGGAAAATTGGACACCGAATAGTGGAGAGTGAAGACGACCGACTATGATGAAGACTATCGTCGACTACCTTCGACTACCCTCGATTACCTACGACTAACATGCCAACCTACTACGACTAAACCTACAAGTAAAAAAAGTATCGATTTTTTCCATGGCGACCTTTTTTTACCCGCGGGCATTTTTCAACATGTTGAAAAATACGCAGCGACCTAGTTGAGGCGTCGAGTATGCGGCGACCACTCTCTGGCATGAAGGAGAGTTACAAAGACCTCCTACAACCTCGTGTCAACCACGCTGTGCGTGTGAGTCGAGGGCAAACTCGCCAGAACCAGCGGATTAGGTTGCCCAAGTGGGACAGGCCCTTAAACTGGTCTCATTTGATCCTTTCAAATGAAAAGGTCTCCTCCCCTTCCCACCTCTCCCTCAGCCCTCGGGCCCTGGCATTCCCTCTATCTCCATCTCCCTCCCCCACCCCAGTCGCACCAGCTTCTCATTTTCACACCACAAACAGCTTACAATGGCTTGTTCCCTTTATCACAGATACTTTTTTGCATATCTTTCACTCATTGTTCTTTATCTCTCCACATCACTGTCTATATCTCTCGTTTCCCTGATCCCTGACCAGTCTGAAGAAGGGTCTCGACCCGAAACGTCGCCTATCTCCTTCGCTCCTTAGATGCTGCTGCACCCGCTGAGTTTCTCCAGCCTTTTGTGTACCCTCATTTGATCCTGTTTGGCCCTCATGTCCATGTACCTGTCCAGATATTTAAAATGTTAATATTATATAAATCAGATTGGCTTTCACTCTTGGAAAGTAGCTAGTCCACATGTGCCAATTAACTTGCTACAACCTTTGCTGACACCTTCACTTAAATCTCTATTGTGCCAGTCACTAAGATAAATAAAGCAACTAAGATAAATAAAGAGGCCAGTTCATTGGCTATATTTAAGAGTGAGTTGGATGTGGCCCTTGTGGCTAAGGGGATCAGAGGGTATGGAGAGAAGGCAGGTACGGGATACTGAGTTGGATGATCAGCCATGATCATATTGAATGGCGGTGCAGGCTCGAAGGGCTGAATGGCCTACTCCTGCACCTAATTTCTATGTTTCTTCGTCACGTACACAATAAAGTGCAGTGAAATGAACTTGCTAGCAGCGGTACAATAAAAAATGAACATACAATGCACAATAAAAATTTAACACAAACATCCACGGCAGCATTCATCACTGTGGTGGAAGGCACAATGTTTGGTCAGTCCTCCTCCATTTTCCCCCGTGGTCGGGACCACAACCCTCCGCCGTCGCCGCTGCGGGCAGCCAGATGTGCAGACAAGGTAAGTCCTGAAGCGGTGCTTCTCTATCGGAGACCGCGGCTTCAAGATAGTGTAGGCCGCCGGCGGTCGAAGATCTAAAGTCCCCGTTGCAGTTAGAAGCACCGTAGACTGCGGCTTCGAAAGATGTGGGCCGGCGATCGGAGCTCTTTTCCAGGGATCCCGGGCGAGGGATCCCGCTCCGGATGGTAAGTCCCCGCTGCGGTTAGAAGTAGACCGCGGGCCGGTGGTCGCAGCTCTTCTCCAGGGTACTCAACGAGAGCGCTCCGGGTGCCGCGCGTGCTGGAGCTCCGCAGACCGCGGTTTGAGGCTGCCGCGGGCCAGTGATCGGAGCGCTCCCTTCTGGGGACCCCCGTCGAGGGCTGGCCCGCTCCGCGCTGTGCCCGCTGCTGAATCCCCAGGCCGTCTCTGGGAAAGGCCACACCGATCCTTTGTGTTAGGCCGTGAGGGAGGCGACATGGAAAAAGTTGCCTCTCCGTGGAGGAGGCGACCAAAAGCGGTTTTCCCAATTACCCCGCCACACAAGACAAACCGAGAAACATTAAAAACACACATTGGGACATACTAAAAAAAGTAGAAAATGACTAACTGGCAGGGGAGCTGGCTCGCAGCGCCCCAACCAACTCTACACCAGAGCCAAACACAGTCAATGAGAAAAAATATGTACAAATACAGAATCAGCAATTTTACCCCCTGGGTAGGCATAATTTACCCCCTGTGGGTAGATTTACTCCAGATTGGGAATGCTTGATTTATGACATGATGCTATTCATTGAGTACATTTCGGCCTTCAACACCATAAAACCAAATAGGCCCCTCCCTAATCTGCAATTGGCTGCTAGATCTCTTGACCGCCAGACCTCAGTCAGTTAGAATTGGTTCTAGCATTTCTTCCATCATGGCCCTGGACACTGGTGCCCCTCGACTTGTGCTTGGGTTCTGTACACCTAAGATTGTGTGGCCAAGTACAAGGCCAACTCTATTTTTAGGTTTGCTGATGATACTATTGGTGTTGGCCATATTTACAACAATGATGACACTAAATGCAGGAACAAGATCGAGAACTTAGTATCTGGACAATAACCTAGCCCTTCATTTTTGCATGATGAAAAACTTGGTAATTGATTTGAGGAAGTGAAGGGGTAAACCCAACCCAACCCTGTTCTTGTCAACAGAACTGTTGTGGAGATGGTCGACAGCTTGAAGATCCACGGCATCCAAATCACCAGCAGCCTAACCTGGTCCCTACACTCATCGCACTGATATGTGATCAACAAAGCACTTTGAACGCAGAACAGTACAACAAAAGAACAGACCCTCAGGCCCACAATGTCTGTGCCGAACATGATGCCAAGAGGAACTCTTATCTGCCTGCACATAATCCATATCCCTCCATTCCTGCATTTCGATATGCCTATCCAAAGGTTTCTTAAAAGCTGCTGTCATATCTGCCTCAACCACCCGCTCCGGCAGTGTGTTCCAGGCACTCACCAAGTCTGTTCAACCTCTCCCTTTAGCTACTACCCACTAATCCAGGCATCTTTCTGGTGAACTACCTCTGCACCCTTTCCAAAGCCACAAATTCCTTCTTGTAATGGTTAGCCAGAACTGCATGCAATACTCCAAATGGGGCCTAACCAAAGTTCTGTAAACTGCATCATGACTTCCTAATCTTGTACTCAATCCCCTGACAAATGAAGGCTAGTATATGCCTCTGCCTTCTTTACCTGTGTGACCTATTTCAGGGACTTGGACCCCAAGATCCCTCTGTACATAATACTGTCAATGGCATTGTATTCGACCTCCCAAAGTGCAACACGTCATAGTTACTTGGATTAAACCTCATCTGCCATTACTCTGCTCATTTATATAGCTGATCTATGTCCCACTGTATACTTTGACAACCATCACCACAGTCTGTGACCTCAGCAATCTTGATATAATCTGCAAACTTGCAAATCGAGCATATATATGTATTTATATTTGTAACATATACATACACAAACAGTAGAGGTCCCAGCACAGATCCTTGCAGAATTCCACTGGTCATATTGTCCTTTTACCATCGCCCTTTGTCTTCCATCAGTAGGTCAGTTATTAATCAATACGGCTATGTCATTGTCAAATGTGCATCTTAATCTTCTGGATCAGCCCATCGTGGGGGACTTTATTTACTTTCTTGGGCATCTGAGAAGATCTGGCATATCCATGAGGATTCTCTCAAACATACGGTATAGAATGTATTCTTCCAGGCTGCAGCTTAGTCTGGCATGGCATCAGCTTTGCTCTTGACTGCCTCATTCTTCAGAGAATGATGAGCAGAGCCCAGTCCTCCATGGGCTCGCCAGGGTCAGGCAGCATCTTTAGAGAAAAGGAATAGGTGACGTTTCGGGTCGAGACCCTTCTCCAGAGATGTTGCCTGACCCGCTGAGTTACTGCAGCATTTTGTGTGTATCCCTGTTGATGACTGGTACTTGGCTTTCGCTGGCACCAAGGGGGTTAACCGACTCCACTGTATAAGGCAAGAGGTGCAGCTGTCAGTCCCCGGCCCCTCGGGGAACGGGTTCCTCGGGAGTTGGAGCAGAATTGAGCTGGAGTTAGCGCTTCTTCTCCACGCTGGCTATAAGCCTGGGGCCGCCACTGCTCCGGGCCGGTATCCCGTCAGTTCAGGGTCATCCCGGACATCTCCGGTCGCCCCCGAACATTTCCGGCCGCACCCGGACGGGGATGGGACACTCGGGAGGGGACGGGGACGGTCCAGTAGCAATTTAACAGCGTTTGCAGCGCCGGAGACCCGGGTGTGGTCCTGACTACAGATGTAACGCAGGTCTGTATACATGCAGCAGCTCAGCTGCCGAGAATGTTCATCTCGAGTGACCTATGACCTGGGCAAGCGCAGTTGAAATACCCAACTCGCTTATTGTTAATGTAGATTTTTTTTCAAGTTAATTTTTCAAGAGTATCTATATGTGTTAACTTTGTATGAGCATGCAAAATATTGAAATCTTTTAAAATGATTTACATTTTTAATGTTCTCAGATTTAGCTGGAATAATCACTTCAGCCATTGCCAATTTCGTTTTCACTTGCTTTATGACAGAATTAGTTGTGACCATACCACATAATTCACTTTTAGGTACTTTATGATGCACACGGCCTCACGGTGGAGGATGCTCCCATATGATTTTCATAATTTCCAGTAAGAAGAAATTATATGTTTGGGATTTTTTTTTACTTTGATACAGTCAGATGATATTAGTTAGCTCAGTGCTAACTGCAAAATCTACCTGTTTCTGCTCTGTCCTATACATAAAAGATGATACTATTCTTTTTTGGTATTCCTTAGAATTACAATGTACACACTTTTCTCATCTGTTGACCTACATAGATTACATAGAAATTAGGTGCAGGAGTAGGCCATTCAGCCCTTCGAGCCTGCACCGCCATTCAATATGATCATGGCTGATCATCCAACTCAGTATCCCGTACCTGCCTTCTCTCCATACCCTCTGATCCCCTTAGCCACAAGGGCCACATCCAACTCACTCTTAAATATAGCCAATGAACTGGCCTCAACTACCCTCTGTGGCAGAGAGTTCCAGAGACTCACCACTCTCTGTGTGAAAAAAGTCTTTCTCATCTCGGTCTTAAAGGATTTCCCCCTTATCCTTAAGCTGTGACCCCTTGTCCTGGACTTCCCCAACATCGGGAACAATCTTCCTGCATCTAGCCTGTCCAACCCCTTAAGAATTTTGTAAGTTTCTATAAGATCCCCTCTCAATCTCCTAAATTCCAGAGAGTATAAACCGAAGTCTATCCAGTCTTTCTTCATAAGACAGTCCTGACATCCCAGGAATCAGTCTGGTGAACCTTCTCTGCACTCCCTCTATGGCAATAATGTCCTTCCTCAGATTTGGAGACCAAAACTGTACGCAATACTCCAGGTGTGGTCTCACCAAGACCCTGTACAACTGAAGTAGAACCTCCCCGCTCCTGTACTCAAATCCTTTTGCTATGAAAGCCAACATACCATTCGCTTTTTTCACTGCCTGCTGCAGCTGCATACCCACCTTCAATGACCGGTGTACCATTACACCCAGGTCTCGCTGCATCTCCCCCTCTCCTAATCGGCCACCATTTAAATAATAGTCTGCTTTCCTGTTTTTGCCACCAAAGTGGATAACCTCACATTTATCCACATTATACTGCATCTGCCAAACATTTGCCCACTCACCCAGCATATCCAAGTCACCTTGCAGTCTCCTAGCATCCTCCTCACAGCTAACACTGCCCCCCAGCTTAGTGTCAACCGCAAACTTGGAGATATTGCCTTCAATTCCCTCATCCAGATCATTAATATATATTGTAAATAGCTGGGGTCCCAGCACTGAGCCCTGCGGTACCCCACTAGTCACTGCCTGCCATTGTGAAAAGGACCCGTTTACTCCTACTCTTTGCTTCCTGTTTGCCAGCCAGTTCTCTATCCACATCAATACTGAACCCCTAATACCGTATGCTTTAAGTTTGTATACTAATCTCTTATGTGGGACCTTGTCGAAAGCCTTCTGGAAGTCCAGATATACCACATCCACTGGTTCTCCCTTATCCACGCTACTAGTTACATCCTCGAAAAAATTCCACAAGATTCGTCAGACATGATTTACCTTTCGTAAATCCATGCTGACTTTGTCCAATGATTTCACCACTTTCCAAATGTGCTGCTATCCCATCTTTAATAACTGACTCTAGCAGTTTCCCCACCACCGATGTTAGACTAACTGGTCTGTAATTCCCCGTTTTCTCTCTCCCTCCCTTCTTAAAAAGAGGGTTACATTTGCTACCCGCCAATCCTCAGGAACTACTCCAGAATCTAAAGAGTTTTGAAAGATTATCACTAATGCATCCACTATTTCCTGAGCTACTTCCTTAAGTACTCTGGGATGCAGCCTATCTGGCCCTGGGGATTTATCGGCCTTTAATCTATTCAATTTACCCAACACCACTTCCCGACTGACCTGGATTTCACTCAATTCCTCCTTTGACCCACAGTCCCCTGCTATTTTCCGGCAGATTATTTATGTCTTCCTTAGTGAAGACGGAACCAAAGTAGTTATTCAATTGGTCCGCCATATCCTTGTTCCCCATGATCAACTCACCTGTTTTCTGACTGCAAGGGACCTACATTTGTTTTAACTAACCTCTTTCTCTTCACATATCTATAAAAACTTTTGCAGTCAGTTTTTATGTTCCCTGCCAGTTTTCTTTCATAATCTATTTTTCCTTTCCTAATTAAGCCCTTTGTCCTCCTCTGCTGGTCTCTGAATTTCTCCCAGTCCTCTGGTATGCTGCTTTTTCTGGCTACTTTGTACGCATCATCCTTTGCTTTGATACTATCCCTGATTTCCCTTGTTATCCACGGATGCACTACCTTCCCCGATTTATTCTTTTGCCAAACTGGGATGAACAATTTTTGTAGTTGATCCATGCAGTCTTTAAATGTCTTCCATTGTATATCCACCGTCAACCCTTTTAGAATTAATTGCCAGTCAATCTTGGCCAATTCACGTCTCATACCCTCAAAGTTACCTTTCTTTAAGTTCAGAACCATTGTTTCTGAATTAACAATGTCACTCTCCAACCTAATGAAGAACTCAACCATATTATGGTCACTCTTGCCCAAGGGGGCACGTACAACAAGACGGCTAACTACCCCTTCCTCATTACTCAAAACCCAGTCTAAAATAGCCTGCTCTCTCGTTGGTTCCTCTACATGTTGATTTAGATAACTATCCCGCATACATTCCAAAAAATCCTTTTCCTCAGCACCCCTGCCAATTTGATTAACCCAATCTATATGTAGATTGAAGTCACCCATTATCTGTAGGTTTACCATCCATGCGTTTCCAAGGAAACAATATTCTTATTCCCAGATCATTGGTAGTTATATATACTGCCCAGTTGCATATTGTATGTATGATTTCCCTACAGTCACTAGCCAGTCTTTTTCTATTTCCTGTGACTAGTTCACTTTCCAATAAATAATGGATCAAACCTTCATTTATCTACATCACTGAAAATGGTACCCTGGTGTCCATTTTTTTTTTTTACAAACAAAATTTATTGAGAGTGAAATTGTAAGTGTTGGAGTAACTCATGGGTCAGGCAGCATCTCTGGAGAACATGGATAGGCAACATTTCCAGTCGGGAACCTTCTACAAGCAGATGACATTTATCTGTGCTAACTATACCAGATGGCCTTGCTGCTGTCATGATGAGAGATATAGCCTTGAAAAGTCAATTTGTATGTTCCATATAACCATATAACCATATAACAATTACAGCACGGAAACAGGCCCTCTCGGCCCTTGCAGTCCGTGCCGACCATTTGTTTTCCCCTAGTCCCGTCTACCTGCACTCAGACAATACCCCTCCATTCCCTTCACGTCCATATACCTATCCACTTTACTCTTAAATGTTAAAATCGATCCTGCCTCCACCACTTCTGCTGGAAGCTGATTCCACACAGCCACCACCCTCTGAGTAAAGAAGTTCCCCCTCACGTTACCCCGAAACCTCTGTCCCTTAATTCTCAAGGGGTTGGACAGGCTAGATGCAGGAAGATTGTTCCCGATGTTGGGGAAGTCCAGGACAAGGGGTCACAGCTTAAGGATAAGGGGGAAATCCTTTAGGACCGAGATGAGAAAGACTTTTTTCACACAGAGAGTGGTGAGTCTCTGGAACTCTCTGCCACAGAGGGTAGTTGAGGCCAGTTCATTGGCTATATTTAAGAGTGAGTTGGATGTGGCCCTTGTGGCTAAGGGGATCAGGGGGTATGGAGAGAAGGCAGGTACGGGATACTGAGTTGGATGATCAGCCATGATCATATTGAATGGCGGTGCAGGCTCGAAGGGCTGAATGGCCTACTCCTGCACCTAATTTCTATGTTTCTATGTTCTATGTCATGCCCTCTTGTTTGAATCTTCCCTACCCTCAATGGGAAAAACGTATCCACGTCAACTCTGTCTATCCCTTTCATCATTTTAAAGACCTCAATCAAGTCCCCCCTTAACCTTCTGCGCTCCAAAGAATAAAGACCTAACTTGTTCAACCTTTCTCTGTAACATAGTTGCTGGAACCCTGGCAACATTCTAGTAAATCTCCTCTGTACTCTCTCTATTTTGTTGACATCCTTCCTATAACTAGGCGACCAAAATTGTACACCATACTCCAGAATTGGTCTTCCAATGCCTTGTACAATTTTAACATTACTTCCCTACTCCTATATTCAACGTTCTGATTTATAAAGGCCAGCACACCAAAGGCTTTCTTTACCACCCTATCTACATGCGATTCCACCTTCAGGGAACTATGCACAGTTATTCCTAGATCCCTCTGTTCCACAGCATTCCTCAATTCCCTACCATTTACCATGTACGTCCTATTTTGATTTGTCCTGCCAAGATGTAGCACTTCACACTTATCAGCATTAAACTCCATCTGCCATCTTTCAGCCCACTTTTCCAAATGGCCCAAATCTCTCTGTAGACTTTGAAAATCTACTTCATTATCCACAACACCATCTTTCTTAGTATCATCTGCATACTTACTTATCCAATTTTCCACCCCATCACCCAGATCATTGATGTACATGACAAACAACAGTGGACCCAACACAGATCCCTGAGGCACCCCACTGGTCACCGGCTTCCAACCTGACAAACAGCCATCCACCATTACTCTCTGACATCTCCCATTCAGCCACTGTTGAATCCATCTTGCTACTCCGCCATTAACACCCAAAGATTGAACCTTCTTAACCAACCTTCCATGGGGAACCTTGTCAAAGGCCTTACTGAAATCCATATAGGCCTTGGATATCTGAGTAGCTGACTGCTTGTGGAGCTTTGTTTTTTTGTGATTTACCCATTTATTCTATATATTACCTATTTATTTATATATAAAGAATAAAGTCTTTATTCTTTGGAGCGCAGAAGGTTAAGGGGGGACTTGATTGAGGTCTTTAAAATGATGAAAGGGATAGACAGAGTTGACGTGGATACGTTTTTCCCATTGAGGGTAGGGAAGATTCAAACAAGAGGGCATGACATGAGAATTAAGGGACAGAGGTTTCGGGGTAACGTGAGGGGGAACTTCTTTACTCGGAGGGTGGTGGCTGTGTGGAATGAGCTTCCAGCTGAAGTGGTGGAGGCAGGATCGATTTTAACATTTAAGAGTAAAGTGGATAGGTATATGGACGTGAAGGGAATGGAGGGGTATGGTCTGAGTGCAGGTAGATGGGACTAGGGGAAAACAAATGGTCGGCACGGACTGGAAGGGCCGAGAGGGCCTGTTTCCGTGCTGTAATTGTTATATGGTTATATGGTTATTGCTTAACCATTTATTTTCATTAAACATGACAAATTCCTGTTATGAAGCTTGTCATTGATTAACAGACAAACATCCAGTGTTTTCATATGGTGTGCCTATGTGAATTTTAACAAATGTGGTTGGCTGGCAAATTGTATACCTTTGTATTCTTCTGGTTAGTCTTCGCTTACAATTCATGCAATATTTAATAGAACTGATAATATTCAGATTTAAATAAAGTAGATGCAACCCCTAACCTTTTACCTTTTTCCTTCCAACCATCTGGAATCCAAGCAGTACTTTCACATGCACATCTTCCAATCTGATGTACAGCATTCATTGGTCACAGTATAGTCTTTTCAATAGTGGAGAGATGAAATGCAGATTGGGTGAGGGCTTTACAGAGCACCTACATTTAGTCCATTGGAGCAACCATGAGCTTCCTGTTGCATGCCACTGTAATTCTCCATTTCACTCTACTCTGATCTCTCTGTCTGCGGCCTCCTGCACTCATATTATAAACCCCAATGTAAATTTGATTAACAGCATCTTCTCTCTCTCTCTGGACACTATATATTGAAATGTACAACTTGATGCTTTCTCTATATCAGAAATAGCTAGTTCTGCTGGACGTCACCCATTTATAAGGTTGGCTCTATTTCTCTTTTTTTTTGTTCACACGGTTTGGCATGCTTGGCATTTCCTACGATGTTTTTCAACCTTTTTCATCTTTGTGTGTTTCCTCTAAATGTCCTCAATTTAATAGCTTTTATGTTTATTGTCTCTCTTTCCATGTGCTGAAGATTAAATGCTGTAAACATGGCCTCATTCTATCAGACATTCCCTTTGTTTTAACTCTCCCTAGCCTCTCAGTGACTTAAAAATAATTGGTTTCTTTATTCTTTCCACAGGTGCTGACTTTTCTGCTGCCTTTTATGTTTTTATTTGTTTTTCTGATTTTCATGAATATTTTGTTTATTAAATTTGAGCTTCATTATTCCAAACTACGATAACATAAAATAGTTAACAAAAATAAATTCCATTGCAATGTTGCCTGAACAAAGCACATTATTTCTTTGACCTAGACTAGACAGGGTGGAAAACGTGCAAAGCCAATTGTTCATGAATTTTAAATCTGATTTTTATTATGCTTTCTTTATGTTGTTTCACTGTTCTGTTGTTAATACTTGTAGCTTAGCGTTGAATGTGGGAACATGGGCAGCACAATGGCACAGCGGTAGAGTTCCTGCCTTAGAGTACCAGAACCCTGTGTTCGATCCTGATTATGTGTGCTGACTGTATGGAGTTTGTACTTTCTTCCTGTATTTCCATGGAGTGTGGGTTTCTGCCCACACTCCAAAGACATAGTTGGTAGGTTAATTGGCTTTTGTAAATGGTAAATTGTCCCTAGTGTGTAGGATAGTGCTAGTGTACGGGGTGATCCCTGGTTGGCGTGGGCTCAGTGCGACGAAGGGTTTGTTTCCACGCTGTATCTCTAATGTCTAAAGTATTTTCATCTGTCCTCTAGATGGCCCTACTGAGGTTAGTTCACTGGCACGGATAATGTATTGGCTTCCATAAAATAAAGCCTTTCCTTCATGTATGTTGTATGACTATGAACATTAAATACAATGATTTTTTATTTTACTTCACAGGAAAAAACTGATGTTGAAGGGACCTTATTTGTTTATGCAAGGTATGGACAATTAGTAGAAATAATTGCGCATTATTTTTATTGTGACGATTATTTTTCAACAACTGATTCAACAACGTGGCTTTAGATTGTCTCTTTTTATGTACTCGGAGACTCTAATAATCTGAGAATAACGTAAGGTATAAGATTAAATGACTGGGCCATTTGTATTGATTTATTATGTAATGTGTATTGAAGTGTAGTGGAAAAGTTTAGTTTGTGTGCTATCCAGTGAATCTTACTATACAGACTACAATTAAGCCATAGGCCAGCACAATAGATAGTGCCACAGTGAAACAATACCAGAGTGCCAAATATACTTTTACATGCTTTCAAGCTCTGTATCTTCTGTCTGACAGTATAAATTCCACTATTATCATAAAACAATTTTATCATAAAAATTATCATATTTCTATGCTGCAAAGAAAATAATTCCAGCATCTCCAATCTTTCCCCTAACACAGGTCTCTCCTAACTGTCAGCTTTTAAGTAAATCATTCTGTATTGACTTAAGAGCTTCATTGTAGTCACCTAAATTGAAAACAATACTTCTTGCCTTTTGACATCTACACCTCTATTTGACATTCACCCTCTATTTGAGATGCACCCTCTCCAAAGCCTCCTTGTCTATCCTGTAATGCAGCTACCAGAACTGGAAGCAATGCTCCAGATGTGGCCCTGACCAAAGTTTTATATACGACTTTCCAACTTTAATACACAACACATTGACTGATGAAGACAAGCATCTTGACCATGTTTTCTTGCTCTCTGGGAGCTTTGGATTTACACCCCAATATCCTTTTTTACCTCATTGCTCTTGTCCTGTTATTTACTCTTTATTCTCCTCTTGCACTTGACCTCCCAAAGTACAATCCCACTTATCAGGATTAAACTCCATCAATATTTTTCTGTCCACGTTTCAACTGTTTTATATCCTGCTGAATCCTTTGACAATCTTCCTCATTATCTGTTGAATTGATCGGGCTCACACAAAGTGATTAGAATCCAAAATATTTTATTAGCAAATCTACAATGGTTACTTCATCTTAGCATGTGCTACTAGTCTAAGAGAGAGAGAGAGAAAGAGAAAGAAAGAGCTTTCTAATAAGCCTGTGGGCATAGCCACAGTATGAATCATGATATGAGTGACACTAATCTACATGATCCACAACTCTGTCAACGTTTGTATTGTCGTAAATGTTACTAATCAGTCCATCTCTATAACAAGCAAGGGAGGTCCCAACAGTAATCCTTGTGGAACACCACTGGTCAAAAACCTCCAGCCAGAATAGGCAGGAAAAGTGAATTTGTATGGACATGGCAGATGAAACATCATGATGTTAAATGTAATATTCTCTCTGGTAAAAGTGGGAAGGCAGAGTAATTATTTTAAAATGGTAATAGATTGAAAGATGTTAAGGCTTAGAGTGACCTCATTATCCAGCTGCACGAAACATTGGAAATTAATAAGCAGTTTCAATTCTAGCCTCCTTATTTAGTTTAATTTATTATTCTCACGTGTACCAAGGTACAATGAAAAGCTTTTTGTTACGGACTATCCTGTCAATGGAAAATCGATACATGATTATAAGTAAATCATCTACAGTGTACAGAAACAGCATAATGGGCATAATATTTGCCGGTAGTGCAAGATAAAGTTGGTAGATTTATGAGGTAGATGGGAGGTCAGGACCGCTCTCTAGATAATGTGATGATGGCTCAGTTGCCCTGATAACAGCTGGGAAGAAACTCCCTGGGTCTGTCCCTCTTGCCTGGTGACAGAGGGGAGAAGAGGGAGTGACCAGGGTGAGACTGATCCTTGATTATGCTGGTGGCCTTGCCGAGGCAAAGTGGTGTAGATGGAGTCCAGGGAAAGGAGGTTCGTTTGCATGATGTCCGGGCTACATCCATCCTAATCTAAGAGAGATAATGTAATAAAAAGGGAACTGCAGATTCTGATTTATACCAAAGAAAGGCACTAAATCCCGGAGTAACTCAATGAGTCAGGCCCAACCCAAAATGTCACCTATTCATTTTCTCCAGAGATGATGCCTGACCCACTGAGTTACTCCCAACATTTTGTGTCTATCTGAGAAGAAATATGTTTGCAATAGGAAATTTAGTGAAAGATTAATGGATGATTCATAAATTGAGTTGGGATTGCAAGTTTGTCATATGAGCCTAGAAAAATGAGTGATTATCTCATTTTAAATTTACAAGGGGTTTGATAGAGCTGATCCAGAATTGATGCTTCCCCTGGCTAGAGTGCGTAGAATCATGAGTTGCAATTTCAAAATCAATAGTCTGCCATTCAGGACAGTGATGAGACAGATTTATTTGTCAATGATGGGTGAGTCTTTGAAATTGATTATCCAAGAGGGCTGTAAAGGCTTGATTTCTGCATATATTCATGAATTATTTTTTAGACTTTTATGGTTATGGGATTAGTGTAGGAAAGTGGCAGTGTTAAAATCGTCTGTGGTCTTAACGAAGCAACAAAGAGGGGCTGCATGCAACCTCTGCTTAAGTGACTCTTTTGCTCATCCCCTTAAATGTGAGTTGCCACAGCAATGTTACACAACAGACTTTCATTCTTTTCGTGTGGTGGTCTGTCGTGTGAGCCAAGGGTGCGGAGAAAGGATTATTTCCTGCATTCTAACTTGTTATTTTCTGTTTTTGTTTGGATACTAGATCTGCTTCCCCCAGGCACGGCTTCACCATCATGAACAGATTGAATGTGGAAAACCGGACTGAACCAATCACGAAGGACTTGGACTTCCAGTTACAAGACCCTTTTCTACTCTACAGAAATGCACAATGTAAGATTGGAAAATATTGTCTATTGATAAAATTCCATACCATATATAAACCATTTCTAAACTTTGGGCATGGGCTTTACTTAGTGCTCTGAAAATAATCATAGTCATGCAGCACGGAAACAGGCCCAATTTGCCCACACTGACCACGATGCCCCATCTACACTAGACCCACTGCTGTGTTTGGCCCATATATCTCTACGCATTTTCTATCCATGTACCTGTCCAAATGTCTTTTAAATTGTACCTGCTTCAACTACCTCCTCAGGCAGCTCATTCCCATATACCCTTCTTTGCTAATGAGGCACAACATTAGCCACCTTCAGTCATCCAATGCTGATTCGTATATCTCAACCAGGGCACCAGTTTATTTAGCTTCTAACAATGTCCTTGAATATATCTAATCTGGCCTGGAAGATCTTTCTACCGTCCTACCCCTTGGGTCATCCAACACCACTTCGACTGTAATATGGACTATCCTCGAGACATCTCCATTAACTGTCCCAAGTTCCCCAGTCTTCATGTCTTTCTCCACAGTAAAAACAAAGAAAGAGAGTAACGTATGCAATAGATCTTGAATCGGACCCTGGATTTTCTGGAATTATCAGCACCAGCTCATTGCAAAGGCACAGGCACATGTGTAGTATTTCTCAATGCTTGGAAATAACTTCTAATAGGAAATTATCTTCTACTGCCTGAAGAACACCAGGACTGGTAACCCCAAGACTCATCATTGGTGGGCATGCTAAATCTATCTATTTTCAAGATACAAATCCATAGAGAATGATGCAGCTGATAGAGCTGCTGCCGCACAGTGCCAAAGGCTCAGGTTTGATCTGGACCTCAGGTGTTCTCTGTGTGGAGTTTGCATGTTCACCCTGTGGGTTTCCTCCATGTGCTCCAGTTACTCCCACATCCCAAAATGTGTGGGTTTGTAGGTAAATAGCCTCTGTGCATTGCCCCCCTCCGTGTGTGTGGAGTTGATGCAAAAGTGGGACCTTGTAGGACTAATATGAACAGGTGATCGACGGTCAGCGTGGACTTGGGTGGACTGTTTCCCCGCTGTATCTTTAAACTAAACTGAACTGAATGAAACTAATTCCTGTAATATTAGGAGTTGCAGTGACTATTGTTCTTAATCATGGTTTACTCTTCCATGGAGAGTAAATGTTAAATAATGAATGCAGGCACTGGAGATGGCCAGGCACCTACTACCAATTGTTGCAGCATAATTATATTGTAGTCGGATTGTTGCAAAGGAGCTTGAGGAGTTGGAGCAGCATGCTAATACAACATCACCATTGTCACCTTGTTCCAGTATCGTGAGTATTTGTACACCAGAACACACCTAAAGATAATTGAGGGAAGTGGATTTTGGAAAATATTTTGTAAATAAGCAAACAAAAACATTCAAGTGCATGGAACAATAAGTAGAGGAGAAAATGTGTTACCAAATGTTGGGGTGGTTAGCAGATATACCTTGGTAATTAAACCTGTTATCTGGGAACATTTAGTTGCAACTCAGAGAAATGTGGTACCTCAATGTACTATTTTTAAAATGCTTTATTTGACATTTTGTTTATGTGGCTTTGACCTCTGCCAAGAAATAGTGAATATTAAAGAGCAGAAAGACTTAGAACAGTTAAACTAAGAGAATTTATACATCTCTGTGCATTATGAATCTTTGGAAAAGCAAGATATCTTGAAGGAAGAACCTTGCCACCTGCTAATTCAACTAAAGCTGTGGTATTAAATATTATAGTTTATTAATTTATATCCAGTACATCACCAATTTGGAACATCTCAGAAGAGATAAAATGGACCAAGTTGAAATGTGCAAAGCTCTCATGCCCAAACTAATAATCTTGCTGACTCGAGGAACTGCAGATGCTGGAATCTTGAGCAAAACACAAAATTGCTAGGTATATGTGGAGGGAATGGATAGGTGATGTTTTGGGTCTTGCTGAGTGGTTCTGAGCTGAAGAGATATTTCCCAATATCTACAAACGATTCTTGACTGTAATTGCAAGATGAACAGGATTGCAGCCATCTTAAGGCTATTAGATGCATGATCAATATTTTCTTCTTCCTGAGGACATTATACAATTTAAGTCACTCCATGTCATTTTGTGAAACCCCTAAATCAACCGGCCCGAACAGCATTTCAGCTGTAGTATTGCAGAGTTGTATTTCAGAACTAGCTGTGCCTTGAAACAAGCTGCTTCATTACAACTCTAATACGGGAATGGATCCAGGAAAGTGAAACATAACCAGATTACATCCTGGCCCAAAAAAGGAAAAATACATCTAACTGCTCAATACATTGCTATCATATCTGCTTCTACCATCTCCTCTGGCAGTGTATTCCAGGCTACTATCATTGTAGGTGTGAAACAAATTGCCTGGCAAATCTTCTTTAAACTATTTTCCTCTCTCCCTAAACCTCTGCCCTCCAGTACTTGACATTTTACCCCTAGAAAAAGGCTCGAACTACCTCAAATATTCCTCTCATAATTTTGTAAGCTTCTATTAGTTTACCCCTCAGCATCTGAAGCTCCAGAGAAATCGATTCCAGTTTGTCCAACTTCTCCCTGTAGCTGATACACACCAATGCAAGCAACATCCTAGTGAACCTCTGCTGCACGCTGTCCAAAGCCTCCATTCCTTTCTGTAGTGTGATTCAATACGGCATGTAATACTTCAAATACAGCCAAACCAAAGTATCTGCAGTGCCCTCCATAATGTTTGGGACAAAGACCCATCATTTATTTATTTGCCTCTTAATAGATTTGAGATTTGTGATAGAAAAAAATCACATGTGGTTAAAGTGCACAGTCAGATTTTATTAAAGGCCATTTTAATACATTTTGGTTTCACCATGTAGAAATTACAGCAGTGTTTATACATAGTCTCACCATTTCAGGGCACCATAAAGTTTGGGACACAGCAATGTCATGTAAATTAAAGTAATCATGTTTGGTATTTTGCTGCATGTCCTTTGCATGCAATGACTGCTTGAAGTATGTGATTCATGGACATCACCAGTTGCTGAGTGTCTTCACTGGTGATGCTCTGTCAGGCCTGTATTACAGCCATCTTTATTTAATACATGTTTTGGGGGTTAATACCTTTCAATTTTCTCTTCAGCATATAAAAGACATGCTCAATTGGGTTCAGATCAGGTGATTCACTTGGCCACTCAAAAATTGGCCATTTTTTTAGCTTTGAAAAACTCCTTTGTTGCTTTAGCAGTATGTTTGGGATCATTGTCTTGCTGTAGAACGAACCGCCGGCAAATTAGCTTTGAGGGATTTATTTAAACTTGAGCAGATAGGATGTGTCTATACATTTCAGAATTCATTATGCAACTACCATCAGCAGTTGTATCATCAATGAAGATAAGTGAACCAGTACCTTCAGCAGCCATACATGCCCAGGTCATAACACCCCCACCACCTTGTCTCATGGATGAGGTGGTATGCTTTGGATCTTAGTAAGTAATTAGTAAGCTCACCAGTGCTCTCTTTCATCTTAATAATGTTCCAAACAGTTGATTTTGGTAAGCCTAAGGTTTGGCTGATGTCTCTGACAGTTTTATTCTTGTTTCTCAGTCTCATAATGGCTTATTTGACTTTCATTGGCACAACTTTGGTCCTCGTGTTGATAAACAGCAATAAAAGTTTCCAAAGGAAAGACTAGGTGCTGAGAGCTCTCTTATACCTGCATTAAGGAGGCAATTAAACTGAGCAATTCCAAACACCTGTGAAGCCATGTGTCCCAAACATTATGGTGCCCTGAAAAGGGGGGACTATGTATAAACACAGCTGTAATTTCTACATGGTGAAACCAAAATGTATAAAAATTGCCTTTAATAAAATCTGACAATGTACACTTTAACCATATGTGATTTTTTTCTATTACAAATCTCAAATTGTGGAGTACAGAGGAAGATAAATAAATGATGGGTCTTTGTCCCAAATATTATGGAGGGCATTGTATATATAATACTTATTCTCCACTTTAAAGTGACTTTCTAAGCTGTTTAACTAGGAATTGTTCCTAATTGTATGATGTAAAATAAAATAGTGAGAAACAGATTGTGTCTAGAAATCTTACAATGAAATCAAATGCTGGAGTATGCCACACGTTTTCCAGTCAGTGCTTCACACTAATGTGTAGGAAGGAACTGCAGATGCTGGTTTAAAACCGAAGATAGACACTAAATTCTGGAGTAACTCAGCAGGACAGGCAGCATCTCTGGAGAGAAGGAATGAGTGACGTTTTGGTTCGAGACCCTTCTTCAGACTAAAGTCGGGAGAGGGAGATACGTAGATAAAGAAATGTAAAGTGTGAAACCAGGTCAGAGTGGATGGAGATCAAAGAACATGTAGAATAGATCATTGTTAGCTAGGAGAAGGTAACAACAAAGAAACAGATTAAATGTAATCGGAGACAGTCAGACTGATCGGAGAACTGGGAAGGGGGAGGGATGGAGAGAGAGGGAAAGAGAGGGAAAGCAAGGGTTACTTGTAGTTAGAGAAGTCAATGTTCATACCACTGTGGTGTAAGCTGCCCAAGGGAAATATGAGATACTGTACCTCCAATTGTGCTGGGCCTCACTCTGACAATGGAGGAGGCCCAGGACAGAATAATACTCTTTTTACACACTAATATGCTGTTTAGGGGTTTTTTCGTGATTATTTTTCTTTTAATGTAATTCCAGTGTAGCAGGCAATTCCTGCAAAATTATGATATGTAAAGTCGTACTTTTTTTTGCCATTTTAGATACATCCATGACAGAAAATACAAGCACCAATTAAAATTGGCTGTGAATGTTCAGCAATATCAAGAGGACGCTTGTTCCTTTTCAGATTATAAATAGGTTAAAAAAGAAGTGTCAAGAATTAGATTAGATATGTGGCTGTTGTCTTCTGCCTTGTAACCTTTTATAGTCAAAGGAAGCTTTGCCTGCGCCTGGGATACATATAGATTTGTCTATGCAACTGACTGCCATAATATTCTGCCAACATTCTGTGCTCTATACTTTGAGATAAGATAAAGAGAGCTCGATATGAATGTGAAGCGATTTAATACATTAAACAAAGCGCTTGGTTCCATTTAGTAAGGTTTGAATTTGCCCCTAATTACGTGTTAATTAAGTTATCTCATTATCGTAGTGTCATACCCCAAAGGATGTAATTACTTTAATATTTCATTTATTTAAAATATGCCCAGTTTATTTCACAATCTCTTCATATTTAGGTTTTCCCCTCAAGTCCGCAACATTAACTTAATTTTACTTAACAAGAAGACAACATTCTATAAACGTAAAACTGAACACTTAACTTTTTAATCGGAAGCAAAGATTATTGAATGAGAGCAACCACATCTGTTATTCAAATATTGAATGATTACCCTCCTTTAGATGCAGTTATATAATTGTAATAACTGAAACTAAACAAAAATATTTCATTAACAAAGAGACCCCAATTTGAAAATCCTTTTTTATAAAATACAGAAAACCTGAACCTTGTGTAATTTTTCTTCCGTTTACTTCTGTAATGTTTACACTAACTATGACTCCAGAAAAGCACCATAGAGAAGTTTTCAATGCTGTGAATTTTTCATAAATGAAGCCTTAAGTAAGCTTAGTTATGGTTATTTTTATTTGTCTACCATCCCTAATTTTTAAACTGTGACCACACAGCGATGTGATAAACTTGATAAAAAGCTCAAGTAAAAGGTTTGGATGCCAAAGTAAAGAGGTCTTGCTCAGATTGTGTGGAGCTTTGGTAAGACAGCACTTTTCGTAGTCTGGTAGTTTAGGCGTCCATATTCAACATATGATTAACAGTTGTTGGAGACAGTATAAATAAATTCAGTCGATAGGGGCTTGGGATTACTCTATGAGGAAAGGTAAAACAGGATTAGTACACAATCACTTGTATTTAGTAGAATGAGAGGTGATCTCATTAAGTCATGCAAGATTCTGAGAGGGATTGACGGTGGAGCTGGCTGATCAAAAAGGCACAGCAGCGCCTTTACTTCCTGAGGAGGCTCAAAAAAGCCCACCTGTCCCCCCAGATCCTGACCAACTTTTACCACTGTACCATCGAAAGCATCCTGACCACCTGCTTTACGGCATGGTACAGCAGTTGCACCGTAGCAGATAGGAAGGCACTACAACGGGTGGTGAAAACTGCCCAGTACATCATCGGTGCCCCGCTCCCTGCCATGGATGCCCTCCACCAAAAACGGTGTCTGAGACGGGCCAGGAAGATCATCAAAGACCCCTCCCACCCTAACCATGGACTGTTTGCCCTCCTACCATCAGGGAGGCGGTACAGGAGCCTGAGGTCCCGCACGAATAGGATGAGGAACAGCTTCTATAACAACACCATCACACTGCTGAACTCGGAGTCCCGCTGATAGATTTCTCCAGTCTCTCCGTCCACATTGTCTGCATTCTGTATCTATTTATATATTACTACGAACTGATGCTAAACTGCATTTCGTTGTACCCATACTTGTATCTGTGCAATGACATTAAAGTTGAATTGAATTGAATTGAATGGATAATAAATGGATATTTTCTCTAGTTGAAGAGTCTAGAACTGGGTGGAGTTAGTGGTGGGATGATGGAATTGTCTTTTGGAAATACGAATTGCAGATCTTTACAATTATTTATCTTGGAGAACTGGGTTCACTCGGTCATTAAGTACCTGAGATTGTTGAGCAGGTGGAGAACAGGCAGGAAAATAGATTTGAGACGCAGGATCACATGATCATGGGTGATCCTGTGTCTCAAATCTTATAATTTGTTTCAGAAATGTTTACTGAGAAAAAATATTGAACAGATTTCTGGGGATAATTTTTGTACTTGTTTTTGTCGTGGTGTTGTAGGATCTTTTACTTACACCCAAGATAGCAAATAGAACATTTGTTTTGGGGTTTGTGAGAAAGACAACAGGTCAAATAGTGTAGCAAACTGTATTTGAACTAGGATCTGAATCTCTTGGCTCTGAGATAGGAATGCTGACACTTGAACATTTGACTAGAATGGAGGAAATTTGAAGTTTAACTGGACTAATTTTCCATTTAAGCAAAAACACCACTGGGGACAATAGTATACATCAGGGATCTGTATTGAGATTCCTTCTTACACACATTTATGATTTGGATATGAATGTAAGAGGATTGAATGTAGCAGGTCACCAGAAAATTGGTGGTATTGCTGATAGTGAGAAGTGTACACAAAGTCCAGAGCTGCATCGACAATAGTCTGAACCTTTGAGCAAGACCAAGTCCAGGAAGACATTTTCTACAATATAAAAATCCATTATGAACAGACTCCAATAATTTCTTCTTTACAGCATCTTCCATATCCTTCTCCACTTACCCAATCTATATGTAAGTTAAAGTCACCATTGTTAGTTTTTCCCTTATGGCATCTCTAATTGTTTTTGTTTAATTCACCATGTATGTTGCCCCTGTTCAATTCAATTCAATTTTAATGTCATTGCACAGATACAAGTATGGGTACAACGAAATGCAGTTTAGTGTCAGTACGTAGTGATAGCAATGTTTAGATAAATACAGATAAATAAATACAGATGTGGGAATCTATCGGCGGGACTCCGAGTTCAGCAGTGCGATGGTGTTATTGTAGAAGCTACTCCTCAACCTGCTGGTGCGGGACCTGAGGCTCCTGTACCGCCTCCCCGATGGTAGGAGGGCAAACAGTCCATGGTTAGGGTGGGAGGGGTCCTTGATGATCTTCCCAGCCCGTCTCAGACACCGTTTTCGGTGGAGGGCATCCAAAGCAGGGAGCGGGCACCGATGATGTGCTGGGCGGTTTTCACCACCCGTTGTAGTGCCTTCCTGTCTGCTTACGGTGCAACTGCTGTACCATACCGTAAAGCAGGTGGTCAGGATGCTTTCGATGGTACAGCGGTAGAAGTTGGTCAGGATCTGGGGGGACAGGTGGGCTTTTTTGAGCCTCCTCAGGAAGTAAAGGCGCTGCTGCGCCTTTTTGACCAGCTTGGAGGTGTTGAGGGACCAGGACAGATCCTCCGAGATGTGTACCCCGAGGAATTTGTAGTTGGAGACCCGCTCCACCTCAGTCCCGTTTATATGGATGGGGGTGTGTCTGCCCCCTCTGTTCTTCCTGAAGTCGACAATGATCTCCTTCGTCTTTTGGGAGTTGAGGACGAGGTTGTTATTGGCACACCAGGTTGTCAGGTGCTGGACCTCCTCCCTGTAGGCTGACTCGTCGTTATTGCTGATCAGTCCTACCACCGTGGTGTCGTCGGCAAATTTTATGATGGCGTTGGAGCTAAACTTAGGGATGCAGTCATGGGTGAAGAGAGAGTAGAGGAGAGGACTGAGCACACAGCCCTGTGGCACGCCAGTGTTCAGTGTTATAGTGGAGGAGGTGAGGTTGTTGATCCTAACAGACTGGGGTCTGTTAGTGAGGAAATCCAGTGTCCAATTGCAGAGGGAAGTGGAGATGCCAAGACCGCTGAGTTTGGGTGATCAAGCTAGCGGGTATGACAGTGTTAAAGGCGGAACTGAAGTTGATGAACAGCAGCCTGATGTAGGTGTTATTGTTGTCCAGGTGGGTCAGGGCAGAGTGTAGGGCCGCCGATATGGCGTCTTCTGTTGACCTATTGGTCCGGTAGGCAAACTGATGGGGGTCCAGTGTGGGGGGGAGGCTGGCTTTGAGGTGAGCCAAGATCAGCCGCTCAAAGCACTTGGCGATGACGGGGGTGAGTGCCACTGGCCGGAAATCATTGAGACTCCCTGTTGTTTGAAGGTCTATACACAACCTCCACCAATGCATTTTGCCATTTTCTTTGAGCTAATATTCTTCCTCACAGATTTCCTCTTCAGCTAATAGCTCTACTCTTTTTTTGCTGTCTTCCCTAAATATCAAATACTTCTGGATATCCTGTTCTCATCCATGGTAGTCGCAAAATGCTGGAGTAACTCAGCGGGACAGGCAGCATCTCTGGAGAGAAGGAATGGGTGACATTTTGGGTCGAGACCCTCCTTTGGACTGATGTCAGGGGACTGGGCAGGACAGGGAATGTATTCGGAGACAGTAAGGCTGATGAGAGAACTGTGAAGGGGAAGGGATGGAGAGAGAGGGAAAGCAAGGGCTATTTGACGTTTGAGAAGTTAATGTTCATACTGCTGAGGTGTAAGCTACCCAAGCAAAATATGAGGTGCTGTTCCATCCATGGTTACTATTCCATGGCCCATAGTCAACTCTTTAATATTTATAGAATCATACAGCATGGAAACGGGACTCTCGGCCCAACTAACACTATCTAAAGTAGTACCATCAGCCTGCATTTGCCCCATATTCCTCTAAGCCTCCCTTTCCATGTAACTGTCCAAATGACTTCAAAAGAGTAAAAACATCAAGAGTGCCACATGTCCTGACTGTGGAGCAATGAAATTCTTACTTGCAGCAGCATAACAGGCATGTCAACGCATTACACATAGATACCATATAATAACCAAAAAATCAATAAAATAATAACCACTAATGTTAAAAAGACCAAAGATGGTCCATTGTTGAGGTTAGTGTTGTGTCATGTTCAAAAGCCTGAAGTTATTGCGAAGAATGCACTGTCCATAGTGCAAGGTTTTATTCAGTTAAGCAAATTTTGCCTGGATGCAGTACAACAAATACAAGTAAGGGCAGTATTTGAAATATACTTTAAATGTCCCATTGAAAATCTGGCGCAGCATTGCACTGAGATTATACTTTGATATCATTATTAAACTGTGATTTCCTGCAGAGTAACTTTGTAAAATATTTATGCTACATTACAATTTTTTAATCGGTTTTATAAAACCTTACTCAGTTTTAAGGCAAGTGAGAGAAAGCTGGTCATCCTCATGATTTCCTGTAGGGATTTACTATAACTGTTAACAAAGTAATCTTAATATTTCAGACATTACATTTGGTTTATTTTGTAGAAATGTCATATGCATTTTCTTTTTGTATAATGTCTAGACATGTTTTTGTCATTGAGAATGGAACATAGGAATGGGAATTTCATCACTTGAGAACTTTAAGCATAATTTCAATTTGAACAAAGGCAACGAGGAATTGCAAATATTGAGTCTTTGAATTTTACATGTAATCTAAGATGCAGTTTTTAATACAGGTTTTTTTAATGTTATTTTATTGGTTTCTGCTACTTTAAAATATCTTACCTCCTGGGCAGGTGTAGAAGCAGTGCAGCTGGGTCTCCTTCACAACTATTCCTTTGTACTTGGCATCGATTGCTTGAATTGGTTGGCTGGTCAATTGTTTGGAAGTTTTTTTGTGAACAACTGCTTGAAGCATTTTATCTTCTTCGGGTGTGGATTAATCTTCATTGAAATATATACAAACGCTGAGAAAATTGATATCTTAAATCAATGTTGGATGTTTCAATTCAGAACTTATCCTGGCTCTTTAGTTGCTGTTTGTGATGTATTCCTCCAAAGAGCATAGTGAGGGGGGATGGGGGGGGAGGGGATGGTGACTATTTATGCTGTCATTCTCCGCACCAGAGAAATGCAATGTGGCATGCATGTCTGCGTCAATGCTGACATATTGATATGAGGCACTCATCAAATTAAGAGGAAGGAAAGATAAAAACTTCAGTAATGCCTCAATTGCATGCCTGCTAAGATTATAAAATTCTCCGGGCATTCCTGTCATGATCCTATAATGAACTATTAAAACATTCCCTGCATTACTAGTTTAACTATGGAGGAGAGAAAAAAAAACCCAATGAATTAATAAGTTTATTGGCCAAGTATGTACACATACAAGGAATTTGCCGTGGTGCTCCGCTCGCAAGTAACAACACGACATACAGTAACAATTAAGAATGACACATAAAATATTAAACATTAATAATAAAACATTATTTGCATAAACCAAAGCAAGTTATTATTAGGTGATACAATGAACTGCAGGTGCTGGTTTATATAAAAAGACCCAAAATGCTGGAGTAACTCAGCGGGTCAGACAGCATCTCTGGAGAACATGAATTGATGGCGTTTCATGTTGGGACACTTCTTCAGACTGATTGTGCTGGGATGGGGAGGGGAGGGGGGCAGAAGCTGGGGGAGTGGTGGGAGCAGGACAAAGCCTGGCGAGTGATAGGTGGATACAGATGAGGGGATTTTTTGATAGGCAGATGGTTAGACGAAGACCAGAGATAAAAAGAAAAAGTGTGGATGTCCAATGTCTCCAATGAGTTAGAATGGAATTGGAATGTAACCTAGCTTATGGAAAGGGCATTAAGAAAATCTATAACTGTTCCTGAGTCTGGTGGTGCGCGCTTTCAAGCTTCTGTATCTTCTGCTCGATCGAAGTGGGAAGAAGGAGGAATAACTGGGCTGGGAAAGGTCTTTGATTATGTTGGCTGCATGATGCATGATATCTGTTTTCCACAAGTTTTTTTTTGTGTTTTTCATAAACCAGAAGTTGTAGTTTTCCATGAGAGGAAGCTTGCCAGTGAAGGAACTGCTCTGATCTTCCTTTCTGGACAACTAAGTAGAATATGCTAAAGTAATCACCTCACTGGCAAAATGTTATTTTCTTGCAAGTAGTTTCTAACACTCAATTTTGGGGGGGCCTAGTAATCATTTTAATGTCAATATTGCCAAAGATCTACAGTGCCCTCCATAATGTTTGGGACAAAGACTCATCATTTAATTATTTGCCTCTGTACTCTACAATTTGAGATGTGTAATGGAAAAAAATCACATGTGGTCAAAGTGCACATTGTCAGATTTTATTAAAGGCCATTTTTATACATTTTGGTTTCACCATGTAGAAATTACAGCTGTGTTTATACATAGTCCCCCCCTATTTCAGGACACCATAATGTTTGGGACACATGGCTTCACAGGTGTTTGTAATTGCTCAGGTGTGTTTAATTGCCTCCTTAATGCAGGTATAAGAGAGCTCTCAGCGCCTAGTCTTTCCTCAGTCTTTCCATCACCTTTGGAAACTTTTATTACTGTCTATCAACATGAGGACCAAAGTTGTGCCAGTGAAAGTCAAATAAGCCATTATGAGACTTCTTCTTTCGTGTGGCGTGCACAGCCTAACGTTGTAGGACAACTTGTTCTATTTGATGTTAAAGAAGGAACTGCAGATGCTGGAGAATCGAGGGTACACAAAAGGCTGGAGAAACTCAGCGGGTGCAGCAGCATCTAAGGAGCAAAGGAGATAGGCGACGTTTCGGGTCGAGACCCTTCTTCAGACTGGTCAGGGATCAGGTAAACGAGAGATATAGACGGTGATGTGGAGAGATAAAGAACAATGAATGAAAGATATGCAAAAAAGTATCGATGATAAAGGAAAAAATCCATTGTAAGCTGTTTGTAGTGTGAAAATGAGAAGCTAGTGCGACTTGGGTGGGGGAGAGATAGAGAGAGAAGGAATGCCAGGGCCCGAGGGCTGAGGGAGAGGCGGGAAGGGGAGGAGACAGCAAGGGTTAACAGAATTGAGAAAATTCAATGTTCAAGCCCAGAGGATGCAGACTCCCCAAGCGGAATATGAGGTGCTGTTCCTCCAACTTGCGGTGTTGCTCACTCTGGCCGTGGAGGAGGCCCAGGACAGAGAGGCGGGATACGGAATGGGAGGGGGAGTTAAAGTGCTGAGCCACCGGGAGGTCGGGTTGGTTAATGCGGACCGAGCGGAGGTGTTCGACGAAACGATCGCCAAGCCTCCGCTTGGTCTCACCGATATAGATCATCTGGCATCTGGAGCATTGGATGCAGTAGATGAGGTTGGAGGAGGTGCAGGTGAACCTGTCGGACCTGGAAGGACTGCTTGGGTCCCTGAAAGGAGTGGAGGGGGGAGGTGAAAGGACAAGTGTAGCATCTCTTGCGGTTACAAGGGAAAGTGCCCGGGGAAGCGGTAGAGCGGGAGGGAAGGGAAGAATTGACAAGGGAGTTGCGGAGGGAGCGGTCTTTGCGGAAGGCAGACGGGGGGGAGATGGAAGATGTGGCGAGTGGAGGGGTAACATTGGAGGTGGCGAAACTGGCAGAGGACTATGTGTTGTATTTGCTGGCTGGTGGGGTGAAAGGTGAGGACCAGGGGGACTCTGCCCTTGTTGCGAGTGGGGGAATGGGGAGAGAGGGCAGTGTTGCAGGGTATGGGGGAAACCCTGATGCGAGCCTCATCTATAGTGGGGGAGGGGAATCCCCGTTCTCTGAAGAATGAGGACATTTGTGATGACCTGGTGTGGAACACCTCATCCTGGGAGCAGATGCGGCGTAGATGGAGGAATTGGGAATAGGGGATGGAGTCCTTACAGGAAGCAGGGTGGGAGGAAGAGTAGTCCAGGTAGCTGTGGGAGTCAGTTGGTTTGTAGTGGATGTCGGTCAGGAGCGTATCACCTGCAATAGAGATGGTGAGGTCAAGGAATGGTAGGGAAATGTCGGAAATGGTCCAAGTGTATTTGAGTGCCGGATGGAAGTTGGTGGTGAAATGGATGAAGTCAGTCAGTTGTGTGTGGGTGCAGGAGGTGACACCAAAGCAGTCGTCGATGTAACGGCGGTAGAGGTTGGGGATGGGGCCCTGGTACGCCGAGAACAAGGATTGTTTGATGTACCCGA
The DNA here is from genome assembly GCA_035221665.1 of Okamejei kenojei. NCBI lineage: Eukaryota > Metazoa > Chordata > Chondrichthyes > Rajiformes > Rajidae > Okamejei > Okamejei kenojei. Next base: position 45,306,502 of record CM069149.1, on the reverse strand, counting down.
CAAAGAGGCAAGCGTAGCTGGGGCCCATGCGTGTGCCCATAGCTACGCCTTGTGTTTGGAGGAAATGGGAGGAGTCAGAAGAGAAGTTATTGATGGTAAGGACCAACTCCGCTAGGCGGAGGAGGGTATCAGTGGACGGGTATGGGTTGCTCCTCTGGTCGAGGAAGAACCGGAGGGCTTTGAGACCGTCCTGGTGGGGGATGGAGGTGTAGAGTGACTGGACGTCCATGGTAAAGATGAGAGGATGGGGGCCTGGAGAATGGAATGCACGGAGCCGACGGAGAGTGTCTGAGGTGTCTTGAACATAGGTGGGGAGGGATTTAAAAAAGGGGGATAGGATGGAGTCAAGGTATGTGGAAATATGTTCGGTGGGGCACGAACAGGCAGAGACAATGGGTCTGTCGGGGCATTCGATCTTTTTATCTTCTATTTGATCTTCTGTTTGTGCACGTCGAGTTGATTGCATTAGTCGAAACAGGGTGGACCACGTGAAGGTTGCAATCTTCCACCCCCATTATGAGACTGAGAAACAAGAATAAAACTGTTAGAGACATCAGCCAAACCTTAGGCTTACCAACATCAACCGTTTGGAACATCATTAAGAAGAGAGTACTGGTGAGCTTACTAATCGCAAGGAAGACCTCCACAGCTGATGATAAAATAATTCTCTCTATAATAATGTAATATCCCCAAACACCTGTCCGACAGATCAGAAACACTCTTCAGGAGTCGGGTGTGGATTTGTCAATGACCACTGTCTGCAGAAGACTTCATAAACAGAAATACAGAGGCTACGCTGCAAGATGCAAACCACTGGTTAGCCGCAAAAATAGGATGGCCGGGTTACAGTTTGCCAAGATGTACTTAAAAGAGCAACCACAGTTCAGGAAAAAGGTCTTGAGACGAAGATTAATTTATATCAGAGTGATGGCAAGAGCAAAGTATGGAGGAGCGAAGAAACTGCCCAAGATCCAAACATACCACCTCATCTGTGAAACACGGTGGTGGGGGTGTTATGGCCTGGGCATGTATGCCTGCTGAAGGTACTGGCTCACTTATCTTTATTGATGATACAACTGCTGATGGTCGTAGCATAATGAATTCTGAAGTGTATAGACACATTCTATCTGCGCAAATTCCAACAAATGCCTCAACTCATTGGCTGACGGTTCATCCTACAGCAAGACAATGATCCCAAACATACTGCTAAAGCAACAAAATAGTTTTTCAAAGCTTAAAAAATGGTCAATTCTTGAGTGGCCAAGTCAATCACCTGATCTGAACCCAACTGAGCAGGTCTTTTCTATGCTGAAGAGAAAACTGAAGGGGACTAGCCCCCAAAACAAGCATAAGCTAAAGATGGCTGCAATGCAGGCCTGGCATAGCATCACCAGAGAAGGCACCCAGCAACTGGTGATGTCGTTGAATCAGTCTTCAAGCAGCCATTGCATGCAAAGGATATTCAACAAAATACTTAACATGACTACTTTCATTTACATGACATTGCTGTGTCCCAAACATCATGGAGCCTTGAAATGGGGGGGGGGTTATGTATAAACACTGCTGTCATTTCTACATGGTGAAACCAAAATGTGTAAAAATGGCCTTTATTAAAATCTGACAATGTGCACTTTAATCAGATGTGATCATTTTTTTTTCTATGACAAATTTCAAATTGTGGAGTACAGAGGCAAATAAATAAATGATGGGTCTTTGTCCAAAGCATTGTGGAGGGCACTGTATGTGGGAACAAATGAAGTATAAGCTTAATCTGGTACATGGTCCAATGCATGCTTCATTTTTTTAATTTCAGTTTCAATCTATGGGATCTGGTTCTATGATAAGGCGGAATGTCAAAGGATTACAGACCTTATGAAGAAGTAAGTTTCAGAAAACCTTTTTAGATATTAGCAAAATTGTTTAATTTTGCATGTTTTTTAACGACAGGAGTTGCCTTCAATTAAATCTTAATTCCACACTTTCCATCCCATGTGACTGCAACATTCTGTAACGGAAACACAATGACTTTTACAGCTGCACTAGGCTCAAGATTCCAATGACTGCTAGTTTGTATATTTTCATTTTTGAAAACTTTAATTGGAGAGATTTTTTTTTTCACCTGAAAGAAGTTGGAACCGCTTGGCTTCTGTGGCCTGGAATTGAAGAGATTTTGAAGATAAATTATGGAACAAAATAGCCAACATCAATATTTGGTGAAATGGAGGTGTACCAAAGTATACATTATTTGAGGGAAATAAGCTAGATAAGAACAGAGACCAAATCTTTCGCCAGCAAAAGGATTAACGTTACTTTAAAGCCCCACTGGAAGATTCATTTCATTTTTCCTAAGGCAGCTGAGAAAGCTGACAACTGCACTCAAGAAAATGAGACCCGGCTGTTTCGGCAAAGGATCTAGCTGGATCACAGCCAGCAAAAGATTTTAAAATAGGCAAACCTGATTATTGAGAGGTGCCACACTTGTGGAGGTTTCATCTTTCAGTTGAGGTGCAGTAATCCCTGGTACCATTTTGTTAGTGTACTGACAAACAGCACCGTTGAATGAGGTGCCTGGACGTTACAGAATTGTTTGCACAAGTGTTTTGATCTTTACAAATGTGAGTGTAATTTAAAGGTATAAGACATTTTGTAATGCCTGGTGATAATGAAAAGTGCTGCATAAATGTAATTTCTTGTCCTTTCAGTAATCATTTTTGGTGGATGTAATGTTAATTCTAAATTTAATGCACCAAAGTATTTGCAAAACCAAAGTGGTCTTGGCTGCTGATTATAAATCTAATGGGTAACCAGATAATAAATGTCAGACTTACCCTCACATGGATGCTGGGTTGGAAAGTTATATCCACAAAAATTATTACTGAAGGGACAGGAGTAAACAATGAAGTGATGATTGGAAGATTTAAGTGGAATTCTTGTAATAACTGGTAAGTCATTGTTACTTAGAAGTACAGTAAACCCTCGTTATAATGGACCATAACGGAGAGGAATGTTGTCCGTAATTGCCGATTGGGAAGAAGCCTGGTGCCAGGGGGAGGTTAAATCAGGAGGAATTCACAAGCCGGGAAGGCCCAGTGCCGATGTACCAGGGATGGGTCCCGGTATTCACGGCGTCTTCCTGCTGCTCTCTGTCTCGGGTCCGCACACCAGAAGCACACCACGTTGCCTCAGCTCATTGGGTAACCTGATAAAAGCGTGGGGCGGTGCAATGGGGGAACCTTGTGCCATTACCAGGCGACCAAGGAACGTGTTGCCAGGGTGACAGAGGAGCAATGACTACACCTGCATCCAACACCCCGGGGCCTCGTTATGTTGCAGCCGCTGCAAACCTGTGTCCAATGCAACGCTCTTCAAGAGTTTTTTGCCGCTCGCTACCTTTCTGCTGTGCTGCATGCCACCTGCAAACCACCACCATGGGGTTAGTCTGCCAAATTGAAATCTACAGGAAGAGGTCCGTAATAATAGGGATAGACTGTGACACCTTATTTGGTTCTAATCTACCTCATTCACAATGACAAAAGAAGCTACAGATGCTGGAATCTGGAGCAACAGATAATCTGCTGGGGGAATTCATCAGATCAAGCAGCATTTTTTTTTGGGGGGGGGGGGGGGTCGGGTGAAGGAACCGTTATCATTTCAGGTTGAAAGCCTCAGGACAGAGAAGAAAGCCAGTATAAAGAAGAGACAGTGAGAGGAGCCAATAGGAAGTGATGGTCATAGGAGGCGTGAAGATGGCAGGTAGATGAGGGGAGGGAAAGTGAAGGTGGAGACAACTAGAAGGGTAGAAACATAGAAACATAGAAATTAGGTGCAGGAGTAGGCCATTCAGCCCTTCGAGCCTGCACCGCCATTCAATATGATCATGGCTGATCATCCAACTCAGTATCCCGTACCTGCCTTCTCTCCATACCCTCTGATCCCCTTAGCCACAAGGGCCACATCCAACTCACTCTTAAATATAGCCAATGAACTGGCCTCAACTACCCTCTGTGGCAGAGAGTTCCAGAGACTCACCACTCTCTGTGTGAAGGTGGAGACAACTAGAAGGGTGATAAACTGGGACACATAGGCTGCCGGTGCTGGAACGCGGGAGTGGACGGGAGTAACACAGAGGTAAAGGTTACTCTACTGTTATGCCCTTCCTGCATCTCCAACATCCCCCTTTCTCTTCTATTTTTACACTCTCTTGATGTCTTCATCTCCAATTGCTGCTACAACATCAACCATCTCGATTTCTCCATTGCCTTCTCTAACTCCAAACTCGCCTCATCCAGACGTGCAACACTCCATTCGTTTTGCACCGATCCCAACCCAATCAACAAACCTGCAGACAAGGGTGATGTCATTGTGTTCTGGTAAACTGATTGCTATAGCGCAGAGGCAATATAACAGCTTTTGGATATCTCATACTTACCCTTGGAGGATGACTCTACCGACAAATGGCCACCACTTGGCACATTATCACAGATGTTATCACATCAGGAAATCTCCCATCTGCAAACTGATAGTGTCCCAACCCTGCACTTTCACTTCTATCTCTTACCCCTGATCCACAAACAGAAGATTCACAAACAGTCCTGGTAGGACCCTTATATCTGTCAAAGATAGTCACAAAATGCTGGAGTAACTCAGCGAGACAGGCAGCATCTCTGAACAGAAGGAATGGGTGATGTTTCGGACTAGACCCTTCTTCGGTCTTCCCTTGACCTATTTAACTCATCTCCTCATAACTTGACTCTATCCTGACTTCCCTTGCCCAATCCCATCTCACCTACATTCAGGACACCTCGCCCGCCACCAATTGACAGGTTCTGATTCCCTGGCCTTATCTTCACTATGGATGTCCAGTGTTTGCACACCTATATCCACCACCAGAAAGGTCTTAATGCCTTCCATTTCCTTTTGCGAGAAAGAGCTAACCAGTTCCCCTCCACCAACATTCCTCCTGGCTGAACTCGCGCTTAACCTGAACAATTTCTTCATTACCTTCTTGCGCTTCCTATAAATCAAAAGTGTGGACTAAGCACTCACATGGGCACATGAATCTTTGCCACAACTGGAAGGACTGCTTAGGTCCCTGGATGGCAATATGGGAGAAGGTGTAAGAACAGGTCTTCCATTTCCTCAGATTGCAAGACTACAACTATCGGAGGAAATAGAACACTTGTTCTTACACTTTCTCTCTCCGCACATTCCAGGGACCTAGTCCATCGGATTCCTGCGCACCTTCTCTGTGATTAGGTTGATGCCCAAGGCAAACTAAAGGTATAACACCTCATAGACCGCCTGGGTAGTCCACAATCCAATGGTATGAACATTGAATTTTCCAATATCAGGTAATCCTTACTTACAATGTGTTATTTTCCTTCACCCCATCCTTCTTAACCATCTCCCCTCCTCCCATTTTGGTCCCACTTACCATACCCTCATTTTTGCACCCCTCCCTCTCCCGGTTCCATGCAATTGCCAGCTTGTTCCTTTTATCCACAAGCTCCTCCTCCTCCCATCTGGTGCTGGTTCTATCTGCGGTTCACCTCTTTAATGGTTCCCTTTATTACCTTCCTGCAGATCCCCGCTACCACAATGATCTTTCGTGTACTGATTTACCAAGTATTTATCAATTTTGATTGTAAAATATTCATAGCATCTGCTTCCATTTTTCTTTGACAAAGAGAGTTCCAAAGATTGATGACACTTAGAGATATGGTCACATTTCTGTCTTAAATGAGTGACCCCTTATTTTTAAATATTGGCCCCTGGTTTTAGGTTCTCCCACAACAATAAGCATTGTCTCTACATCCATCATGAGGAGCCTCTTCATGGTCTATTACATTTCACGCAAATCCCTTGGACTTGTCTACACTGCTGGAAATAGAAACATAGCATTTTGAATATTACGTCACCAGACCAGATAATAGTTAAATAAACCTTTTTTTAAACTGCTTCCAACAGAGTATTTGCCCAAGATCAAATAGTACAGTGGATTGCAAAAGTTTTCATACCTCTTGAACTTTTCCACATTTTGTCACGTTACAATGACAAATGTAAATGTATTTTATTGGGATTTTATGATCGAGACTCTCCTTCAGCCTGTCCCGCTGAGTTACTCCAGCATTTTGTGTCTACCTTCGATTTAAACCAGCATTTGCAGTTCTTTCCTACACCCCCGTTTCTTATGTTTCCTCCAAACTTACTTGGTTCACTGGGAAATGTATTATAATATACTGTGCAACATCCAAAAGAAGAAAATTCAAATCTGTTTGAGATATTAATATAAATGACATACAATATTTCAGTAACACAATATTTGCTAGTCAAACACCATGAAAGTTCTGAGCATGCCCAATTATCATTTTTTTCTGCATTTGGTTTCAATAACCATAAAGTTTGATAGTTACAAAAAAAAAATGATGGTTTCTTCAATTTAAAAAAAAAAAACGGGTCAAATTTCTATTACTTGCAAAGTGAATCGGGTTTCTGTAAAAATATTTTCTGAATTCACTCAACAAGCTTTGTAAATAAAAAGCTGTATTTATTATTCAGTTTCTCTCAGGGCCCAGAATAACATTTTTGTTTACTGATGAAAATAATGGTAAGCATGCTTCCATTAATTAGAATGCAAGAGTAGTTTTATTGCATATAATCTTTGGGTCTTTTTCACAATAGAATGTTACTGTTGGGGGTTTTGCACCAAATGAATGCAGAAACCTGTGAAGCAGTGTTTCAAGGTGCCTTTTTATGCTGCTTGCAATCCATTTTTCAAGGAACATGTGAGTGTAGCTGCCCATGTGGTTTGGTATTTTTTTTATTGTACATCACAGTGACCAAGTGGACATAAGATTCTGATTTTTCAGGAAAATCTATTATCAAAATTATATTTTTATCCATATCTAAGAAACTTGTTGAAATGGTATATTCCTTGAAATACATCACTGCAGGTAAAGTTGCTGCCTTACCATGCCAGAGATCTCAGATGCTGTGTGGAGTTTTCTGAAAGATGTGTGGCTTATAGGTTAATTGGCATCTGTAAATCCCCTAGTTTGTCGGGAGTCAGCAGAACTAGTGCGTAAATGGGTGATCGATGGTCAGTGTGAACTCGGTGGGCCAAAGGGCCTGTTTCCATAATGTATCTGTGAACTAAACTAAGCTAACAATCAGCTAATTTGGATGCATTCTTGTCCACAAGCTAAGAACAAATTAACGTATTTTGTCATTGATGCAGGTTGGAACCAGGATCAGAAGTAATATCAAAGAATATGATGTCAGTTCGTGAAAATGAATGTACACCATCATGTTAAATTCTTTTATTTCAAGTTTCATGTTTCCTCATCTTAACAGTTTAACTCAGCTGGAGCAGGTGAAAGCCCAACAGGGAGTTGAATCACCAAACTGTGGTGAGAGCAAAGCAGTTGATATTGTACAGATGTTGTTCAAAGCTGAACACGAATATAACAAGGTGAGTGTGATTAGTATTCAATCAGATCCAAGTAAAATAAGGAGGAAATGCTCAAGACTATTTGTAATAGGTTATGCATGGAATTGGAGTGAGGTGATTGTTATGTTTTTCATGCTGCAGACATACATCTTTCCCATTCAGTGCATCAGTGAGTAAAACAAAAGATAGCCCATAAGCTCTAGATATATTTTCCACAACAGACTTGTCCTCTGTGTGCCATGCATTAAGCTTGACAAAGCAATTACTGGTCGGGCATAATAGGAGTCTAAACTTGTAAAGCTAAACAATGCTAACCTAGATTATTAATGTCAGCCAATTAAAGCTTAATGAGCGATAACATATCCCGCTTCTGGCACCAGGGAAAAACAGTTAAGATTGCACTATCTCGTTTGGAAGCAAGAATGCCCTGCTTAGTTGTAGGTTATCACTAGGAGCCTAACTTTCATCATGCTGTCATAAGTGTCTAGTTCATGAATTAATATTATAGCTTACGTATTTAATACAGCAGTTTAAGACTTTCTTGATCCCATATTTTTCGTAGACAATTGCAATATCTTTCAGTTCAGTTTTTCATCTGAGTAGGAATGGCCTTCCTTGTTGCTATTCTTACATATCCAACCGCAGGCATAGGCTTTCTGGCAGTGCTTTCTTTTCCCATCTATCATCAAGCCACTTTGTCCTGATTAGTTCATTCTTCCCCTGGTGACTCAATAACTGCCCCCCTGGTGACATCATATTCTTGGCACAATGCATAGCTAGCATTTAGTGTGGGATGAAGTATATTTTCTGCCAGTTGTGAACCTGACGTGGCCACCCTGTTGCAAATTTTATATTCATCCCATTTGCTCCATTGTCCCTACCACAGTATTCAGCGTGATTGTTTGCAACATTGATTTCTTATCTGACTCCCGACCCTGCCAAGTTCTCTGTTCCTCTGAATCTGTAATTGTGCATTCTCTCCCTTCATTGCAACCTTTGCCCTGCTTTTCCCAGGCTTTGCATCATTTTCACCATGGATAACCAATTCCTCTCAATTACATTTAAGGAAGTGTAAGAAATGTGCGAATAATAATTATATAAGCCGAAGTCCCACAAAATGTTGTTGTATAACTTTAGTAGGGAAATATTAAGACAGTAGAAGCATGCAGAAAGGATAAGCTGAATAGATGTCCCATCAGTTACCGGCTGGCATGGTGGCGCAGCGGTAGAGTTGCTGCCGTACAGTGCTTGCAGTGCCGGAGGCCCGGATTCGATCCCGATTATTGTCTGTACGGAGTTTGTACGTTTTCCCTGTGACCTGCATGGGTTTTCTCCAAGATCTTCCTCCCACACTCCAAAGACGTACAGGTATGTAGGTAAATTGGCTTAGTAAATGTAAAAAGTGTCCCTAGTGTAAGATTGTGTTAATGTGCGGGGATCGCTGGGTGGCGCGGACCCAGTGGGCCGAAGGCCCTGTTTCCGAGGTGTATCTCTAAACTAAACTAAATGTGTGCTGGGTGTTGTTCAGTTTAAATCCTGCAAGAGCAGGAGCATCATTCTGCACGTACAGTGACCTTAAACCGATGGGGCCCCTGATCTTCCATCTTTTTAAAGCTACCGAACCTCTATATTGTCTTCTACTCGCAGGGTTCCTGTCTTTCACATTTTCTTTAAACTCAATGGGCCCCTGTATCTCAAGCTCCCTAAAAAATTCACAGAACTGCAATCGTAGTCCTTGTATATATGTAACTATCCACAGCATAGATAACCAGGAATATGCCACTGGGGGGGGGGGGGGGGGGGGGGGTGGGGGGGTGGGGGGGGGGTGGAGCTGTGTGTGTGGAGGAAACATTAGAGAGAAAGTGTGTATCCATGTGTGTGTGTGTGTGTGTGTGTGTGTGCTACGTCTCAATTAAATTGACTTCCTCGACATTGAACCAAGAACTTTCCCTGTCAAAGTCAAATAGTATCTTATGTGCAACTGCCACTCCTTGTTAAAACAATATTTAATAGACATTCTACACTCAAAAACAGAGTGACAGCAAGTCATTCTCAAATGCCTTTGAAGAATTTCCCGAAAATTTAAATAATTCGGGTTTAATTTCATATGCTTCTCTCATGGTTATCTTCCTGGATTCTTCTCCTTAATTTTTATATCACTGAATCATAAAAAAGTTATGACATGGAAATAGGTCATTTGCATCGTTGTGTGTCAGTGCACATTCTTTGTACTGTACTGGGTCTATATTTCTGCAGATCACTGCTCTTCAGGTGGACGTTAAAATTTAAGTATGTGTTTCTGTCTTTACCATGTTTTCATGCTCTGAGTGCCAGGAGCCTACTACAACTTAGGGGTGAAAAGATAAGTCCTCATCTCCCTTTTTATCACTCTGCCAATTACCTTAAATCTATGATCCCCTAGTTTATGACCTACTTAACCAAATTTTCATCTGATGATATATGTTAAGATATGTTAAGTTCCGTGTCTTTAATTTTTGTTACAGGTCAAACAATCCACTGAGCCAAAACAAATAACTAGTTCCAGTCTGGTTTCGGACAATTCAAACCTGATCAAACCTATTCCCATTAAATTAACAGATGTTGGAACAGATATCCATTATCATCAATTACAGAAACAAGACAAGGTATTTGATTTAAAATTCATCAGTGACACCTTAACACTGCTTGTAAAATTTGTAAGAGAATGTCATTTTGTATTAACATTAATTTTACATATGTCTCCTATGGTTGCTTGCGAAAAATATTGAATACATTTCATAATTTTTTTTTTCCACCATTTTAATTTCATTGAGGATATCTGTAAGAAAAGATCCCACTTTATGTCAATGTTGACTTTGATTAACAATCTCAAATGGAAATGCTAGTCTTTAATAAATTTCAGACCAGGCCCTCTGTGTGCATCTATCATTCCAATCCGTTGCCATGAGTGCCTCTTATCAGGACTTTCATGAAAAAGCCGTCAGATGCCACCTAGGTATGTAGCAAGTCAGCTACAAGCTCTCACAATCTGGAGGCCAAGTGAAGTGGACGGGAAGTGATAGCGCAACTTGGCACAGTTTTAGCCAGTTTCTGTTCAAACTCGTCCACTGCCTTTCTTCATTTATATGCCTCCTATGTGCACACCACATCCTCTCAAAATGCCTGTGCAAGATCTTCCACAACTGCATTTCAGTGTGTATTCCCTTCTAAATTTCTATATATTTGTAAAAAGGAGTAGATAAGTACTATAAGGAGCAGACAACCTGTTTCTTATAAATTCTGTGTGTAGGAAGGAACTGCAGATGGTGGTTTAAACTGAAGAAAGACACAAAAAGCTGGAGTAACTCAGCGGGGTCAGACATCATCTCTGGAGACAAGGAATAGGTGATATTTCGGGTCGAGACCTTCAGACTGAGAGTCAAGAGAAAGGGACACGAGATATAGACCATGAAGTAGAGAGATATAGATTGTTCGAAAGAAAAGTGTCACCTTTTCCATTTCTCCAGAGATGCTGTCTGACCCGCTGAGTTACTCCAGCTTTTTCTGTCTTATCTTCGGTTAAAACCAGCATCTGCAGTTCCTACCTACACACTGAATATATAAGAAACTGGTTGTTTTTGAAATGGACTATATGTTTGTCTCCTCCACTGTTTCTGAAACTTTAGTCCATGGATTGAGAAATTGTTAAGATTGATCGCATAGCATTCTCTTCCCTATCAACTCCACGTTAAATGCTATTTGCAAAGTTGTACTTATTTATTCTGGATCATTAATTCCACAAATTTACCCAGAATTGAAATAAGTGTGATTTGTCCAATTATTGTGTCACCTTGTCTGTGTATGACTACATTGTTACTTTGTTTACACTTAGTTGTTATCTCCTGAATGACCAGATATTATATTTTCATGATAGTTATCTGCGCCTTGTTGCCAGTCTTTTTCAACATTCGTGAAATCTGACATTTATCCCTAGGATTATTTTGTTTTGAGTCCTGTTTGACTGCCTAAATTCCTTATTTCATTTATATCAAGCTTATTAATTCTGTCTCCCTTGTCTCATGGGAAGGATGATACTAACTTAACGACTAAAAATGATCTGGAAGAATATTCACAATAGATATTACTTGTTATATCACTGTACCTTAATTGGTGCATGTGACAATAAATGTGAATTAAATTTGACTTGTTATCAAATTTAGTTTGGTATATGTTTAATGTTTCTTATTACCACGATAATGCTGATAATCTTTTTTTGTGTCTTGCCTTCCTCTTCAATAATACTCTTTTCCTCCAGGTCTTTCTTTATTCCTGTACTTATTAGCATCCATCTGCAAATTTCCACAATTCACAATTTATCTGTACATATGATTTATAGAACTTTAAGTGATTTTTTAAAACTATTTTATTTTCAAATTGATATATAACGTGTTTGCTTTATGCTAATTCTGAGGTTATCTTACCTGCTAAATGAATATTTTGCATTTGCACACTGAGTTCCTATTCTTCAAATCAAATTCATTCTGCAGTCAGATTTATTTGGTATATCCAGCATAATATATTGGATATTAAACAATTAATTAAACAAGATATGCACTGTTGATCTGAGCGTCCTTGATGCATTCGGTTATGAAGCATGAATGGACTATATTTCACATTCCAGCCCCAAACCATAAGGGATGTCCATAGTTTCCATTTGGTTAGTTGAAAATAAAAATCTTTGCTGGTTGTGCAAATAAGATTCTTTTGATAAAATAAAATTTATATGTAGGTGGATCTGTTGGTGTCTAGATGGCCCATAGCACTTGATCCCATTCATCTAAGTCATTTATATGGATTGTGAATACTCCGATCTCTGTGGCATCCAAGAAATCAATAGCTCCCAATCATAAAATACCCCAATTATTCCTACTCCCTATTTGCTCCTTGATGACCAATCCTCAATCCACACAAATACATTATCTTCAAAGTTAATTATGTTTCATTATCTATCCTTGGCAATTTATCAAAGTCTTTTAAGAGAATTATTATATACATTTAAGACTCCAACAATAGTTGGCACTGATGTAGCTTTAAAAATGTCCCAAAGAAACACTATCAACAGATAATTTGACACTGAGCTTCTTAAGGAGACATTGGGGCAGATAACAGCTTAATTTAGGTTAGGAACTCCTTACTAAAGGAGAGAGAGTGAAAGGGTGAAAAAAATAATTGAAGGAATTCCAGAACTTAAGATCTTGCCAGCTCATTATCAACTTTAAAGATGCACCTCATCCAAAACTGACTGTTGTGCTTATTGGACATTTTCAGGCATTTTATGGCATTTAAATTTCTACTCCCCCAATTACTAGGTGGTTATATCTTGACATTGTCAGAAGCTGTAGAGATTTAGTTCTTGCATTGAAGCATTTCATCATCATTTCTTGCTACAGTTTAATTATTGAACATACTAATTACTTTCCAAATAATACCAGTGTCCATAAGTATTTTTGCTAATTCTACTTTAAAAAAAACAACAATATTTATTTATTTTGTTAATCACATGTTTCTTAATTGAAGATTACAGAAGTGGGAGTTAATCAGTTGAATTTGGTGGCTCCGCCTGGTGCACAAGAACAAACTGCTTCAAAGGATATTTCAATTGATATACAGGAATCAAAGAATAAAGTTTCCAATCGACCAGCTGCGGTGCGTTCTCTGTCTTATGAGGAGCCTCGGAGTCTGCCGAAACATGACATTTCACAATCTGTTAAAAAACAGTTTTGTCCGGCTGTTCAGAAACTGCTGAGTCGTGGGACTGATCTTCAACCTGTGTCAGAGTTGCCAGAAAATTGCCTCTGTGAAAATCAAACTGTAAAAAGTGTGGAAGAATCATTAATAAGTCCATTCCAACCACACCCTTTGATAGGAAATGTTTTCTCACGGCAAAACTCTTTAAATGAAGCAAGTCCTTTATTCTCCACGGGAACTTGTCATTTATTTCAAAAGCTGCATGCTACCCAGAGACAAGTTCGTTCATCATGCCCTTCTACAAAACAGTCAGAAATGTTATTATGCGAGCCTCAGAATGGATCTCGGACACAGCCTATTCCTCTTCGACATCCGACCCATCGCACCTCCAGCTTGCAAGTACAATCTAAAGTATTGACATCGGAACAGACCAAGAGAACACCTGCATTAAACAGCTGTAGTGGTCAGCCCTCTGGTATCATATCTCCTCGTGAGTTACTTCAGAAGCTGCAGGTAGTCCAACGGGAAGAACAACATCATGCTGGCAAATTGACTCTAGCAGCCAGATTTTCTGCTCAGCAACTACCTATGCTCAACCTTCCTAATTGCTCTTTGAAACATTTTGATTCTCAAACAGAAAGTACAGTTTTTTCAGAGAATCACAACCTTTTTCAGGTAAGGAAGCACTAATTGGAAGGAAATAGTGAAGATGGTTGTATGGTGAAGATGGTTGTGAAAGACTGCAGCAGGATCTTGATCGATTGGCCAGGTGGACTGAGGAATGGTTGATGGGATTTAATACAGAGAAATGTGAGGTGTTGCATTTTGGGAAGTCTAACATGGGTACTATCTACACGGTGAATGGTAGGGCTCTGGGGAGTGTTGTAGAGCAGAGGGATCTAGGGGTGCCGGTGCAAAGTTCCTTGAAGGTGCAGGTAGATCGGATGATCAAAAAGGCTTTTGGCACATTGATCTTCATGAGACAGAGCATTGACTTGGGTCATTTTGCAGTTGTAAAAGATGTTGGTGAGGCCGCATTTAGAATATGTGTTCAGTTTTGGGCACCATGCTATAGGAAAGATGTAGTCAAGCTGGAAAGGATACAGAGAAGATTTACGAGGCTGTTGCCAGTACTAGAGAGTCTGAGCTATAGGGAGAGGTGGTGTAGGCTGGGACTCTATTCCTTGGAGCGCAGGAGGATGAGGGATGATCTTAGAGGAGTGTATAATATCATGAGAAGTACAGATCAGGTAGATCCACAGACATACTCTTGCCCAGAATATGTGAATCGAGGACCAGAGGGCATAGGTTTAAGGTGAAGGGTGAAAATATTGAATTGGAATCTGGGTGGTAGCTTATTCACACAAAGGGTAGTGGGTGTATGGAGCAAGCTGCCAAAGGAGGGAATTGAGGCAGGGACTATCCCAACATTTAAGAAACAATTAGAGAGATACATGGAAAGGACAGATTTGGAGGGTTATAGACCAAATACGGGCAGGTGGGACTAGTGTAGCTGGGACATGTTTGCCGGTGTGGGCAAGTTGGGCCGAAGGGCCTGTTCCCACACTGTATCTATGACTCTAAATTATATATTGTGCTGTGAAACATTAAACAAATGTTTTACCAGGATCGTTGAGACTACATCGACCTAGAATAACTAAGTGATGTTTTTTAAAAGTGTGAAGAAAAATTGAAGTAATAATATATGCACGAGCTAGATGGAGACGAGACCTCACGCATACAAAACCATACAAGCTAATGAAAAGTTTTGACCTTCACTCACAGTTGTGATACGTTGTAGCTAACTTGTTCAAAATAAAATCTTGCGTACAACAATGTGATAAGTAGTAGAGCTAATAGGACTTGATGTTTCAATCCCTGTAATAAGTCGGCACTCTTGCTATTTGCAGTTGGATTGGAGTGGTGAAAGGTAGGGTAGGTACGTCATGTGGGTCATCAGGTGGGCACCTTCTTTCTTTGACGTTTCATTGATAAGCCCACAACATCTCCAGAGGGCTCAATGGTGATACCTGGCGTCCCAGTTACACCCCCCTCAATTCCATACCCTCCTGTCTTCATCTTGCAGCCCAATTGTTGTCTCTCCTTTTGATCCAAATCCAATTGCTGCTTTTTTTCTGCAGAATTTGACAATGACTTGATTGCTTGTTGGAGGGAGCGACCCCTCACCCCCATTTACTTTAATAGCCTGGTCATAGATGTAGCAATAAATCCCCTGCTTCCCACTTTGACAGGGAAAATCTTGGTCTTCTAGCCATTCTGGGAAGCTTCAGTTGCCAGTTCAGAGTACTTGGTATTTTTCCTCTCATAAGCTTCTTCATAGAAACATAGAAACATAGAAATTAGGTGCAGGAGTAGGCCATTCAGCCCCTCGAGCCTGCACCGCCATTCAATATGATCATGGCTGATCATCCAACTCAGTATCCCGTACCTGCCTTCTCTCCATACCCTCTGATCCCCTTAGCCACAAGGGCCACATCCAACTCACTCTTAAATATAGCCAATGAACTGGCCTCAACTACCCTCTGTGGCAGAGAGTTCCAGAGACTCACCACTCTCTGTGTGAAAAAAGTCTTTCTCATCTCGGTCTTAAAGGATTTCCCCCTTATCCTTAAGCTGTGACCCCTTGTCCTGGACTTCCCCAACATCGGGAACAATCTTCCTGCATCTAGCCTGTCCAACCCCTTAAGAATTTTGTAAGTTTCTATAAGATCCCCTCTCAATCTCCTAAATTCCAGAGAGTATAAACCGAGTCTATCCAGTCTTTCTTCATAAGACAGTCCTGACATCCCAGGAATCAGTCTGGTGAACCTTCTCTGCACTCCCTCTATGGCAATAATGTCCTTCCTCAGATTTGGAGACCAAAACTGTACGCAATACTCCAGGTGTGGTCTCACCAAGACCCTGTACAACTGAAGTAGAACCTCCCTGCTCCTGTACTCAAATCCTGTACTTCAACACCATCTTCCCATGGAACTGTCAATTCCACAAGGTATGCCAACTTGGCTGTTGTGGACCACTGGAGTGTTGTAACCACAATGTCTGGGGGAAACAACAAGCCTTTTTTCTAAGTCCACTTCCATTTTCCAGTGCCGAGCAGGCTGCAGAATGCTTGCATCCATTGATGTTATCTGGATGATAAAGTAACCTGTTTAATTGATATTACTGGAAAGATGAGGTACCATTGAAAGGAGGTTGACTACAATCTTCTACAGTAGTTCTACACTTCCACAAAAATGCTGGACTAGAGAATGGTAACTGTTACACGCTTTTTCCAAAAAGGTTATAAAGATAAACCTGGCATGAACGGGTCTGTCAATTTAACCAACGGGTCTGTAAATTTAAACTACGGGTTGGCATAAGTTTTGGAATGATAATCAGACGAATAAATTAGAAAATTTATCTGAATTAAGAAATGCCAACATGCATTTGTTCAAATAACATGTCTTTTAAAGACCTGATTTAATACCAGTAGATTGAAGAGAAAACTTTGACAGTATTCATTAATAATAAAATTGGGTAAAGTACTCAACATCTCAGGTACCACCCATCTAGAGAAAAGTGGGGATCAAATTTTGGGTCGGTGACTCTTTATCAGATCTGGGGAAAACTGAGACATGCAACAGGTCAGGCAGCATCGAGAAAAAATATTTCAGATCGAAGATCGAGAGTCTTTGACCTGAAATGTTAACTCTGTTTTCTTTTTCCACACATGTTGCTTGATCTGCTGATGTTTCCAATATTTTCTGTGTTTATTACAGATTTCCAGCATTTGCAGCTTTCTTGATTATCATTTAGAAATTAAACATGTTTTACGTTGCTTCAAAGTGGCGCATGAGCAAAAAGAAGGTCTATGACACAGTGAGACCAGGAGAATTGAATGACAAAAGTAGCATTGATCCTGATTGAAAGAGGGTGGTAAAAATGGAGGAAATGAAGTAGGAGGAGATGGATGAAATCTGAAATACCAAGAGAAAGGAGAGGGTTAAAAAGGTGAGTGCAAGAAATGAGACAGAAGGCTGAAATGGCTATTGAACTGAAATCGCTAAATAAAATCCTGAATGCTATAATGATGAGGTGCTGTTCCTTTGAGCCCCTTGAGCCTTTTATATCCCGTGAGCTGTTTGTACATCAGTCTGAAGACAGAAAGACTAGAATTGTAGTGGAATAGAGAAATAAAATGGCAAACGTCTGGAAACCCAGTGATTTGAATGGAGTTATTTGGCAAAATGATTATCCAATATGCATTTAATTTCCCCAATGTGGAGGAAACGACATTGTGAGTTGAACTATAGGATACTAAATTGGAAGAATACCGATCTAATCTGCCTCGCAAGGAAAGCAGCTTTATAGGACTGTTGTCAAGCCGCATTTGGAGAATTGCATTTAGTTCTGGTCATAGGAAGGACATGGAAGCCTTGGAAAAGGTGCTGCGGAGGTTTACTAGAATGATGTCTGGATTAGGGGATAGTTGCTGCCAGGAGGGTTGGACAGACTTGGATTGTTTTCTCTGGAACACCAGAGGTTGTGGGTACACCTGATAGAACTATATACAATTATGAGAGGCATAGATGGGATAGACAGTGAGAACCTTTTTTCCAGGATGAAAAAAAAATCAAATACTTGAGGGCATAGCTTTAAGATTTGGGAATAGCTCCATCCAAGACCGCAAAAAATTGCAGAGTTATGGACATAGCCCCAACCATCACGCAAACTAACTCCCCTTTTATTAACTCCATCTTTATCAGATCAGATGTAGCAGAGAACAGAATGGAATCCTTATATGAAATGGGATGATAAGAAGTATAGTCAAGGTAGCTGTAGGAGTTTATTTGCTTGTTGATATTTGCCGCAGTTTGATATCAGGTTGGAAGCCGGTGACCAGTGGGGTGCCTCAGGGATCTGTGTTGGGTCCACTGTTGTTTGTCATGTACATCAATGATCTGGATGATGGGGTGGAAAATTGGATAAATAAGTATGCAGATGATGCTAAGATAGGTGGTGTTGTAGATAATGAAGTAGATTTTCAAAATCTACAGAGAGATTTGGGCCATTTGGAAAAGTGGGCTGAAAGATGGCAGATGGAGTTTAATGCTGTTAAGTGTGAAATGCTACATCTTGGCAGGACAAATCAAAATAGGACGTACATGGTAAATGGTAGGGAATTGAGGAATGCTGTGGAACAGAGGGATCTAAGAATAACTGTGCATAGTTCCCTGAAGGTGGAATCGCATGTAGATAGGGTGGTAAAGAAAGCTTTTGGTGTGCTGGCCTTTATAAATCAGAGCATTGAATATAGGAGTAGGGAAGTAATGTTAAAATTGTACAAGGCATTGGTAAGACCAATTCTGGAGTATGGTGTACAATTTTGGTCGCCTAATTATAGGAAGGATGTCGACAAAATAGAGAGAGTACAGAGGAGATTTACTAGAATGTTGCCTGGGTTCCAGCAACTAAGTTACAGTGAAAGGTTGAACAAGTTAGGTCTTTATTCTTTGGAGCGCAGAAGGTTAAGGGGGGACTTGATTGAAGTCTTTAAAATGATGAAAGGGATAGACAGAGTTGACGTGGATAAGCTTTTCCCATTGAGGGTAGGGAAGATTCAAACAAGAGGGCATGACATGAGAATTAAGGGACAGAAGTTTAGGGGTAACATGAGGGGGAACTTCTTTACTCAGAGGGTGGTGGCTGTGTGGAATGAGCTTCCAGCAGAAGTGGTGGAGGCAGGATCGATTTTAACATTTAAAAGTAAAGTGGATAGTTATATGGACGGGAAGGGAATGGAGGAGTTTGGTCTGAGTGCAGGTAGATGGGACTAGGGGAAAATAAATGGTCGGCACGGACTGGAAGGGCCGAGAGGGCCTGTTTTCGTGCTGTAATTGTTATATAGTTATATGGTTATATATGGTTGCTGTTAATGTCTCTAATTAATGGAGTTTCAGAAGGATTTGGGAAATGTTCTACATTTAGAAAAAATGGTATTGGTAAAATTAAAATCGATGGAATAAAACTCGGTCATCAGAATACAAAATTGATTCACAGACCAGAGCATAATATACTTTAGTTTATAGATACAGGATGGAAATAAGTCCTTCAGCCCACCGAGACCACGTTGATCATCGATCACCTGTTCTCACTGGTTCTATAATATCTCACTTTGTAATCCACTCCCCACAGACAATATCAATTAACCTAAAACCCTACACTTCTTTGGGATGTAGGAGAAAACCGGAGCATCCAGAGGAAACCCGCACAGTCACAAGGAGAACATGCAAATTACACACAGACAGCACCCGAGGTCAAGATCGAACACGGGTCTCTGGTGCGGTAACTCCACCAACTGCAGCACTGTACCAATATGATAGAATTCCAAATGCAGTTTGAGAATGAACACCATATATCTGTAACGATGGCTTGTTTCAGATTGATAACCTTTGGACCTTTTTTGGGAATAAGGCCTTGGATTGGTGAAAATGATATATTGTAGTTTGGGTACTGTGCTTGGAAAGGGAGATTGGTTTGAATAGGAACATTTAAAAATGAAGGTTGGCATAACGTTACCGTCTAAGAAATCTGGAAAAGAGGATCTTAATTTGCCAAGGAATAATGTAAGATTATAATTGAAAATTAAGGAATGGCAAACATTGTTAAGTAAAGTCTTTACTATTGTTTTCACAGACAATGTGGACATTAGAATTGTTGAAGTAGATCCAAATTAGTGATGGGAATGTTATTGTTTTGAAAGAATTGAACCCTTAATTCAAGCCATTAATATAGTTAAATAGTTGAGTCCCCAACTGCATCCCAGAACCCACTAATTGTTTTTACCTAAATAATTGATTTTAGGGAGGGTAGAATTGGGTCTCTTTCTTGTTCGCTAGTTAACACTTTAACTCGCCGCCGAACATGAGGCAGTCTTAGATTGTGCAGTAGCCTTTCATGTGGCCCTAATTGAATTCTTTCTGAAAATCCAAATGTAAATTGTTCTATTTTATTCAGTTTATTTATCCTCAACTCTACCAAATTTGTAAAACAGGGTTTCCCTTTCACAAAACCTTGTTGGCTTCCTAATTATTTTAGGATTTTCTACTTATCAATTGTTACCTTCTGAATATCGGGCCTGTAGTTTCTTGCTTTCTATTCAATTCAATTCAATTCAATTCAAATTTAATGTCATTGTACAGATACAGGTATGGGTACAACAAAATGCAGTTTAGTGTCAGTACGTAGTGATAGCAATGTTTAGATAAGTACAGATAAATAAATACAGAAAAATAAATACAGATGTGGGAATCTATCGGCGGGACTCCGAGTTCAGCAGTGCGATGGTGTTATTGTAGAAGCTACTCCTCATCCTGCTGGTGCGGGCCCTGAGGCTCCTGTACCGCCTCCCCGATGGTAGGAGGGCAAACAGTCCATGGTTAGGGTGGGAGGGGTCCTTGATGATCTTCCCAGCCCGTCTCAGACACCATTTTCGGTGGAGGGCATCCAAGGCAGAGAGCGGGGCACCGATGATGTACTGGGCGGTTTTCACCACCCGTTCTAGTGCCTTCCTGTCTGCAACGGTGCAACTGCTGTACCATACCGTAAAGCAGGTGGTCAGGATGCTTTCAACGGTACAGCGGTAAAAGTTGGTCAGGATCTGGGGGGACAGTTGGGCTTTTTTGAGCCTCCCTATCTCCCAGCTTTCCTGAATAGGATTGTCACATTTCCAATTTTGCAATCTCTGAGACCTCACAAAAATTCAGGGAGTGTAGTATATTATAATCAACACATCTACTTTCTCTGCAGTGGGTTGGCCTTGAGCCCCATTAGTTTGTCCAGACCAGAAGGTTTTAGTGGTATTTTTTTAAGTTCCTTCCTCCCTTCATTATCTATTGTTATTTGGGATATTTGTATCTTCTACCATGAAGACCAAACCAGAATCATTATTTGAAATCTTTGCCATTTCTTTATTTTTCAATATTAATTTCTGAGTATTATCCTCTAATGGATCAATTTACCAGCTACTCCCTTTTAATGTAGCTGTGAAAATTTGTAATGTTTTCATATTATTTGCTAATTTACTCTTGTATAGTTCTTCTTCCTCTTTATTTTGTTTTAGTCATTCTGCATGAATCTTTGCAACCTTGTATGCCCTCTTTCATCTTTGACTTCCATAGGTAGCCACAAATAGTCGGCTGAAATTTATGAACTTTCTACTTAAATGTCTATTGTTGATGATCTATCGTTGATCACAGTCTACTTTAGCAAACTCGGGCTTCAACTGAATTTGAAATTCTTCCATTTTATTTTCACTTTTGGGGGATAATTTATCATGAAGTAATGAATTTCACAATATGGGAACTGGATATAAAATACTCTACTCCTTGGTTCTTCAACACATTGCTCCACAAACTATCTCTAAAACACTCTATCAAGTAATTTCCAAGGTCACCTCTATCAATCCGATTTATTTACAATCTGTATTTTGAATATTATAGTACCTATCCTACAAGTCACATTCTTTTTATTTATAGGTTGTGAGAGGGTCCACATAATACTCCCCTCTGTGACTTTTTATCCTTCATATTTCTTACCACCACCCAAACTCATTCTACAATTTTTGGAGATGAAATGAGCAAGATGAATAATGGTATGTGATTGGGGGTACACAAAAGGCTGGAGAAACTCAGCGGGTGCAGCAGCATCTAAGGAGCGAAGGAGATAGGCAACGTTTTGGGCCGAAACCCTTCTTCAGACTGATGGGAGGTGGCGGGGAGAAGAAATGAAAAAGGAGGAGGAGGAGCCCGAGGGCTGAGGGAGAGGTGGGAAGGGGAGGAGACAGCAAGGGTTAACAGAATTGAGAAAATGCATTTACTCATCTGCAGATTTCACCATTTTGAACCTATATGTCTATATTTCTCTTTTTCTGTTATTAGTTAGTTTCATGTTAACTTTCTATATCGCCATCGTACACCAGAGAATATTACACACATGCAAAACTTTCACAGCAAAAACAACTAATATAATTATTCACAACATTCTTCAAAAATTGTAGAAAAGTCAGTTTAATTAATGCAGTACAAAATATTCTGATCAACAATTATTAGAACATCTCATAGTTCTTCAGATGATCCATAGTCTGAAGTCATAAAATAAGCTAAGAATTTTAGGCTTATATTCACTGGAGTTTAGAAGGATGAGTGGGGATCTTATAGAAACTTATAAAAGGACTGGACAAAGGCAGGAAAAATGTCCCCAATGTTGGGCGAGTCCAGAATCAGGGTCCACAGCTTTAGAATAAAGGGGAGGTCATTTAAAACTGAGGTGAGAAAAAAAACGTTTTCACCCAGAGAGTTGTGAATTTATGGAATTTCCTGCCACAGAGCACAGTGGAAGCCAAGTCACTGGATGGTTTTAAGAGAGAGTTAGATAGAGCTCCAAGAGCTAGTGGAGTCAAGAGATATGGGGAGAAGGCAGGCACAGGTTATTGATAGGGGACGATCAGTCGTAATCACAATGAATGGCGGTGCTGGCTCAAAGGGCCGAATGGCCTCCTCCTGCACCTATTTTCTATGCTTCTATGAATGGCTCCTTTGAAAGAATGTATTTAGAATCCAGCAACTAGGTTACATATAGATTTTGGTTTGTTGTATAGAAAATAGGTGCAGGAGGAGGCCATTTGGCCCTTCACCAATTTTCTAAAGCCCAATCAGAAAATTGTGCAGTAGTCTCAAGGAAAATGTAAGTACCAGAATAAAAAGTAAATATCACTTCATCGGTCCTTCACGCCAATTGAGACCACTGGACTTTGTCCAAAGAACTAATGTTCTACAATGCTGAAGACTATATTCTGCACTCTGTATCTTCTCTTTTGCTCTATTGTACTTGGCTTTGAACTGATAGGGAATTCTGAGCTGTATGGATAGAATGCAAAACAAAGCACTATACCTCAGTACATGTGACAAGAATAAACCCAAACCTAGTATTCAACATTTTAAATATCAAATTTGAAATTTTTAATACTTGAAAAGTGATTGGACATGTGTCTAATGATGCTATACCTGTAGATGGCAGTGCATTACCATACCATAAACCTATTGTTAGCCCCAGGATAATGCAAACAGAGCATATGTGGTATAGAGTAGGCAGAGCGACTGAAGGTAAAGAAAATATTAATTTTCTAAAGCCCACAATCAGAAAATGGAACTGTGCAATAGTCTCAAGGAAAATGAAAGTACCAGAATAAAAAGCAAATATGAATACTGTAAATGTGGGAGACAGGACTGTAACACCATTTGAAATAGTTGAATTAAATGTTGAGCGAAACAGGTTGTAATTAGTAGATGAGATGTTGTTTCTCAAGCTTGTATTGAGCTTCAGTAGAATGTTATCGGCTGATATCAGAGTAGTCCGAGTTACGGAGAATTAAAGTAACAAGCAACATGAAGCTTGGGATCACCTTGCAGTCAGAACAGAGCTGTGATGCTAAGTAGTTGCATAATCTGCTTTTGATTTTCCAACATCGAAAAGACCATATCATGAGCATTCAATGCAGTATACTACTACTAATTGTTGCATCATTTAGAAATGTTTTGAATAGCGGAAAGGGAGGAAATAAAAATAAAGTTGTTGAATCCTCTGCAAATGTACAGGAAAGTGCTCCCAGAAAGGGATTTGCTAATGTTCTTTCAAACCTGAATCATGATGAGGTGGAGAATTTGGACAATGGGTCCTCTATCATTGTTCTAGGCAGGAGAGCAATGGTGTGGGAAGTAGAACCAATGCGGTTCAGAACTCTCTAAAATATAGTATTGTACTGTATTGTATATCTTTATTATCATTTATCCTGAGTACTTACATACCCAGAGGAAACAAAAAAACGTTGCTCAACCAGTGTCCATTCAGTGTGCGGTAAAAAATAAATAGAAATAAAAATACATATATCATGAGTTCCAATCGGCAGCGGCACGACAATGGCTCTGCTTCAGTGTGTCCAGGTTGGTGGTTGGTGCGTGATACCTTGGCAGGGGGCAAAGTCGATTTATCAGTCTTATAGCCTGCTGGAAGAAGCTGAGGAGCATCCTGCTGGTTTTGCAGCTGATGCTCCTGTACCTCTTCCCAGATGGCAGGATGGAGAATATGTGATGCGATGGGTGGTAGGGGTCTTTGATGATGGAGATGGCTCTGCTGATACATCTCTTCCTGTATATGTCCAGCAGGAAAGGGAGTGGAGCACCAATAATCCTGGAGCACCAATGTCTTCACAATCCTGTCCAGTTGGTGCTGTTCGTACGCCTTGCAACTCCCGAACTAGGAAGTGATGCCGTAGGTTAATGTGCTCTCGATTGTCCCCCTATAAAAAGTTCGTACATGTGCAGTGGGGAGACCTACTTTCCGTAGTCTACGGAGAGGGTGTAGTCGCTGCTGGGCTCTCTTGACCAGTGCTGTGGTGTTGGTCGTGGACGTCAGGTATCTGACCAGGAGGAGTCCTAGGAACTTCACACTGCTGACCCTTTCCACATCAGCTCCATCGATGTGCAGAGGTGTATGGCATTGTTTTTCCCGCCCTCCTGAAGTCAACCACCATCTCCTTCGTTTTTCCCACGTTGAGAATGAGGTTGTGGGATTTGCACCATCCTGTGAGCAGCTCCACCTCCATCCTGTACGCCGACTCATCATTGTCACTGATGAGATCCACCACTGTTGTGTCGTCAGCGAACTTGTTGATGAAGTTGTTGTTGAGTCTAGCAGTACAGTCGTGTATAAGCAGACTAAACAGCAGGGGGCTTAGGACACAGCCTTGGGGCGAGCCAGTGCTCACAGCTATGGTTTTTGATGTCCTACTGCCCACCCTGACTGTCTGCTGCCGTTGCGATAGAAAGTTCAGGACCCAGTTACATGTGCCAGCATCAACCCCCAATAACTCCAACTTTTCCACCAGCTGCTGCGGAATGATTGTGTTAAAAGCAGAGCTGAAGTCTATGAAGAGGATCCTGGCATAAGTATTTTTCCGATCAAGGTGTGGCAGTATGAGGTTCAGTGTTGTTGAGACTGTGTCCTCTGTGGATCAGTTGGCTCTGTAGGCAAACTGCAGTGGGTCTAGGTCGGCAGGTAGGCTATTTCTGATATGCTGCATAACCAGTCGTTCAAAACACTTCATTACTGTTGAAGTCAGAGGAGGACATATCTGAAACATTGTGGGAGATGACTTTATTAGAATGGATAAATTCAATACTTAGATGGATCCAATTAATTGGATAATTAGAGAATGGATATGTGGTTCTTGCAGGAAACAAAGTGGTAGGAATGGGGAATGTGAAAATTTGTGGCCTTGTACTGTTACTAACCATTTTCCCATTGGTTGGAATGAGAAAGAAGAAAGATTGGGTAATAGATGAAAAACTACGAGGCAATAGATGATTGAAAATTGACAAGAAAGGTGACGATATCACAGTCTTGCGGCACAGGCCCTTCAGCTCATCTTATCCAGGCCAACCAAGACGCCCATCTAAGCTGGTTCCATTTACACATGTTTTCCTTAAAACCTTTTCTATCCATGTACCATGTAACCAAAAACATGGTCCATTAAAGATAATAGTTGCTGAGGTTTTGTGTTGCCTTCTTCAAGAGCCTGATGGGTGCTGGGAAGAAGCTGTTCTTGAATCTGGTAGTCACAGTTTTCAGGCTCCTGTACTTGCTTCACGATGGTGGTAGTGTAATGGGAGCGGGACCAGGGTGATGTGGATCTTTGATATTGGCTGCCTTTTTTGAGGCAGCGCCTCCTATATATCCTTTGGATCTTTGGGGAGATAGTATATGTGATGGACCAGGCAGTGTCTGCACAGTCTGTAGTCTCTTTTCCTGGGCATTCAAGTTGCTGTACAAGGCCATGATGCAACCAGTCAGTATGTTCTTAACCATACACCAGTAGAAGTTTGATAGAATATTTGTTGACATACCAAATCTGCTCAATCTTCTGAGGAAGTAGATGTGATAATATGTTGTGATAATATGTGCAAACTATCTTGGTGTTGTATGTGTAGATAGAGTCATACGGACACCCGGAGTGGAAACGAGCCCTTCTGCACAACTCGCCCACGCCAGCCAACATGCCCCAACTACTCTAGTCCCACCTTCCTGTGTTTGGAACTTATCCCTCTAAACCTTTCCTATCTATGCACCTGTCTATATGTTTCTTAAACATTGCGATAGTAATGCCTTAACTATCTCCCCGGGCAGCTCGTACCATACACCCACCATGCTTTTTGTAAAAAAAAGTTACCCCTCGGGTTCCAATTTAAAAAAAAATCCCCCATCGCCTTAAACCTATGTCCTGTAGTTCTCAATTCCCTTACTCAGGGCAAAAGATTGCATTTACTTGATCTATTCCTCTCATGATTGTGTACACCTCTATAAGATCACCCGGCATCCTCCTATGCTCCAAGGAATGAAGTCCTAGCCTGCTTAACGTTTATAGCGTAGGTCCTTCAGTCCTGGCAACATTTTCATAAATCTTCTCTGCACAATTTCCAGCTTGACAATATCTTTCCTATAACATGGTGACCAAAACAGAATACAATGCTCCAAATGGTCTTATATAACTGTAACATATAGTATCATTCGTTCATTCCTTTGTTCGTTCAGTCATATGACCTCCCAACTTCTACACTCAATATTCTGACTGATGAAGGCCAACGTGTCGAAAGACTTTTCGACCACCCTATATACCTGTGACGCCACTATCAAGAAACAATGTGCCTGTATTCCTAGATCCCAATGGGCACCTGCACCGTGAGGCACACCACTAGTCACAAGCCTCCAGTCCAAAAATTATCCTCCCACCATTATCCTCTGCATCTTTCCTTCTGTATCCGTTGGAATTTAGAAGGATGAAAGGGGATCTTATAAAGAGGATTAGACAGGGTGGATGCAGGAAAAATGTTCCTGATGTTGGGGGAATCCAGAACCAGGGGTCACAGTTTAAGAGCAAGGGGCAGGCCATTTAAGACTGAGATGAGGAAAAACCTTTTCGCTCAGAGAGTTGTGAATCTGTGGAATTCTCTGCCACAGAAGGCAGTGGTGGCCAATTCACTGGATGTTTTCAAGAGAGCTAGGTGTACCTCTTCGGGCTAAGAGAATCAAGGGATATGGGGGAAAAAGCCAGAACAGGTACTGACTTTGGATTATCAGCCATGATCATATTGAATGGTGGTGCTGGCTCGAAGGGCCAAATGGCCTACTCCTGCATCCATTTTCTATGTTGTGATCAGCCTATTTTCTATCCATTCAGCTATCTCCCGTTGGATCCTATGCAATCCAACCTTCCAGAGCCTTGACAAATGCATTCCTGAAATCCATATACATGTCTACAGCTCTGCTATCAACCTTTTTGGTCACACCTTCAAAAAACACAATCAAATGTGTGAGACATGACCTCCCACGTGCTGATTGTCCCTAAGCAGCCCCTGTACATCTAAATGCATGTATATCTTATCCCTCAATACTTTCTAGCAACTTTTTGACCTCAGATGTTCGGCTCACTGGCCTGTAGTTCCCAGGCGTTTCCATGCAGCACTTCTTGAATAGAGGCACAGTATTTGCCACCCTCCAGCTGTCCAGCACCTCACCAGTATTTAATGACAACTCGGAAATCTCAGCCGGGGCATCTAAAATTTCCTCTCTAGATTATCAGTGACTTTGGATATATCTGATCAGGCTCAGGAGATTTGTCTACTCTCATAAGTGTCAGGACCATCAGCACCTCCTCAACCGTAATACTGACTGCCTTCAAGACACTTCCATTGCTGGCCCCAAGTTCCTCAGTCCTCATGTCTTTCTCCACAGTAAAAACGGAGGAGAAATGCTCATCTTACCCATCTGTGGTTCCACACGCAGTTGACCGCTTTACTTCCTGAGGGGACCCATTCTCTCTCTCTCTGGTTATTGATTTTCCCTTTCTGTACTTATAAGGTCTCATGGAAGTATCCTTAATGTTATCAGGCAGAGCCTACTCCTGTCCCCATTTTGCCCTTCTGTTTTTCTTTTTTAGCTTGCTCCTCAGTTCCCGAAACTCTTCCAGGGACACGCTTGATCCCAGCTGCTTTTAACCATATTTCCTTCTTACTCTTGACCAGAGGCTCAATTTCCCTCGTCATCTAAAGGCCCTGTCCCACTTTCCCGAGTTACTCACAAACTCCCCCGCGTTATCCCCTCGATTCAAACTCGGAGATTTACGGTAAAGCCATTCGTAGGTACTCGGGGCTATTTTTTTAACTCGTGGACATTTTTCAACATGTTGAAAAAATGTCCCGACTTACCTGATGCTCCGGGTTCCTACGGCTGGCATTACGAGCCGCTACGAAACATCTACGGACTTCATCGGGCTCGCTACCGACATTACCCGACATTCCCCGAGTTCGAATCAAGGGGAAAACTCGGGAGAGTGGGACAGGGCTTTTAGCTTCCTTACGCTCACCAGCCTTTCCCTTCACTCTAACAGGAACATGCATGTCCTGGACTCATGTCAGTGCATTTTTAAAAACATCCCACTTTCCTGATGTTCCATTTCCTTCCAACAGCCTGCTCCAATCAACGAGCATTGTCCTTTCCCGTGTGGGACCTTCTACTTATTGCTGGAAGAAACATTATTGAGCACATTTGTCATATTCCTCTCCGTTCAAACCTTTTGCCATATGATTTTCCCAGTCAATATTTTGAAAGATAAAATCCCTTACTTCTGCAACCTTATTAGACCTGCAATCATCACATAATTCAATATTAATTACTACTGTCATTTTAATGTTGGGTGATGGATTATGAATGCAGTACTAATATCTGGATTTATAAATGTTACATACAAGTACCTTTGACTCGATATTGCTGTTTGTGTGGGCAAATGCAGCTCAATGATAAATGTATAATCTCCACTTGTCTAATGGCTAGATCTTCTTTCAGACTGGGCCAAATTCATGAATAGGTTACGCACAAGATAAGGGCTCAAGGAGCTGAGGAAGATAACTTGGCAATGGTGGAGATTGGCTGTTTGGCAGCATGGAGATTAGGGATCAAAGAGTCACATTCATGTTGGCTATCTGTATCTAGTGGGATGTCACATGGATCAGTGATTAACAAGGTAGAATTTAATTTCAATCATCTTGATGAAGAGATCCAGTATTATATCGAGATTTGCTAACAATACCAAAATAGGTGAGAAACCAATATATGTAAAGGACACCAAACATTCTGAAAAGAGATGTAACTGTATTAAGTGGCTGATAATATAATGTAGTAACAAGTAGACACAAGAGACTGCTGATGCTGGAATATTGAGCAAAATAAAAGTGCTGCGGGAATTCAATGGGTCAGGCAGCATCTTGAGGGAATAAACAGATGATGTTTTAACTCTTCAAATAGTCACAGCATGGTAATATTGACATTAACTATTCTAGAGTAGCACAGCAGAATATTCTTTAAATAATGCAAATAATTATTTTTTGAGAAATCTGGATGTCATGATACAAGAAACATAAATTTATAATGAAGTTACAGCAAGTAGTTTGGAAGGCAAATGAAATATTGGCTTTTTATTACAAAAAAATAATGCCATGATCTTACTGAATTTCGATGGTAGATTTGGTGGTATGACGACTTATCCTGGTCCTGTTTATTATGTTCAATTATAACCCTACTCTTTTAAGTTCATTTCCACATTCTTGAGACCTATTGGCATTGGGCAGTGAAAGGCGTGGATAGAGTGGATGTGGAGGGGATGTTTCTACAAGTGGGAGAGTCCAGGACTAGAGGTAATAGCCTCATAATTAAAGGATGTTCTTTTAGGAAGGAGATGAGGAGAAATTTCATTAGTGAGAGGGTGGCGAATCTCTGGAATTCTTTGCCAAAGATGGCTGTTGAGGCCATGTCAGTGGATATTTTTATGGCAGAGATAGATAAAATTGTGATTAGTACAGGTGTCAGAGGTTATGGGAAGACAGTAGAATGGGGTTAGGAGTGAGAGATAGATCAGCCATGATTGAATGGTAGAGTGGACTTGATGGGCCGAATGGCCTAATTCTACTCCTATTCCTTGTGACAGAATTTGGGAAAATCAATGGGAAGAAACAGAATATTCAAACTAGGAGAAACTGGAAAGGAAAAAAATCTTTAAAAATATTGGGTGAAGTCAATAAAAGATATTTGTCAGCAAACTGGTTACAAAATAACATCATATTATTAAACAGTCTTACTTTAAGTGGTAATGAACTATTTATTGTTGGAAATTTTATTTTTGTGTATCTTAACTGTGTTTTCTTACCTTTCCTGACTAGGTAATTTCACCACAACGCATTCCAGCAACGGTGGTGCCATCTCTATTGATGTCACCCATGGTGTTCTCTCAGTCTGCCATGGGCAAGCAAATGATTGATGCCAATGCCATGCCTCTGCCACAGGGTGATGCCAAACCAGCTCCAAAACCACAGCGCAGCTCTCTGCATCCATCTGTACCGACTGCAGAGCAAACAAGTAAAGCACCAAATGTGCTTACCAAGATTCAATTACAAAAAACACTTTTATTCCTGTTAAAGGTACAAGTCTTTTAACTTCAAACTTTTGGAGTGAGAATTGCACAGTGACTTGTGAATGAATTCAGAAGTGATAGCTGAGAAATGGAATTGTGCCGCATCCATGAGCTCTTAGATAGGTACATGACTATGCAGGGAATAGTCCAAATATGCGGAGGAAGTGCAGAAGAAATTAAGATAATTTGACACGATGTTCGGCCCACACGTCCTGAGCTCAGGAACATGTTCCTGTGCTGGTCTGCTCAATGTTCCACATAGCACCATTTCAAACTGGATTTTTTGTTTTTGTTTATTGGAGATTGGATTAGGTGCAAAGTGATTCATCCCACAAAAAAATAATTCCAATCCTATTAAACATATTGTCAATGTAAACAGATGAGTGCAGCACTTCTCTCTCTGTCATTGGATATGTTTTATATCAAGTCTATGCTCCTAAAATAATCATTCCATCAGTTCACTTGAGACTTCATTGTTTCAATCAAAAGGATGTTTTTATTTAAAACCTTTCGCAGGCATCAGTCTGATGGTAAGTTTCCAGGTGAAAAAAAATCGCCTGTAAAATAGACTTTAGCTGAGATTAGTTGTTTCATAATAACCAATTAATTGTTAAATCATTAACCTAGAAAATTATGACAAAGTTCACTAGTTAATCTTAGTGTTAGAATTACTATTTGACTCTTCGTGATCAATGTTGATCATTGATTACCTATATCATTGTAGGAGTAGATTGGAGAAACTCCTTTACAAATACAAATACAAATATTATTTGACATTAATCTCATGGAAACCTATAAAAGATGGGGCAATATCTTAATTTCCCGGCATTTCATAAGATCCATGAATCAATTTTTGATTGGTTCATTCATTATTTTGGCTTGCATGTATGATTTTCTGGTTCCGTGCTATTTGCCGGTTCTTGATCAAAAAGAAATCACCACAATTTATTTTGAACCTTCCTTTAAACATTCAATTTTGGATATCCTCTAACGTGTGTTTTTGTGATTTTGTATTTCAGAATGATCCCAATTTTGTGAATGTCATTTATGAAACTTATCTCATGAGCCAGACAAATGCTGCAGCAGAGAAGTAAATCCAAAAAATTGGTTACAAGATGAAAATGTTGATATATTTTGGTGAAGATAATCAGATGGTACATTAAAGAAATTATTGCTATTTTTTTTTAAAGAGTTTTATTTTTGAAACTTAGCTTTGCATGGAGTTCCTTAAAGTACTACTTTTCACACTTGATAACATTTACTGCTGACAAGGCTTATTTTAAACTATGATTAATGATAATTTAAAGAGGAATTAATATTTCCAAAGAACCATGTTCAACTGAAGACCACCGTTTGTGGAAAATTAATGTTGTATTTTTTCACGGAACAAATAAAATGTCATTGTGCCAGCAATGAACACGTATGTTGGTTCAGTGAAATTCGTTTTTACTTGTCGAATGGGAAATAAATAGTAGCACTATTGGTTTTCTTCCCCCTTCACCACATTATGATTACACAGAAGTAAATCTTGTATAAGCTCTTCACTTGAACAACCAGTACACGGAGTAAACCTAACAATTAATTTCCTGTTCCAAAGAAAAAACAGAGCTTTGCCATTCTTTCCCTTTGAACTTAACTTCTTTGGAATAAATACAGTAACCTTTTACAGACACTTTGCATCCTTCTTAAAATCGAATGATCGGAATTTGAGATAATAATGTTATAGCTTTGTTTTATAAAAGTGTTTCATAACTTGCTCACTTTTGAAGGGCAGCGGTCGAGTTGCTGCCTTACAGCAAACTGCAGCGCCGGAGACCCGGGTTCAATCATGACCACGGGCACTATCTGTACAAAGTTTGTACGTTCTCCCCGTAACCTGCGTGGGTTTTCCCCGAGATGTTCGGTATCCTCCCACATTCCAAAGACGTACAGGTTTGTAGGTTAATTGGCTTGATAAATGTAAAAAAAAATGTCCAGCATAAAATTGTCCAACCTCCTGTGTAGTCCCTGGTGCACTCTTCGGAAGATACAAGGTACAATAACAGCAGTTAGTGCTCGTATTGCAGCATGCTTTTTATGTTTAAATCCATTCGTGTCGCAACTCTAGGGGAAATGGACCAGGAAGGCTTACAATAGGAACTATGCCAGATATGTCAAATTGTGTCATGATGGATTTACAGATGGTCTTGTAAGAATAGAGATCTAAAAATTGGATTGTGTGGCAGAGGTTTTTCAGTGCTGTATGATCCAGTTTTAACTCTACCTCCACTCAATTATATTGTGATTTTTTTTCAATTGAAATTGTAATTCACTTGTAAAGTTGATCTGGGCACTTTTCATTATGATCCATATCAACACAGTTGATTAAACCCAACATAAACTGACTCACACACTATTGATAACAGCAATTGAGTGAAGTTACAAGCATCACGCAAATAATAGAAAATCCACCCGGAGAAAACCCACGTGGTCACAGAGAGAACGTACAAATTCCATACGGATCGCACCTATAGTCAGGATTGAACCCGGATCTCTCGCGCTGTAAGGCTGCAACTCTACCCTTGTGCAACTGTGCCATATAAACATGGAGATTTTTATCATCTGCATCATATTGCGCAACCTAGCGAATTAAATATAGCTTTCGGTGCCTTAGGAAGATGCACAAAGGGACCTGGAGTTAAGGGCCGCGAGGCAAATCCCGGAGAACTGCCAAAATGGCATCAAGTTGGGAAAAGGGGAAGTACAACAGGATCTGGGGGTCCTTGTATATTGTCTATGAAAGCAAGCATGCAGGTACAGCAGGCAGTGAAGAAAGCGAATGGCATGTTGGCCTTTATAACAAAAGGAATGGAATATAGGAGCAAAGAGGTCCTTCTGCAGTTGTACAGAGCCCTAGTGAGACCACACCTGGAGTATTATGTACAGTTTTGGTTCCCTAATTTGAGGAAGGACATTCCTGCTATTGTGCAGAGTAGGTTTGCAAGGTTAATTCCCGGGATGGCAGGACTGTCATATGCTGAGAGAATGGAGCAGCTGGGCTTGTACACTCTGGAGTTTAGAAGGATGAGAGGATATCTCATTGAAACAGATAAGATTGTTAAAGGCTAGAGGCAGGAAACATGTTCCCGATGTTGGGGGAGTCCAGAACCAGGGGCCACAGTTTAAGAACGAGTAAGCCATTTAGAATGGAGACGAGGAAACACTTTTTCTCACAGAGAGTGGTGAGTCTGTGGAATTCTCTGCCTCAGAGGGCAGTAGCGGCGGGTTCTCTGGATGCGTTCAAGAGAGAGCTGGATAGGGCTCTTAAAAATAGCGGAGTCAGGGGATATGGGGAGAAGGCAGGAACGGGGTACTGATTGGGGATGATCAGCCATAATCACATTGAATGGTGATGCTGGCTCGAAGGGCCGAATGGCCTACTCCTGCCCCTATTGTCTATTGTCTAAAAAGCAGTAAATCTCCAGGGAAGTGCCCATGTACACCACCTAGATGCCTTGCATCCCAGCTGAATAGAGGAGGCAGCTATTGGCCACAAAGGATACAAGGGACTCTAATTAAGAGATGATTTTCACAAGCAATCTGCAAGATAAAAATACTTAAATGCGAGTCAAATGACAATCTCCACATTATAATCCTGAACACCGATAAAATAGTAAGATTAAATGAGAACATACCAGTTTGAAGTTTGATCTTTATTTTATGAGGAGTCGAGTTGAGGAACTACGTGGAGACCCACGTACAGCCGTTGGTGCTTCAATCTTCAAAGCAGCTGAGTGAATTCACAGCTAACAATGACTGAAGTATAATGGTAAGATAACAAAGACTAGAACTACCAGCTGAGATCTATGAAGGTGGGAGCGGAGGGCACGTAGTCCCTCAACTCGACTCCTCATAAAATAAAGATCAAACTTCAAACTGGTAAGTTCTCATTTAATCTTACTATTTTACTTCGGAGTCACTAAAAAGCAGTAAATCTCCAGGGATGTGCCCGTGTACACCACCTAGATGCCTTGCATCCCAGCTGAATAGAGGAGGCAGCTATTGGCAAAAACCTTTTGCCTTGTTTGCCAGCCGGCATTATGAAGGGCCATGGTTTTAACATCTTCATGACAGTCTTTTACCCTTTTTGCAAGGTTCCCTCCAAACAGCAGATTTCATGGCAGTTCACTGGACGGTTTGCAGAAACTCGCCAAGTTAGGATTAATCACTGGCCTTATAGCGGCCCTTCTGATATTGTTAATTTCAAAGAATGCACCACAAACAAATCCAAGTGCATCCTGGTGTGCTTCAAACATATTCCCTGTATAAATAACTTTCACAAAAGCCGTGACACCTGCCGACAACAGTTTAAGCACTTTTTGGAATTTCATCTCCTGGGCCCATCAACAACTCTCTCCTGGCCATCTCCCTTCCTACCTCTGGAGCGCCTCGCCGACACCTTCTTCATTTTCTGCAACATTTCACAAACAGACCTCCAACCGTCGCAGAAAATGACCACTGGAAAAAAGTTTAAAACTTACCTCGCGTTTTTAAACTTACCACTTGGAGGAGCGCTGCTGCTCCAACCGGCCGACTGCACCAATGCGTCTGACGTCATGACGCACCAACGGCTGTACGGGGTTTTTCACGTGACTCCGAAGTAAAATACACCAATAATCATCCAGGAAACCTCAGATGGCACTTAAAATCCCCACAGGTCCTCCTGTACATTTCTATCTGTGCGGAGTGTAACACATCAATGAATCATTCCCTAACAGGATGATGTAAATGGATTGCTGCAAAAGCACCAAATTGCCGTGGAGTGGCACCTTGCTTAAACAACAGCGATCTCTGCAGAAAAATAATGTTTCCACATATCGGCTCCAGATCTGTTGTATTGCTGATTAATATTGATGGTAGCTCAGCATCGATGTTACAGCAGCTGAGTATCATACACAATACATTATCGAATTGGAATTCAGCAGGTTGAGCAATACAGTGAGAGGTTAGCATTTAAAATGAATGAAGTCCACAATCATTCAACAATGAATGAGAAGTCTCTCAAGAATCACCAGTGGTAGTTCATGTAAAGCTATTGCATTAGTTGATTATTTTAACATGCAGCATGGTGCATGACAGTGATCAACGTCTTGTCGTACCTTTCTGCTTAACCTTTCTCAAACAAGGGTCAATGTTGAACAGATGCTTCCTTTACCCGTCTGACCTCATATTTCGATGCCTCTTTGCAGTGCTGCATTCGTAGGAGAAAAATAGTGAGATAGTAATTAGCCCCGCTTTGAAATCATTGCCAGACCAAAATGTCAGCTATGACATGAGTATAAATATTTCATTATATAATATTTAAAGAGAGAACTTCACTAATTTTTTAACTACAAGCAACATTTATGGCGACCACATTCACAAGATATTTGTGGGATGAGCAATCTTTCACCTGGGGCAGGGTATGCAGCAGCCGCCAGGCCATGCGACTCATTCCTGCACAACTAACTGGTCTGAAGAAGGGTCCCAACCCAAAATGTTGCTTATCCATATTCTCCAGAGATGCTGCCTGACCTGCTGAGTTACACCAGCATTCCTGTCTTTCTTTGTAAACCCGCATCGGCAATTCATTATTTCGGCAACTAAATACTGTATCTTTTTTGGCCACAGTTAGAATGCATTTGGACACTGCTGGTGTCCTGAAAATGTAAAAAACAAAATCACCATTGACAATTTATGACAAATCACATCATTGCCCTATGAAGAAAACCACATTGATGCAATCGCCATGAAGGCACATCAACGTCTCCACTGCCTGAGGAGACTGAGGGAATGTAGTATGATTCCAAAGACTCCGACAAACTTCTACAGATGCACCATGCAAAGCACATTGTTGGATTGCATCACAGCTTGGTTTGGAAACAGTTCTGCCCAAGACCACGATAAACTGCAGCGTTGTAGATGTAGCCCAGTCCATCACACGGACCACATTTCCCACCGTTAACTCCATCTGCACTTGGTGCTGCCTCGGAAGAGTAGCCAACACAATTGTCTTGTCAACAAGCCAACAAGGCTTGTACCCTGGGATGAAATCATTATCCATGAGAGAGCTGGAAGCAACGTTTGGTGAGGGGGGGGATAGTGAGATATTCCTTTACGAAAGCAAAAGATGATTTGAGAACTTTTAAGAGGTTCACTTTTCAAGACGTGAAGCTGACTAGTGAGACAGCATCTTCAGCTCACACTGTGGCACGAGTATATCCCATCAAGTTTTTTAAATGAATTATGGGAAAAAATAATGCAGATGAGCTGGCCCTAAGGTTGAAAACGAGGAAGAAAAGTGAGCAGAAGGAGTTGAGGACAGACGAAGGTTCCAGACTACATTGGTAAGGCTGTGTTTGCTGTTTCAATCAAACAACCCTACAGATTTAAAAAGAAAGATAAGCACTAACTGCTTTTTTATTTGGAATCAAACAAAAAGGCCTGGGTAACCTACATTTATTGGTGAATTGGCTCCATACCACCTGTCACCATATTTTACCAAATACATAAAATACAGTTTCCTTGAAAAAACAAATTACTGGTGTCACATATATTGACCTTGCAGTGGCACATGTCATCAATCATTATACATTGTTTTGGAATGACTGCTGCAGGATGAGACCCTCGACCCGAAACGTCACCTATTCCTTCTCTCCAGAGATGCTGCCTCACCCATTGAGTTTCTCCAGCATTTTATGTCTACCTTCGATTTTTCTAGCATCTGCAGGTTTTTCTTAAACACTCACTTCACGATGACAGTCTGCGTAAGAGAAAGCAAGAATTGCACATTTTCTGAGAAGGCCATTTCGTAAAGTTAAAAACATTATTGATGATTACATAAATTTCAATGCCTTCTTGGTGACCACCTGAAAGGAGTTCTGAAAGGTGTGAATTTTCAACCTTGGCTCTGAATTTGAGATTGAGGGTAATTGACTTGTTTCCTGGAGGGTCAAAACAGACTTAGTTGACTTAATCTGTAATAAGCTAAATGTTGCAGACACATCCGTTATTAATATACCTATCCTCATTCATCCTACTAAAATGCAATTGTCATTCTTTGATCTAAAATAGGGAGCAATGAACAGAAGAAACAGCAGTAACATTTCACACGTCTCATTAAAATAGCCCCAGTAATTTGATTATAGCTACCCTGATATTGTTAATATCAGGCTAAAAATAGAGGCACACTCTGAACACCCTCTATTCATAAAGATAATTGAAAAAATAGCTGTACCGTTGCATTTTGAAGCTTTATTTCAAAACTCTTCTGTTACTTTTAAAATCTAGGCTGCAGCATTGAGGAATAACGTGGGACAAAGATTGGATAATTTTAATGTGGGATGAGATCAGATTGGTCATAAAAGAAGATGCATCTCCTCAAAAACCTTTCAACGAACGGAAAACTAGAAGTGATACCTACAGAGTTCCTTGGGGTGGTACTGGGTCCTCGTTCTATCATGCATTAGGTTCAGTGGGACTTCCTTTTGTGGAGTGCCCAAGGATTTGTGCAATGCAAGGAACTCAGCAGCAAATAGATGATCCTGGAGTCAAATTTCCATTTACTTGGACAGTTAGATAGAGCTCTAAAGGCGAGTGGAATCAAGGGATATGGGGAGAAGGCAGGCACGGGTTATTGATTGGGGACGATCTGCCATGATCGCAATGAACGGCGGTGCTGGCTCGAAGGGCCGAATGGCCTCCTCCTGCACCTATTTTCTATGTTTCTAGTTTTGGAATGGAAGCCTGGAGACAGGATGGGATGGATGCTGCTGCCCATCATGTGTGCAGAGGTGGACCATACCAGAGACGAAAATCCAATCCAGAGCAGTGGTCTGGATGCCAGAATTTTTCAAACTTTGCCTGATGCAGATATTTAAGAAAATACTATTTGGATTTGGAGGGAAGACTAGATTACCTCCCCTGGTTAAGGGGAGATAGGTGGCAGTGGTTGGCCCCTTAGAGGCTTGGTGCCTTCCTGCTAACACAATAACCCTAGCCCTCCCACGCTGAACAGCAACCAGCATCAAAACCCAAAGATTTTCAAGCCTGATACTTAGACCTGTTTCTTAAAAAAAAACAGGTCTAAGTGAAAAGTCAGGGATAGTAGCTGGTATTTTTTCATCTTTAATCAATCAATCAATCAGTTTTTATTTGTCACATTGCACATAAAGTGCAAGTGAAATGAATTTGCCAGCAGCGGTACAATGAAAAAAGAACACACTAAAGCACAATAAAAATTTAACACAAACACCCACCACAGCATTCATCACTGTGGTGGAAGGCACAAAATTTGGCCAGTCCTCCTCCATTTTCCCCCGTGGTCGGGACCTCAACCCTTCGCAGCCGCCGCTGTGGGCGGCCAGATGTTCAGACAAGGTAAAGTCCAGGTAAGTCCTGAATCGGTGCCTCCCCACCATAATATATGTTTTTATTACTTTGATAATTGCTGCCAAATCAATTTGTATCTGATCCCTAGTCTGATTTAAAGGTTGATTGTTTCATAGAACAGACTAGTGATATGAGAGGCACAGGCATCTGTAAGTTCTATGTTGTATCAATCGATTGGGTAAAATCCAAATCATTATTTCACTGCTTTGTACAGTTGATTTTAGTTAACTGGGGAACACAGCAAGCAGAGTAACCGGATACAAATATTTCATTAATTAAAACATTACTGAGACTTATTTTTCTGTCACCTGACTGTATAGGCCAGGCTCCAGAAATCAGAATAATCCGGTGTGATTCCCTCCGTCCCATCCCCCAGTACTACAGCCATCATAAATCTGCAGCCATTTAAAGATTAAATCTGGTTGGATTATACACCAGCTGTGGTGTTGCACAATTTCTCTCTCATCTTTCACTTCGGTCTGCGACCCACATCCCGAGTTCATTGTGTCTTAGAGCGCAGACACAATTCTTGCCAGGCCAATGACAATTTTTGTCAGGACCCAGCAAATGTGATTTCTGTTTCATCGCCTCCTTCCCTCGCTGGTGCAGCGTAAAGGAATGGATGCTGCCTGGGTCGTGCATTGTGTGCCGACACACAGATGATCTTTATGTTATAACGTTCATGACTGAAATGCCGAGCAAGGAAAATAATGGTACTCTGCATTTCCTTTTAACATTGGAACAGCCTTCCTTGTCAAAGGCACCCACTACTTCAAGCCAGCTTGCAAAGATTTGAACAACCTTTCTGCAACTTTCTGTGAAGTCAAGGTGGATTGTTCTTTCCATGCTTCATTTATTTTTTGTTTGATGGGAAAAAGAGAATGCTGCTTTATTTCAAATGGTGTTTCGGGAACAATTCAAGGCTACAAGTTACCTCGTGGATTGTCTGCTTTTGCTGCTGTCTCCCTTATTCAGTCAAAACCCAGAGTAGGATACCAATTGAAACGTAAGCATTTGATATCGTTTTATTACAGATTGTATTAATATTAAAGACACACTTAGTTAAAATCCTTTATTGCTGTTTTCTGCTCTTTTACACTTTGTGTTTGTTCAAGGTAGTATTTACAATTTTATAGCATCTAATTCCAAGAGATTCCTGTAATTTTGCTTTGTTACTGTTAGTTTTGGCATTATTTTGTTCTAACCATAATTTTTTTAAGTAATTGTTATCTGGGCAGATTTAGAGTCATCGAGTCATATCACGCAGAAACAGTGCTTCAGCCTGACATGTCCATGCCAACCACCATGTACCCATTTGTACTAATCTCACTTGCAAGCACTTAATCCATAGGCTTCTATGCCTTGGTGATTCAAAGGCTTGTCCAGGTACTTTTTAAAACCTGTCACAACCACTTTCTTAGCCAGGGTATTCCAGATTGCAACCATCCTCTTGGTATAAATAAAAGGTTTCCTCATATCCTCTCCAACAATCATACTCCTTATCTTAAACATCCCCCTGGTTTTGGATACCACTGTTATGGGGTAAGGTTTTTGCAATGCACCCTAAATATGCTCCCCAATTTTGTATGCCTCTACAAGATAACCTCTTCTTGCTTGGCAACGAAAACAGCTTATTCAGTCTCTCCTCTGAACTGAAACGCACCATCCCAGACAACATCTTGGTCAATCTCCTCAGCATCCTCTCCAATGCAATGATATTCTTCCAACAGTCCAGCTGTGGCCAAACCAAAGTTTTATAGGGTCCCCGGGCTGGGGAAGGATTAGCGAAGCAGGGAGTCACAGAGAGAGTGATCTCATTGAAGCTGGGATCACGTTGAAGCTGGTGGAAATGTCAGAGGATGACATGTTTGATGAGAAGGCTGGTGACGTGATAGAAGACAGTGGTCTTCTTTCCACTACCTGATTCCCTCCCACCCCCCCTCCCCCTCCCACCATCACCCAGTTATTTTCCCCTCCACCACCTTGACCTGTTCACCTGCTCCTGCTTACCTTCTCAGGGTCCCTCGTCTCTGTTCCCATCTACCCTCCATCGCTAATGATGGTTCTACATTTCATTCCCCACCTTCCTTTCTTGTCAGATTCCACCATCTGCTGACCTTTGCCCTCTCCATTTATCACCCCCAGCCTCCGTGATCATCTCCATCATTGCCTCCCTCACCTGACTCATTGCTAATTAACCGCTCCATACCTGGAACCATATATCACTTGCCAACTCTTACTTAACTCTTTCCCTTCACATTTTTCGACCAGCTACCTCCCCTCTACTCCAATCTTGAAGACGGGTCCAGACCCAAAATGCCAAAT
Organism: Okamejei kenojei; assembly: GCA_035221665.1. NCBI lineage: Eukaryota > Metazoa > Chordata > Chondrichthyes > Rajiformes > Rajidae > Okamejei > Okamejei kenojei. The sequence continues at coordinate 45,265,013 of CM069149.1, read as the reverse complement.
GTACATTTCCTTCCACAGATGCCACCTGACCTGCTGAGTTCCTCCAGGAGTTTGTTTTTTTTTGCTGCAGATTCCAACATCAGCAGTCTCTTATGTCTCCAAGGTGCAAACTTATTGAGACATTCCTTCTCTCGGGCTGGGAAACCTGCCCAGTAGGAATAGAAAGAATGAGGAACCTCAAACCTGTCTTCATTGATGGGATGGTGATGGAGAGAGTTAAAAACTTAAAATTCATTGGCGTGCACATCTACGAAGACCTTTCCTGGACCCAGCATGTTGATGCAATCAGAAAGAAAGCCCATCAATGCCTCTACTTCCTTAGAAGATTGAGGAGATTTGTTATGTCAACAAATGCTCTCTTGACCTTCTACAGGTGTACAGTAGAGAGCATATTGACCGGTTGCATCACTACCTGTTCCAGCAACTCGAACGCCCAGGAATGAAGAAGATTGCAAAAAGTGGTGAACACTGCCCAGTCCATCATGGTGTACTGACCTCCCCAGCATGGAAGGGACCTACAAGAGTCCCTCCTCAAATAGGCAGAGAGCATCATCTGGGAGCTGCACCACCCTGGCCACTCATTTCACTCCTGCACCGGGAAGAAGGTATAGGAGCCTGAAAACTGTAACATCCAGGTTCAGGACAGCTTCTATTGGATTTGTATGCATTTCAGTTTTACACAATTTCTGGAAGTTTTTGACATTAGTTGATAATGTTAATGTCTTTGACAAAAAAACATTTGCGATTCTTCTCCTAAACTCTTATAGACACCTGATACTCTTTGAGTAGAAATATATTCATTAATCACTTTTTTAAAAATTTATAGTGTTCAACTGTGGGCTTCTACATTTGGTGAAGAACTGAATTCCATTGTAACAAAGTACTCCGGCTATTTATTGCTACAAAAGGTCAGTAAACAGAATATAGTTTATTTTTCCTCCAGTTAGTTTCTCAAGGAAACCTTGAGTGTACACAAGACAAGATAATTGAAGTGTGTGCTTTATGGGGAAATTGGAAAAATCATGGAATGGGATTCATAATCAACTGCAACCAAAAATGAAAGAATGTGCAGCAATAAATTGGGATTTAACTTATTCAGTTGCTATGATTGAGTGGTCCTTAATATTATTGGAGGAAACCATGAAACGTGATACACCAAAACTGGGGAGCAGTCTGAAGAAGGGTCTCGACCCGAAAAGTCACACATTCCTTCTCTCCAGAGATGCTGCCTGTCCTGCTGAGTTACCCCAGCATTTTGTGTCTACTTTCAAGCTTGTTACAAACACAGAATTTGAATATTTTCAATCGCAATCATTTCTTTAACATGGCCAAAGTATAGCAGGTAAGCTTCAGTTGAAAGTAACATATATTTTTGAAGTATATATGCTTTCAGATATAGGAATATCAGGTGTCTTTGTTCAAATCCTTTGAATTTGTAATTTTCTTATCGATGCTAGCAGCAGAAGCAAAAATTAATCCAGTACTAGATTCATAATATAATTAGTGCAAATAGAAAATTGCTAGATGGTTCTATAGTTAGTTTTTTTGTATCTCATTGGTACTGTATGATGATTTACATTAAAAACACCAATTATTTGGGAGTTTGAGTTATTTCCATGCAACTCCAACAGTTACATCAAGAAAAATGAAATTCACATTTATAATGATGTACCATGTTAGCACTTAGTATACTTAAAAAAATATATATATTGCCCTCAAATCGATGTCATATATTGCTGCCTTCCCCGTTTCTAAGCACCTGTTTGTCCTCGTCCTCTTTGTATTTGAACTGTTGCCAAAATACCTGCTTTACTGAAGATAAGATCTGAGGAAATGGGCATGTAATTAGCAACTGAATATCAAAGTAAATTAAAGTGAGATGATGGTTTTGTGTAGGTGAAATTAGAATGCCATATCGTACTTGGATAATGGGAGGCGGAGACGTCCTTTTGATCACTTGAGCTCAATGAGCGCCAGAAAATTGTTCATTCATACGACTACCCTATGCACATCCTGTGCCTTCAAATTCAATTGAACCAAGTGTGTAGAGATGAAGTACCCCTGGCAGATGCTACTCACGATCACAGATTAAGTTCTCTCCCTGAAATCAAGACGATCAAATAGATCAAATACACGTATCAATATAAGTATCTACAGCGGTCATTAAAGTCAGTAAAAATAAAAGATAAAGCTCCACTGGGTTTATTTCTCAAAAAATAGAAGTGAAAATCTGAACTTATAAGGAAAATGTATAATCACAATGATGAGATGACGATATTTGTGACATTAGGGCTCAAATTTGCTGCAAGAGTAACAGCTTTTCTCACAGCTCTGGTCTTAGGAAGTAACATTTGAAGAGTCTATTTACTCCAGTTCTTCAGGTTGCACAGATAAACTATCTGTGCAAGATAAATTTTCTTTAGCCCCAAAATGTTTTTTTAGAATGACTTCCCATTTCTTTGCCCGATATCAGTGTACGATGGTGTGGATGAATCTAAGGGGCCTTTCAATGTAAACCGGACAAGGTATTCAGAATTGTGGTAGGCTGCTATATGCCCTCATAAATGTGCCTCATTGAAAATCGTTCCACTCGCAATATAGCACTAATAAAATGTATATAAATGGAAACAGAAGATCAAAAATAATGGCAAGTGCAATGACAATAGACAATAGGTGCAGGAGTAGGCCAGTCAGCCCCGTCGAGCCAGCACCGCCATTCAATGATCATCCACAATCAGTACCCCGTTCCTGCCTTCTCCCCATATCCCCCGACTCCGCTATCTTTAAGAGCTCTATCTAACTCTCTCTTGAAAGCATCCAGGGAATTGGCCTCCATTGCCTTCTGAGGCAGAGAATTCCATAGATTCACAACTCTCTGGGTGAAAAGGTTTTTCCTCATCTCCGTTCTAAATGGCCTCCCCCTCACTCTTAAACTGTGGCCTCTTGTTCTGGACTCCCCCAACATCGGGAACATGTTTCCTGCCTCTAGCATGTCCAATCCCTTAATGATCTTATATGTTGCAATAAGATCCCCTCTCATCCTTTTAAATTCCAGTGTATACAAGCCCAGTCGCTCCATTCTTTCAACATATGACAGTCCCGCCATCCCGGGAATTAACCTTGTGAACCCACTCTGCACGCCCTCAATAGCAAGAATGTCCTTCCTCAAATTTGGAGACCAAAACTGCACACAATACTCCAGGTGTGGTCTCACTAGGGCCCTGCAAAACTGCAGGAGGACCTCTTTGCTCTTATACTCAACTCCTCTTGTTATGAAGGCCAACATACTATTAGCTTTCTTCACTGCCCACTGTACCTGAATGCTTACTTTCAGTGACTGATGAACAAGGACCCCAGATCTCGTTGTCCCTTCCTCTTTTCCCAATTTGATATTATTCAGATAATAATCTGCCTTCCTGTATTTGCCACCAAAGTGGATAACCTCACATTTATCCACATTAAACTGCATCTGCCTTGCATCTGCCCACTCAACCAACCTGTACAAGTCACCCTGCATTCTCCTAGCATCCTCCTCACAGTTCACACTGCCATCCAGCTTTGTGTCATCTACAAATTTGCTAATGTTACTTTGAATCCCTTCATCTAAATCATTGATGTATATTGTAAATAGCTGCGGTCCCAGCATCGAGCCTTGCGATACCCCACTAGTCACTGCCTGCTATTCTGAAAGGGACCCGTTAATCCCTACTCTTTGTTTCCTGTCTGCCAACCAATTTTCTATCCATGTCAGTACCCTACCCCAAATTCCATGTGCTCTAATTTTGTCTCCTCCCTCAGCCTCCTCGCTGAAGACTCTTGACCCAAAGACTCGCACTTTTCTTACAAGAAGGGTCTTGACCCGAAACACCTATTCCTTTGCTCCATAGATGCTGCCACACCCGCTGAGTTTCCCCAGCATTTTTTGTCGACCTTCCACTTTTCCCACAAGGCACCTCCCTCGACTAGACCACTCCCCTAGAGCAAACCTTCCTTATATTGGCTGAGAAATTGCCTAATTCGCTGATTTAACAATTTGCAAATTAAATTCCTCAGCCAATTCCCGCACTCACTCATTCACCTGCCTCTCCTCTGCTGATCTTGAAGGTATGTTATCCAATTGCAATACCCAATGTTTATTTTTGGTGGATTCCAATAATATTAAACCTCTTAGCTATTTTAAGCTTAGTATAAGTAGATTGGAAGAACTTGTGCGCTGATTGATCCTTTTAGAGATTATGGGGCTTTCCAGAAACTTGGTAAATACTACAATAGCAATACCATATATTTACAATGCAATATAAATGATAAGATCAAACAAACTTTTTGATTTGAATGCTAGTTGTCTTTATGTGAAGGGAACATGTATATTCTAAAAAAGGATACACTGTTTATGTAAGTGCAATGAACATTTACCAGAATGCTTCCTGAAATGTAAAATGTATTATATGTGGAGAAATTAAGTAGAGGAGGCTGCTGTTCTTTGCAGTAAAGAAGAACGGGAGATTTCACGGAAAACTACAAAATTCTTAGCTGACAGGGTGGCCAGGGTGATGGTTTCCCTAGCTAAGGAGTCTTGAACCTGAAGTAAGGGTAAAAATAAGGGGGAGGTCTTTTAGAACTATAATTAAGATGGATTTCAAAACGTTTAACCAAAGGTAATACATTTTTGGAAATTTCTATACTTGAGCAAGGTGATGGTTATTGATTTCAAGGTAAATGTAGAGATGATATTTCCTCGTGAGAGAATCTGGAACCTATAATCCATATTTACCATTTAAAATAAAGATGAAGTGAATTTTTTTTTCTCTTTTGAGATCTTGAGTCTTTAGAACTCTTGCTCAAACCATAGTGGAAACAAAGTCTGTGAATATTTTAAGGCCGAATTAAATAGCGTGCAACTGAAATTATCCCGGTATTGAATGGAATGCTGAGCTGATGAGAATAATCAGATGAGCCACAAACCTATTGAATGGCAGAACAGGCTAGAATGGCTAAGTGGCTTATTTCTGATTGTAAATCATCTACTTCTCTCTCCATGCATGCTGTTTATTTATTTTGCTCGACTAAAAAAAACTCCAGCCAATGGACAAATTAGGCCATTGTTAGTCAGGTTTTTGTGTACTCATCTCTATAACAGTTTGAAAAGTATACTTGCACAAGAGATTTAGCAGTAAATTGAAAATGGAGCATTTACTTGGCTCAATATCTTTTCCACTTCCATGTTGGCATTGCATATTTCATATTTCATAGGATCCACTGGATGAATAAATATTTAGAGCATGTAAATGATTATTGCGCCTAGTTTGCAGCTGTTTGTTGTAATCGTTCCTGATTTTTTTTTTCTGTCCAGAAATATAAAGATACAGAAACATTTATAAGGATTGAAGAAGTGGATGGTGTGGAATTGGTAACACAATTTGGAAAGAAAATGAAAGAAATGTTAGGACGGAAAGTTGAGGCAGTGAAGGTACAATTTAATTTTCTGAACTCATATGTTCTTTGTATCCCACAATTTTGTTTCAAATGTTGCATACTTCAGTTTAATTTAGAAGAGCAAGCAACTTGCCAGCAAGATCCCGAATAAACTCTGTACTCATTGTTGTAAATTTTGTACCCAGATGGGATAATTCCTCTTCACGCTAGGATTATAGCACATAAACAAGTTTACCATTTTATGGGACTAGTTGGATGAGTTTTTTCACAATAGTTGAATTGGATATTAAAGATCTTGTTTCAATTATTTCAGGAAGAGTTCATGAATATTACCAACTGAACTAGCAAAAGAAGAGTACTAAATGATCTTTAACTTTATTTTTGATGATTTATTCAAACTGTTTACCATATTTGGCCATAAAAACAACGATTCCTGTATTTCAATAGAATTGACTGCTTTTAGCCATTTTTGAAAGATTGCGAGGGTGCGATAAAAGTGTATTTATTTTCTCACCATTTTCACTATTAAATTACTGTAATGGAACCCAATTATGTCAGCGTGTGGAAAAACAAACTTGTTTAAATAAGAAAAAAACCTATAAGAAAGTAAGCTTGGTTTGTATTTCTTCAATACATATATCAGTTCCAATTTAGTTCTATTTCTGTTTTTTATTTAGGACAGACACTAGATGTCTAAGGACTTTAGTAGTTAAAAAAAAGCTGTCTTCTCGAATACGCAGATAATTTCAATATAACATTGTAAACAACTTCTGGAAAATTGGGTACATAGAAATATAGATCATCTACATCAATACCATATTTCTGCTCTCTCTCCAAACCTTTGCAATGCCTATTATGTTTTGAAATCATTCTGCCTCCCGAAGTATAATCAGCGATTTAGCCTCTATTTCCTTCTATAGTACAGAATTCCTTAGGCTCCTTGCACTGTGAAGACATTTTTCCTCATCTCAAAATAAGATGTCTTACTCTGCATCTTGTGATTGTGATTCCACATTTTAGACCATCCCATGCAAACCTCCCCCGCACACCCCACCATGGGAAAGTTGTCCTCATATCAAGACCATCCTTGTCAGAATATTAACAATTTATGTTGTGGCTTGTTGCTTCTCCAGTTTGGTGTGCCATTGAGTCTCTGCCTTTCAAGATTGACAGCTGCAGTTGCTGTAATATTATTTTGATGTAATTAATGTCAACATCAATTGATATTGTCAAATGCTTTACATTATAAGTACAATGCCAAGAGCTATTTAATACTGCATATTTGCAGGCCGTAGCCAACATTGGGACTTCAGCTGTTTACCTCCTGTGATTTCAGAATCTCTCAATCTACATCTCTCTCCTTTAAAATAGTCTTAAAACCCAAATCATTAATTAAAAAATAAATTGTGTGTGCGCATGAGTGAATGTGTGTGCATGTGTGTGCGTGTGTTTGTCTGTGTGTTGTGTGCGTGTTTGTGTGTGCGTGTGTGTGTTGTGTGTGTGTTGTGTGTGTGTGTGTGTTTGTGTGCGTGTTTGTGTGTGTGTGTGTGTTGTGTGTGTTGTGTGCGTGTTGTGTGTGTGTGTTGTGTGTGTGTATATTGATATTAATTTTTATTTGATAATGTTTTTATGAGGAGATGTTTTGCTACATTAATAATGATATATATAACACGTTATTGTTATTTGTCTGATCTCTCTATAGAATCTGCCTGTGACAAGAAATTTCTGGTTTGGCTTTTGAGTTTTTACCATGTGGCATATATCAAAGTCAATTAATTGTCTCTTTTTTTTGTGCAGAGATTGGTAGATGCTGCTGAAGAAGCCGATTTATACCATGAATACAATATGGATTTTGAGGTGCGTACACCAGTGCTAAAAGGTTCTTACTTTGATGTTGAAATGTAGGATTAAACTTGATTAAAATAAGTTAAACAATCACCATTCTTGCACTCTTTAAAATTGTACCATATAGTAAATTCCTAAAGTAAGTTACAACCAGTTCAGCTCAGTTTTGTTCATTGTCACGAGTACCGAGGTACAGTGAAAAGCTTTTTGTTGTGTGCTAACCAGTCAGCAGAAAGACAATACATGGTTACAATCAATCCTTTTTACAGTGTACAGATACATGGTAAGGGACTAACGTTTAGTGCAAGGTTTAGTGCAAGCCAGCAAAGTCCGGTCAAGGATAGACCGAGGGACATCAAAGAGGTAGATAGTAGTTCAGCACTGCAGAGTATTTTAATTCTACTAAATTACAGTATCATCTTATTGCTGCTTCATGTTATACCACTCAGTTTATGAATAAGGTTGATTCTAAATCTGACCTTCGTTCCAGTATTTTCCAGTTATTATTAACAGATGGACATAATATCAAATGGGACCCTAGAAAATAGGAAAGAAAATGAGTCACAGTTATCCAGGCATTTACATTGTCACATAAGAACAAAGCAGAACTGAAAGCGACTACAACATGGTTATGGTGACACTAGAACTCATCCAGCATCAGCATATTTAAGATTTATCTCAACATAGCATATTTAATCTGTGCTTCATTCCAAGTACACAACTGGCAGCTGTTGTCATGATATGAGCAGTGGTGTCACGTCTCTTTCAAAATTCACAGCTGGAGATCATAGTCTTGCAGCTGTGTAATTTGCATCACTATGCAGGAACTTTATTTCAAGGGTACACAAAAAGCTGGAGAAACTCAGCGGGTGCAGCAGCATCTAAGGAGCGAAGGAGATAGGCGACGTTTCGGGTCGAGACCCTTCTTCAGACTTTATTTCAAGGGTTTACCAGAATGTTCGTATTTCAGTGATATCACAAATTCAGTGTGGATGTGTAACCCTGGGTTTGATATAGTTGCTGAGATAATAACATGTTATTCTAAAAAAAAACTACAAATACTTCTTGACATTTTATCGTAAGTATGAATGGAAATTATTTTCATGCTCTGACTGTTTTCATGACTGCTGTTTTCACACATGTTCAAAACTGATTTGAAATCCGTCATTTTGGTTTGATTCCTGCGCACAACTCACTCTCAGCAATGACTAGAGAGAAGCAAAGTGACAAAATAATGCAATTGATCACATTCTGCTATTTAGTTATAATTGGGGAATATCCCAATGAAACTGTCGCAGTACACTTCATTCATGGAGTATATGTCAGGATGAATTAATTACCTCCTTCTCAAGCTTCAGTTGTGTGCAAAGGGAGCCTTGGTTAAAGACATGCCTGCAACATTGTAGCTGAGCTCTATACCCACTGAAAAGGGGGCTTCAAGGTGGTAGCAAGGAATTAGTGATTGGTAGCTAGGTGCTAAAGGGCCTGTCCCACTATCCCGAGTTATTCACAAATTCTCCCGAGTTTTCAAACTCGCAGAATGTTCGTAACGAGTCCGTAGGAGGCCGTAGGAGTCTGTGGATCTAACGTAGCGGCTCGTTATGCCAGCCGTAGGTATTCGGGGCTATTTATTTACTCGTGGACATTTTTCATCATGCCGGAAAAAACATCCTGACTTACCTGATGCCCTGATCACCTACGGCTGGCAAAACGAGCCGCTACGATATATCCACGGACTCCTACGGACTCGTTACGAACATTCTGCGAGTTTGAAAACTCGGGAGAATTCGCGAATAACTCGGGAAAGTGGGACAGGCCCTTCAGGAATGTTTCACATCCATAAAACAAGTTATAAAAGCCTAGTGGTCAAATAACAAAAAATAATTAATATGAATAGTCAAGGTTGTATTTATTCACGCACGTCCTTCCAAACGGTGAGCTTTCTTTAGTCATGTCATGATTTATCTACTTGTTTGTGCACGTTGGGCTGATTGCATTGGTCAAAACAGGGTGGACCATGTGACGGTTGCAATTCCCAAGTATCTCGGAGTCACCCTGGATCGCACCCTCGCCTATCGTGAACACCTGAAGAGGGTGGCTGATAAACTGAAAGCAAGGGTCAACATCATCAGGAAACCTGCCGGCAACAGCTGGCGATCCAATGCACACATCCTCCATACCGCAAGCTTAGCCCTAGTCTACGCAACAGTTGGGTTTTGCTCAACTTGGGCTAATAGCTGCCACACCAAATGAATTGACACTGTCCTTAACTCTGCAATGCGGGTCATCACAGGGATGCTTAAGTCAACACCTTTGCAGTGGCTCGCTGTCCTCACTCATATCGCTCCTCTCAGCATACGCAGAGGGAGAGGATGTTGCAAGGTTGGTGCACCATCGAGGCCAACCCTGACCTTCCCATCCACGCTGACTAGAACAATCTGCCCAACATGCGCCTGGAGTCTAACAAACCCTTCTGGTCTTCCATTAAATCCCTGGAAGACTTTGATTCCAAGACTGAGTGGCACAGAGCCTGGAAAGATGCCAACACCAACAACGAGGAGTTTAAGAAAGAACTGCAAATGCTGGAAAAATCAAAGGTAGACAAAAAAGCTGGAGAAACTCAGCGGGTGAGGCAGCATCTACACATAGATGCTGCCTCACCCGCTGAGTTTCTTCAGCTTTTTTGTCTACCAACAACGGAGAGGTCATCATAGACCCTACAGTAAAACCACTGGGTTTTGACCTCCATCGCAAGCAATGGCTAGAATCCGGACCCTCCATGCAAGAACAGCCCATCACCTGCATAAGTGGGGGATGACAAACAGCCCTGCTTGTGACTGCGGACATCCAGACCAGACCATCCCACACATCGTGAATGACTGCTCACTGAGGCTTTTCCCTGGGGGCATCAAAGCCATCCACCCAGTAACTGATGCTGTCCTGGCCTGGGTGTCTACCCTTGATCTACAACTTTAGGCTAAAGTAAGGAGGGAGATGTAATGTCTTGGTACAATATGGAACATGTATATACTGTAAATGTCAGTGCCGGTGCTGTCTGTAAAGTAAAGAGGGAGATGTGATGTCTGGGCACCATCAGTAACTTTGTTATGAAGTGAGTTCCAACTGTTGATCAGTGACATGTTATTTGTTGGACTGTGGTACAGCGAAAACATATTTTTAACACCCATTTCTTCTCTGCATTGCAGTTTGATTACTACAATTCTGTGTTAATTAACGAGGTGGATGAAAATGGCAAATACATGGAACTTGGAAATGAGTTCATTTTGGAAGAAAATGAGCATTTCAATAATTTGCCAGTGAACACCTCACTTAGTAATATACAAGTCCCAACTAATGTTTATAATAAAGGTACATTAAATCAATTTATTCTTTTTATTTATTTTATTTTTTAATTTTTGCTAGAAGTAAGTACAGTAGTGTGGCACTTAAGTACCTAATACATACATACATATTTACATTATTGTACAACTTCGTACTTTTGATTTAATAATAAAAGAACAGTGAGAGAAAAAAATAAATATAGAGTGTTGGAATAGATAGACAAGCGAGTAGAAACAGATAGCCAAAGAAATACAGGACCGAGATAAGAAGCCAAAAAGATTGAAAGAAAAGGAGAAAGTAAAGGACAGAGAGATTAGGAGAGATCTACCTATTTCGTATTTTTGCCCATCCGTCACCTGGTTCTAAACCATTTAATTTCTTATGTTGCACCATCTGCTTGTAAAAAGTTGATAAAAGGAGACCAAGTCTTTAAGAATAGGTCTACTTTGCCTAGTAGGAGGAATCTCATTTCTTCAAGGTGTAGCATTTCAGACATGTTTGAGATCCACATTTTGAATGTTGGCGTGGTAGCGTTTTTGCAAAATTTGAGTATAAGTTTTTTTGCTGTTATTAGACCATAATTAAGAAAAGCTTCTTGGAATATAGTTAGTTTACTTCCCTCTTCCATTGATCCAAAGATAATCAGTTCTGTATTGGGGTTCAATTTTGTGTTAAATAGTTTTGTAACAATTCCAAAAATTTCATTCCAAAATTTATACAGTTTTATACAAGAGACAAAGGAATGTGCTATAGTGGCATTTTGAGTTAAATATTTGTCACAGATGGGGGAATCATTTGAAAATATTTTATTCAGTCTAGTTTTCGAATAATATAGTCTATGTAAAATTTTAAATTGAATTAGGTTATGTCTTACATTAATTGAACATTTACTTACATATAATAATTTTTTTTCCCATCTATCATTCGGAATTTTTATCAATAACTCTTGTTCCCAGTCCCTTCTAATTGCCTCTGTTGTTGGTGTTTCTATATTTAGAATTGTATTATATAAGTAAGATATTAAATTGCTTGATTCTGCCTTTCTATTCATTCCTTCCTCCAATATATCTGGAGTTAAAGTTTGATATCCTTGTATATATTTTTTCAAATATCTTGAATTTGAAGATATTTGAAATATTGATTACTTTTCAAATTATATTTTAGCTGTAATTGTTGGAATGATACAATTTTTCCCATTTCATACATATCTCCCATCGTTTTAATTCCTATTCTTTCCCAATGGATAAACGTTTTATCAATAATGGATGGTTTGAATGAGGGATTATTAGCTATTGGAGAAAGAAGCAATAATTTTCTTAATTTTAAAGTTAATTTTATTTGTTTCCAAATTTGTATTATACTGTGAATAATTGGATTCCTCTTATATATTATATTGTTCAGTTTCATCGGGGAAAGAAGGATCGCTCCTATATTATAAGGGGAACAATCCTCTTTCTCCATTCTTATCCAATCTACGTATAATACGAATTTGGAAACACATAAAATTAACAGAAAATTATTGCTTCTTTCTCCAATAGCTAATAAATGTCCAACCAATAGATTATATTTTTTATATTCACTGCCCAATAGTAATACAATAAGTTAGGAAGTGTCAGTCCCCCTGGTTCTTTAGATTTATATAAGTTTTTTTTTTAAATTCTGTGTGATTTATAATCCCATATGAAGTTTATAATATCAGAGTCTAGTTTTTTTAAATATTTTTTTAGGTAAGTATATTGGTATTGATTGAAATAGGTACAATATTTGTGGTGAGAAGATCATTTTTATCACGTTTATTCTGCCTATTAAGGACATCGGCAGTGTTTTCCAAAATTTAATCAACCCATTTAATTTAGTTAATAAAGGCATATAGTTTGCGTTGAGTAATGATTTATATTTCCTAGTGATTTGGATGCCCAAATACTTAAATTTTTCTGTTGCAATTCTAAAGGGAAATGTGTCGACTCTTGAGGTTTTATCATCATAATTTCGCTTTTGTTCCAATTTATTCTATATCCTGAAAAAGAACCAAATTCCTCTATTAAGTTTAGTATATTTGGTATGCTAATTTGCGAATTTGTAATATATAGTAATATATCGTCTGCATATAATGAAATGTTATTATTTGAGTGTTTGGTATTATACCCATAAATATTCGGATGACTTCATATACTTTCTGCTAAAGGCTCTATCACTAGTGCAAATAGCAGGGGCAATAGTACGCACCGCTGCCTATTGCCCCTTGCTAATTGGAATTTCGGGGATAATATATTATTAGTCAGTATTCTAGCCGTCGGCTTATCATATAATAATTTTACCCATGAGATAAAGTTATCTCCCATGTTAAATTTTTCCAATACTTTGAATAAATATTGCCATGCTACTTGATCGAAAGCTTTTTCTGCATCCAATGAAATAATTGCTAGTTCTTCTTCAGTATTATGTGAGTACATTATATTAGACAGCCGTCTCAAATTGTTAAAAGAGTATCTCTTTGGTATAAACCCTGTTTGGTCCGGGTTTATTAGTTTGCTAACATATTTACTCAATCTTCTCGCTAGGTTCTTTGCTAATATTTTTTAATCTGTATTTAGGAGTGCAATAGCTCTATATGAGCCTGGGTCTTCTAGATCTTTATCCTTTTTTGGTATAAGTATAATCGTTGACTCAGTTAATGTGTCTGGTAGTTTATTTTCTTTAAAAGCGTATACATATAAATCTTGCGGGCGTGGAGAAATTATCTCATAGAATCTTTTATAGAATTCATTACTAAAGCCATCTGGTCCTGGCGTTTTGCCATTCTTCAACAAATTTATTGTTTCTTCTATTTCCTGTAGTGTAATCTGGGCTCCTAATCCCTCTTGTTCCACCATATTTAATTTTGGAAGATTACAATTGTCTAAGAAATTTGTAATTTGAGTATTATTTGCAGAGGTTTTCGATGTATATAAATTTTGATAAAATTGAGCAAATCTTTTATTAATATCTTTAGGTAGTGTTAGTAATTCCTCTTTGTCTGATTTAATTTTAGTAATTGTATTTTCTGTTTCCCGTTTTTTCAGTTGGCGTGCTAAGAGTTTATGTGGTTTATCACCAAATTCGAAATGTTCTTGTTTTATAGTTTGAAATAATCTTATTATTCTGGCCGATAAAATTTTATTTTATTTATATTTTAGTATTGTTATCTTATTATGTTTATCTATATTTGGTCTTTAGCATTTTCTAAATCTAATTGTCTAATTTCTTGTTCTAGCTGCAATTGTTCAGTGTAATTTTTTATTTTATTTTGGAAAGCTTGATATGAGATTATAGTTCCTCTAATAAATGCCTTAAAGGTTTCCCATAATAAGGAGGGTGAAATATCTGGTGTATCATTTGTCTCAAAAAATAATCCCATCTGCTCTTTTAAATATGTACATCCTTGTGAATTGTTTAAGATTTGGGGGGAAACCTCCAAAACGATTTTTTATCAGGCATTCCATCTAATTTTCAAGTTTAAGATTTGGGGGGAATGATCAGAAATAATACTATTATGATATTTAGAATTATATGTATATGGAATTAGTTTTGTGTCCACTAAGAAGTAATCAATATGTGAATATGTTTTATGTACTGTTAAATAAAATGAATATTCCCTACCTACTGGGTTAGCGATCCTCCATACATCTGTTGTGTTGGTATTTTTCATGTATGTACAGTGGCTTGCAAAAGTATTCATACCCCTTGAACTTTTCCACATTTTGTCACGTTACAACCACAAACGTAAATGTATTTTATTGGGATTTTATGTGATAGACCAACACAAAGTGGTGCATAATTGTGAAGTGGAAGGAATATGATACATGGTTTCCAAATTTTATTACAAATAAAAAACTGAAAAGTGTGGCGTGCAAAAGTATTCAGCCCCCCTGAGTCAATACTTTGTAGAACCACCTTACGCTGCAATTACAGCTGCAAGTCTTTTGGGGTATGTCTCTACCAGCTTTGCACATCTAGAGACTGAAATTTTTGCCCATTCTTCTTTGCAAAATAGCTCAAGCTCAGTCGGATTGGATGGAGAGCGTCTGTGAACAGCAATTGTCAAGTCTTGCCAGAGATTCTCAATTGGATTTAGGTCTGGACTTTGACTGGGCCATTCTAACACATGAATATGCTTTGATCTAAACCATTCCATTGTAGCTCTGGCTGTATGTTTAGGAGTCCTGCGTTGTCCTCCACAGGTTTTCTTCCAAGATTGCCCTGTATTTGGCTCCATCCAAATTCCCAACAACTATGCCCAGCTTCCCTGTCCCTGCTAAAGAAAAGCATCCCCACAGCATGCTGCCACCACCATGTTTCACAGTGGGGATGGTGTGTTCAGGGTGATATGCAGTGTTAGTTTTCCACCACACACCGTTTTGCATTTATGCCAAAAACTTCAATTTTGGTCTCATCAGACCAGAGCACCTTCCTCCACATGTTTGCTGTGTCCCCCACATGGCTTGTGGCAAACTGCAAACGGGAATTCTTGTGGCTTTGTTTCAACAATGGCTTTCTTCTTGCCACTCTTCGATAAAGACCCAATTTGTGGCGTGCACGACTGATAGTTGTCCTGTGGACAGAATCTCCAACCTGAGCTGTGGATCTCTGCAGCTCCTCCAGAGTTACCATGGGCCTCTTGCCTGCTTCTCTGATCAATGCTCTCCTTGCCCGGCCTGTCAGTTTAGGTGGACGGCCATGTCTTGGTAGGTTTGCAGTTGTGCCATACTCTTTCCATTTTCGGATGATGGATTGAACAGTGCTCCGCTTGAATTTTTTTAAACCCCTCTTTTTAAGAGGGAGGGAGAGAGAAAACGGGGAATTACAGACCAGTTAGTCTAACATCGGTAGTGGGGAAACTGCTAGAGTCAGTTATTAAAGATGGGATAGCAGCACATTTGGAAAGTGGTGAAATCATTGGACAAAGTCAGCATGGATTTACAAAAGGTAAATCATGTCTGACGAATCTTGTGGAATTTTTCGAGGATGTAACCCCCTGGCTCAGGAAGCCTTTCCCCCCCATCTGGGTGTCTACACCAGTCATTGAAAGTAGGCATGCAGGTGCAGCAGGCAGTGAAAAAAGCGAATGGTATGTTAGCTTTTAGCAAAAGGATTTGAGTACAGGAGCAGGGAGGTCTACATTCAGTTGTACAGGGTCTTGGTGAGACCACACCAGTATTGCGTACAGTTTTGGTCTCCAAATCTGAGGAAGGACATTATTGCCAATAGAGGGAGTGCAGAGAAGGTTCACCAGACTGATTCCTGGGATGTCAGGACTGTCTTGTGAAGAAAGAATAGACTCGGTTTATACTCTCGGTCTTATAGAAACTTACAAAATTCTTAAGGGGTTGGACAGGAACTAGATGTTCCCGATGTTGGGGAAGTCCAACAAGGGGTCACAGCTTAAGGATAAGAAATCCTTTAAGACCGAGATGAGACCAAGACTTTTTTCATAAGACAGTGGTGAGTCAGTCTGGAACTTCTCTGCACTTCATTGGCTCCTTGTGGCTCAGATTTGGAGAAAGCACGGGATACTGAGTTGGATGATCACCATGATCATATTGAATGGCTGCAGGCTCGAAGGGCTGAATGGCCTACTCCTGCACCTAATTTCTATGTTTCTATGTTTCTATGTTCAAAGCTTGGAATATTTTTTTATAACCTAACCCTTCTTTAAACTTCTCCACAACTTCATCCCTGACCTGTCTGGTGTGTTCCTTGGGCTTCGTGATGCCCAAGGAACATTGTTTGTTCACTAAAGTTCTCTAACAAACCTCTGAGGCCATCACAGAACAGCTGTATTTATACTGAGATTAGATTACACACCAGTGGACTCTATTTACTAATTAGGTGACTTCTGAAGGAAATTGGTTGCACTGGATTTTATTTAGGGGTATCAAGAGTAAAGGGGGCTGAATACTTTTGCATGCCACACTTTTCAGTTTTTATTTGTAAAAAGATTTGAAAACCATGTATCATTTTTCTTCCACTTCACAATTATGCACCACTTTGTGTTGGTCTATCACATACAATCCTAATAAAATACATTTATGTTTGTGGTTGTAACGTGACAAAATGTGGAAAAGTTCAAGGGGTATGAATACTTTTGCAAGCCACTGTATTTAGGAGTTCACTAGTTTTGGATTTTATGTTAATCCTTTTTTGTTTTGCTGATTTATCCAGATATGGATCTAAAACACAATTCAAATCTCCCCCTATTATCACATTTTGATAGTTAAGTTCTGTAATTGTATCCAAAATTTTACTAAAGAATTGGGGTTGTCAAAATTAGGAGCATAAATATTTATCAAAGTAAGTGGAGCAGAATAAATTTCTCCCGTGACTATGATGTACCTCCCCTCTTTATCTGCTATAGTATTCTTTAATTTAAATGGTATACCTTTACGAATGATAATAGCCGTACCTCTAGATTTAGAAGTAAATGAAGAGTAGTATGTTTATGTAAATGAAGAGTAGTATGTAAATGAAGAGTAGAATGTAATATACAAGTCCCAACTAATGTTTATAATAAAGGTACATTAAATCAATTTATTCTTTAATGTGTTCATTATTTTTGTGTCTTTTCAGTATATGTTCTTCCTGAGAATTACTGCTTGCTTTTATTCCTTTCCTTTTATCTTCTTCACAGAATCTATTTGAAGAAGCCACTGGTAGCATAGTGGTCATCATAAATACTGTATATTAGGCTTTAAATGAGGAATTGTTTCAGGCAGAATTGTTTAAGGCAAAACTCACCCGGCTGAGTTTCTCCAGCATTTTTGTTTACGTTCAATTGTTTAAGGCGAGTTGATCTGCAGAAATGATGTATCCAGAGGTGTAATTTTCAATGAGCCTTGGACATGTGCTTCTGGTGCGCACTCCATGTGAATTGTCAGTTTCAAGGTGCGACAAATTTCAGTTGAATAATGCAGGACTGAAATCATCTCAATAATCATCAGTACTTTCAAGCATTAATGTCGCCGTGAAATGAGCATATTGGAAATTCCACAAAACATGTAGCAATGTTTATTTATTTGTCACAAAAAATGCACACCATAAAGATATTTTGGAAAGAAATATTTGATATATGTTACCAGCATCTGTGGTGGAAGGCCATTGATATTGTTGCTCTTTTTGAATATTCATAGACTTGATAGTGACTCATGATTTCAGATAGAAATTTTGTATATAATAACATCTTAATACCCTATAATACTTCTTGGATATTACAAATGGGGTTCACCTGTACAGTATGCCTAATAGTAACAATTATGCTGAATGCCAAAATAATACACATTGGTTGCTAGTTTAAAGCCTATTATACAGTATTTGTAGGAATTCCTGAGGCTGTTCTATGTTTATGTCAAAGTGAAGCCTTACTAAAAACTGTTCTGCTCAGTTTTAACAAGATACAAATCAGTTTTTGACAGAATAATGTAACAGATATAAATGTAACGGATATAATAATATAACAGATACAAATAGAAACACAGGTAAGACAAAAATGCTGGAGAAACTTTACGGGTGAGGCAGCATCTATGGAGCGAAGGAGTAGGTGACGTTTCGGGTCTTACTCCAGCATCTGCAATTCTTTCTGAAATATATATAAATCGTGGTCTCCGGGGGGTGGGGGGGGGGGGGCGGTCGCTCCAGACATTTCCAAGCCGCTGAGGAATGTTCATCCGACGCCAGAGTTCCAGCTTTCCGGCAAAGAGGGCCTGAAAACATCGGACTGGCTGCAAGGCCACAAATAGGCCCCGACCTCGGGTGATCACAGAGGAAGAGGACTGAACTTTCTGATGCCTTTCCCCACAGTGGAAATTTTTGATTCTGTTGTGGGGGGACGTTCATGTTGAATTCTATAATGTGTCGTGTCATTTTTCTTATTTTTAATTTTTCTGTGGATGTACGGAAACTTTATTATTTATTTTATGTAAAGCACTTTGGTTTATTTAAACGTGCTATATAAAAAACATTTACTTTACTTTACACGTCATCATCATCTTCCTTTTTCCCATTTCAACAGATCCCAACATTTTGAATGGAGCTTATTGGTCAGAAGCATTAAACACTGTCTTTAATGACAACTTTATGCAAGATCCAACTCTAACTTGGCAATACTTTGGAAGTTCCACTGGTTTCTTTAGACTTTACCCAGGTAAACTTTTGAAACTGTGGAATAATTGTGCTAATATTTTTGAATGGAATTATTTATACACAAAGTACTTCTTCTTTCGTGCAGCGTGCACAGCCTAAAGTTGTTGGACAACTTGCTCTACTTGATCTTCCCTTTGTGCACGTCGAGTTGATTGCATTAGTCGGACCACGTGAAGGTTGCAATCTCCCACCCCACACAAAGTACTGAAATGATTGTATATAAACACTATGTTCGCCTGATGGAAATTCCTATGTTATGTGTGATCATTACGTTGAAGATAAACAGAATCAGAAATAGAAATTGTATCAGGAAGGTAAATTAAATAGGTCGGCCCAGATGAGAGTTAAATCATTGCTGTAGCACTCATTGAACAGTATGTGTTGATGATCACACTATGTGAGAATGTTTCTATTTCACGCGATTGTAGTTTGGTAATAAATTATTGGAGCAGCTTCTCGTACTCCTGCTGCTAGACGTGCAATTGTAATCCATAAACATTGACCCAGCCTTGTCTTTGTCAAAGCAGATCCATTTCTTGCAGTTTATTAGTGTTCAGTGGTAGATGACTGAGAGGTACACCGGCTACGGAGAAACTGCAGGAATCCCCAAGGTTGATGCCATCCCTCGTGTAATCCCAGCATTTATATAAATCAGAAATACTTTTGAAGTCCTAAATGTGGAAACTATTTGTAATAACTGACTCAGCTTCTTGCAAACAAGTTGATAACATGCTGGGAAGTGGTGTAGTGCATTTTTATCTCAGTAGTCAATAGACAATCGACAATAATTGTAGGAGTGGGCCATTCAGCCCTTCGAGTCAAATGCCTTAGCGGCAGAAACGACATTATGGCTGCTGGATGAAAGGGGATGCAACTCCTTGTACAGTTTGCTTTGCCTCTGTCTAGGGTCAATATTGCTGATGACTAATGCAATGAAGAGATGGATAAAAAGTAAGCATGCCATTGAGATGCTAAATAAAAGTCAATGTATATATATAGATTCATGGGCGACGGAAGTTTGAAATCATGCTGATTATGGGTCTACCTAAAAATAACAGATGAACTGAAAAATACACAGTATGCTCCAAATGATAAATAACTGGAAATTAAGGATAGAGAAAGAGATTCATTCAAAATGCTATCATAATTGAATGAATATTTATTGGGGGAAATTTCAGTCAAGTAAAGATCTAAATCCTCTCACCAAACGTTCATTAGTCTATGTAAACTCCGTGGTTTCCATCGCTATCCTTCGTATGCTGGTCTGCTTATCCACTCTTTGTTGTAGTAGTGAGTTGAGCACACCTCAGATTTAGATATGCAACCATGCAGTAGACACTATCCCTAATCCAATTCTCAGCCCTCATTATGATAGAATCGTCATATAGGTCTAATATTTAGATATATTTTGCTTTGTTGCTGAACTCCTGAGAGCATTTGCATTATATTATGGTGCTGATGCACCTTAATACTTCCCTTAGCATATCGCTTCCATATCTCAATTTTCGACACTTAGTGCTTCCCTGAAGTAAGCCTCTCATCCTTGCCATGCACTAATAAAAACACTAGCACCAAATTCAGGAACAGCTTCTTCCCTGCGGTCCTCAGACTTCGGAATGGTTCTCTCATATGCTGAGTGTAGGCCTGGTGTCCCAACATACCTCATTGTTATTTTTTTTAACTGAGCTTTCCCTTTAACTAGAGCTGTATCACTATATTCTGCACTCTAGTATTTTTCTCTTTGCAATCCCTTTGCACCGTGTAATGGCTTGATTGAACTCAATTATGGTACGACTTGACTGGAAGCATGCAAACTATTTTTTGTTGTTGTATCTCGGTGAAACTAATAAAATATTATTGAACCAAGGATTTCTGATTGAATCAATCTTATCTGATTTTAACAAAGACAAATGCCTTTGCTGCACTTGGTAGCACATTTAAGTTTCTCCAATTAACTTGGATGAATCACAATCTGTCTCCGGGTCATTGAGAGTTGATAAAATTGAATCATATGCCAAGTATTTAAAGTGGCCTACGGTTACATTATTATATCATACTTTGTGAAGTATGTGAATTTGTTTCAAATTATTATTTAATAACCCTTGTAAAACATTTGTTTTAACTTGTGAGTTTTAATTTCACATCTCATGTGATAGATGACATCCCCAACAGCATTGCACCCTCTTTGTACTGCATTGGATGTCTGGTCTCAAGGCTCAGCAATGAGAATCAAAGGCACACAGGCTCCAACTGATTGAGTCGTAATATTTAATGCAATGTTCAATATTTTAGCAAGTTAATAGGTGGTTGTTGGATGCCAGTTAAGAACCATGTTCTTGTCCACTTTTACAGGTATAAAATGGATGCCAGATGGAAACGGAGTCATCTCTTTTGACTGCAGGAATCGAGGCTGGTAGGAAACATCATTTAGAGTGATACATAAATGTGCTTTAAGGGTAACCGATAGTAGCTATCTGCAAACAAATTTCAATGGGCAGTCAAATTTGAAGAGGCACTCATTCCATAGTCCTACCTGAATGATCAAGTCAAAGGCTTTGAGAAGGTCAAAAAAGACTATGTACACTGTCGCTCCGTGCATTTTTCTTGGAGTTGTTGCATTGTGTAGATCACGTCCACTGTGACTCTAGAAGGATGGAATCCACACTGCAACATAAATCCCAAAGGGATAAGGCAGTTAAGACGACCCTTCGCTATAACTTTCCCTGCAGCAGACAACAAGGAGACACTTCTGTAATTATCATAGTCAGACTTAGATATAAAGCTATAAAGCCCACCTTGTCCATGCCGACCAAATCAGCATATTGGGCGATTGTGTTTAAACGTTGCAACAGAATACCACTGTTGCATAATATAGCAAATTAAATGCGTGGAAATGTAAAAAAAACTTTTCTAATGTGTTAACATAAAAGGAAAATCTATCTTTACACATGGTTGCATGAACATGAACATGATCACTTTGAGCGTTAACTTCCGGAAAGGCAGAGATGTAATTGGAGCCCATTGCCAAAGCAGTGTGAGAACTATGCTCACATCCCAGATTTCTGAATATGTACATCTGGAAGGGTTTTGTTAAAATGCCTCCTATGAATCGGCCAACAATAGATGAGATCCAACAGAGTGTTGTCCGGACCCTTGCCCTAAATATGAAGACAAAGTACTTCTAGTACTATAAATGGCACTATAGCTTAACTGCTCGTCAAATTGCAATGTAGCCAGGAACTCCAATATATCCGGTATGCCTGCAACTTAACCATATAACAATTACAATTACAGCACGGAGAACCAATAGTCCCATCTACCTGCACTCAGACCATACCCCTCCATTCCCTTCACGTCCATATACCTATCCACAATGTTAAAATCGATCCTGCCTCCACCATGGAAGCTCATTCACACAGCCACCACCCTCTGAGTAAAGAAGTCCCCTCACTACCCCTAAACTTCTGTCCCTTAATTCTCATGTCTTATGATAAGATATATTTAACTATAAACAGGACATCTCCCATTTCTTAATATGAGATACATATTGTTTTTAAAACATTTTTAGTACTATCTCTCCAGACCATCATAATCGCATTGACGGTTCTACTCAATAGTCTGAGTCCCTGGAATAGTCTGGTCAGAAGATACAAATCAATAAATTAATATGCTCATGTAAAGGGGAACTTTCCTCCTGTCCCAGTGTGAACCAACAAGTTACTGTAATTGGGATGATCATGAATGCTGTGTCATCCGTCTCAAACCAATGGTACCATGCTTTGTGGACCAGTTTAGAACCCACTAAACAGCTAAGTGTAGTCATACTCCATTTTGGTGAGACCTTGATTGAATGAGGAAGAAATGGGGAAAACGTAAGAACGTACATCCTCAATGTAGCGAGAATGTATCCTCCGCTACTGCCCCTAGATTTGGTTCCCATGCCGAATACAGATACTGGTAATTTAACCCAGATGCAACAGATCTATGTCTGGCAATCCATACTGACTAACAATGATTTTGAAACTTTTGGATTCTTCATTTTTTGTTTGTCATGGAATTTACATGACCTGGTGTCTGCAACTTTCGCATTATCTCTACCTGATAGGTAGATATCTGAGACCCAGATGTTCCTTGTAATGCACCAGTGCCAGATGAGGCCAGGCAGACTGTTACAGAATAATGAGCTCATTCTACCCATGTGATTGATATGGGTACCAGCTGTGGCATTATCAATCTGAAGCTGCACATGCAATCATGCTTTGTTGAGCAGAATTCTTTAGGCCATAGAATGCACCCAGCAATTCTACGCGGTTTACCCCAACCTCTGCAGGGTTAATGCTTCTTTCACATTTTATCTGTCGCCCCAGCCAGACTTCATATCAGTGGCTACTCATCCTGAAGCTCACATCAGTTTGTAAACTAAAGGTTATTGAGTCAGAACGTCACTAGTACATCGCGAGACATTAGTTACAATTTTGGCCGTAGGCAAAGTACTATCATGTTAATTAACCAATGATGACCTCAAATAGCCAATCATTCTAAATGGTACTAATCTAAGTTTAATTAGATGGGTGAGACCGATCCTCTCAACAGGTGTGTGGTAGCTGAATATTTATCTTTCAGATCTATGGCTGCCAATATAACACCCTTGTTTATCCCAGTTACAATACTGACATTTTTATTTAAATCTTTTATACTGGACCTTAAGGGTTAAGTATGTTCCGGCCCAGAATGACTCGACACCCACCATCGTCCTTTTGGCTGGGGAATTGGACACAATTGTTAAGGCTGATATGCACCATGTACCTGTAGAGTTAGTGGTATTGAACCCCAATACCCAACTATGTGCATTTTGTATGGGTGGATGCACTTCAGCGATACCTATTCGAGATCCCCGGATACAGTCCAATATTCACTTACTGTTTCTTAATCTGAAAGGATATGGTTTTTGAGGTGGCATCCAGGCCTCAGTTTTAGTCTCATCGTCCAGGTGTTTCCCTGGGTAGTAGAGGATCTGCGCAAGGCTGTGAACCGTGGGTTGAGCGAAGGCTGGATATTTATTTGTAAATATTAAACTAACAAATGGGCATTACACAGCAGGGTCCTAATCCTGCTGTGTTTAGATAGTGGCCTTGCCATTTGTCCAAACACCATAATTCCTGCTTCAACCAGTTTTTTTTTAGTTTAAAAAAAAATATTAACTTTTTTTTTAAATTTTTAAATTATTATTATTATTATTTTTTTTTAAATTAGGACTTTTGCAGCCTTAATTCATGCGCCCTCATGATACGCTCCTTTAGAGCGATGCACAGTAAACAGGTGTTTGATATGTGAATTTATTTATTTATTTATTTTCCCATTTTGAAGTCCTGGAACTGGTGAGGGCCGTTAATTTGCTGGCCAGATTGTCGTCCCTGACTTCACCGCTATGGTAAATTGCTAACCATATCCGGCACACCTGGAGCGTGGCTCTTGTGTTTTGGTGTATGCACATAAGCAGTGACACCACTTCAGGGTCAGCATTCTACTGCCCTGGCTCTCCCGGCTGATGCTCACAGGAGGTCACACACACAGCCCTAAACGAGGTGCTGGTGTGATGGGTCCCCACACTTCAGGGTCAGCATCCTACTGCCCTGGCTCTCCCGGCCTGCGCTGTGAAAAGTTCGGTGTCAGCAACCCATTGAGGGTAGGGAAGATTTCCCATTGAGGGTAGGGAAGATTCAAACAAGAGGGCATGACATGAGAATTAAGGGACAGAGGTTTCGGGGTAACGTGAGGGGGAACTTCTTTACTCAGAGGGTGGTGGCTGTGTGGAATCAGCTTCCAGCAGAAGTGGTGGAGGCAGGATCGATTTTAACATTTAAGAGTAAAGTGGATAGGTATATGGACGTGAAGGGAATGGAGGGGTATGGTCTGAGTGCAGGTAGATGGGACTAGGGGAAAACAAATGGTCGGCACGGACTGGAAGGGCCGAGAGGGCCTGTTTCCGTGCTGTAATTGTTATATGGTTTATATGGTTATTGACCTGAACTGGTCTGCCCTTTACCACCGGGAGACCTTGAGCAGCCCTCTCGTAGGCGCTGCTGGCACGGCTCTCCCGTAGGCCGGCATTTTCACACATGAAGCAGCCCTATCCCAGGCGCTGCTAGCGCGGCTCTCCGTAGGCCAGCGCTGTGACAGATACGGCGTCAGTAGAACACTGACCCGTCCTGGTCTCCCCCTCCAGCAGGGAGACCTTGAGCAACCCTGTCCTAGGCGTTGCTGGTGCCGCCACTCGTAGAGGCCGGCGCTTTTTACATGAAGCAGCCCGTTTCCTAGGCGCTGCTGGCGCTGCTCTCCTGTAGGCCAGCACTTTCGCACATGAAGCAGCCCTGTCCTGGGGCAACGTGTCTGTGAGTCGCTGACCTACTATCAGTGACTCTAGCGTTATTTAAACGGCATCCCCGCAGGCTGGAAGCCACTGACTGCTTTGTCAGCGGCTGTTATCAGAAAACCCGATCATTTGCCGGCTCTCCGCTTCAGCGGTCGGACCAGGGTTCCCCCGCAGCCCATAGCCGGCTTAGGCATCGGACCTCCAATAAATCCAGCAGGAAACCTCCGAAAAGAGAGGCTCCTTCCCGAATGCTGGTAAGTAAAAACACTTACCTTCTAGGTTTAAACTTACCGCCGGCAGGAACGTTGCCCCGCCAGTCCGGTGCTTGCCAATGCGCTGACGTAATGACAAGCATGCGCTCTGGCGGGACTTCTTCATGTAGTCACTCACGTGACTCCGAAGTAAAATTATATCGAATAAACATATTGCTCTATTGACAAGGGTGCAGTTTTGGATACATTATACTTACAGTATATTGGGATTCATTAACATTAAGAGTACGACTGGGATTTCCTTTGATCGTAGCAGAAGGAAATCATGGATTAATCTTCTGCCCTATCTTCTTGTATTAGCTTTAAAGTATGTCTCTTGGCTTTCTGAGGCTACTTGCAATTTTTTTAACTTCCTAAGATCCGGCATAAGCCGCACTTGGAGTATCGAGTGCAGGTACATGGATAGTAAAGTTTCAGAGCGATATGGGCCAAACCGAGGCAAATGGGACTAACTCAGGTAGACATGTTGGTCAGCATGGATGAATGCATTCACTTTAGGATGCTTAATTAAAAGTCCAGTTTTTCTGTGTTCTAATGTTCTCATGTTCATATGTACAGGTACATTCAGGCTGCAACATCGCCAAAGGACATCATCATATTGGTAGATATCAGTGGCAGTATGAAAGGTCTCAGAATGACAATTGCCAAACATACCATTAACACAATCCTGGACACTTTGGGTGACAACGATTTTGTCAATATTATTGCTGTAAGTAAAATTCGGGCTCAAGTTGTCTGTGCCTCGTTGTCGAGAGTTATTAAAAACGATATAATTCCAAAAAAATCACATGACTTTGGTGCAATTTTTTTACATTTTTAGTCTTTACGTCATCATAAGTCCAATGCATCCCTGGCTGAGGACTTCGCTCAACTGTCTGAGGGTATCTAAAACACTGGCGCACATTACTAAATTGTAGCAAGTTCTTCCTATTAATCTACATTTATTTACGGTTGAACATAGCCTTATTTTTAAATTTCACAGCTCGATTCCCAGACTGCAGGATTACTCAAACAAAAGTGGAGAACTGTTTAGACCTATCGACATACTGGAGAAAACTGAATAGAGCAGCACTAATGGTTGAATGAAAGAGTTCACATTGTCTGGTTCATCAAATGAATCTTATATTGACAATGTAGAAATGCAGAAAATTGCAAACAGATTGGTTGAATAAAATATCTTTTATGATATTTATCTTCTTACTTAGAGTCATACAACACGGTCCCATACCGACCAAGATAGAAACATAGAAACATAGAAATTAGGTGCAGGAGCAGGCCATTCGGCCCTTCGAGCCTGCACCGCCATTCAATATGATCATGGCTGATCATCCAACTCAGTATCCTGTACCTGCCTTCTCTCCATACCCCCTGATCCCTTCAGCCACAAGGGCCACATCCAACTCCCTCTTAAATATGTCCAACGAACTGGCCTCAATTACCTTCTGTGGCAGAGAATTCCACAGATTCACCACTCTCTGTGTGAAAAACGATTTTCTCATCTCGGTCCTAAAAGACATCCCCCTTATCCTTAAACTGTGACCCCTTGTCCTGGACTTCCCCAACATCGGGAACAATCTTCCTGCATCTAGCCTGTCCAACCCCTTAAGAATTTTGTAAGTGATGGCCCTTCTACGCTAGTGCCATCTGCCTGCTTTTGGCCTATATCCCGCCCCAAATCTTTCCTATCTATGAGCCTTACCAACTATTGTTTAAATGTTGTTATAGTACCTTCCTCAACAACTTCCCCTGGCATCTCATGCTATATCACCACCACCTTCAGTGTGAAAAAGTTGCCCCTTAGCTCCCTATAAAATCTTTCCCCTCTCACCTTAAACCTTTGTCGCCTGGTTCTTGATTCCCTGATTCTGGATAAAAGACCAGAATGTACCGTATCTAATCCTCTCATGATCGTAAACACCTCCATAAGATCACCCCTCATCTTCCTGTGCTCCAAGAAATAAAGTTCAACGATGCCCAACCTCTCCCGATAGCTCAGGCCCCCAAGTCTTGGCAAATCCTGGCAACATCCTTCTCTGCAATCTTTCCAGCTTATCAAAGTACTTGCGTTATTCCAATAGACAATAGACAATAGGTGCAGGAGTAGTCCATTTGGTCTTTTGAGCCAGCATCGCCATTCAATGTGATCATGGCTGATCATCCCCATTCAGTACCCCGTTCCTGCCTTCTCCCCATATCCTCTGACTCCGCTATCTTTAAGAGCCCTATCTAGCTCTCTCTTGAAAGTATCCAGAGAACCTGCCTCCACCACCCTCTGAGGCAGAGAATTCCACAGACTCACCACTCTCTGTGAGAAAAAGTGTTTCCTCGTCTCCGTTCTAAATGGCTTACCCCTTATTCTTAAACTGTGGCTCCTAGTTCTGGACTCCCCCAACATAGGGAACATGTTTCCTGCCTCTAGTGATTCCAAACCCTTAATAATCTTATATATTTCAATAAGACCCCCTCTCATCCTTCTAAATTACAGAGTTATACAAGCCCAGCCGTTCCATTCTCTCAGCAAATGACAGTTCCACCTACCCGGGAATTAACCTTGTAAACCTACGCTGCACTCCCTCAATAGCAAGAATGTCCTTCCTCAAATTAGATGTGAAGATTTCATTCTAAAATCTTCACATCGGTTTCATGAAACTACTATTCCATCCACATCCTTGGAAGTTGCTGAGTAATGAAAGAGCACAGTTTGATCGTTTATCTAAAAGTGCAAATTTTCTTCCCCTCTTTCAGTACAATGATTATGTTCATTACGTTGAGCCTTGCTTCAAAGAAACGCTGGTGCAGGCTGACAGAGACAATCGTGAGGTGAGCATCGAGGATTTTGGGATCAAGGATAAGAATTGTGTGAATGGTTGGAAATCTTTATTGGATTAATTTGTGCAGTCATTATTAAAACATTCGGCATCAACTGTAAGATGGTTTCCAAATTAGGTGTGGGGGAGGAGTGGAAGACAAAGAAACCGACGGGTTAACATGAGATCCAGTTGAAAGATATGAGATGGCATTTAATCAAAATATTTGGGTGTTCATTAATGGATCCGGAAGCAAATTACAGGTTGGAAAAATCCAGAATAATACCTGCTTATGATCAAGCTTTACGTATAATTTGAAATATCTCTAGGTACTGGAAAAATGGACCAATTTTGTCTCTACAAATTCACTGGAAGGATAACTGTACACATTTATTATCATCCTACCCAGATTCTAGTTCTTATCAGAAGGTCATGTTCAGTTAGCCATGTCTGGCTGAACCAAGCTTCTATATCCAACACTCAGAATAGAGTGTTTGTTCAATGTTTCCAAGTAGAAGTGTAATAGCCCTCCAGATTCCCAGGAACCTCCAGCCCATGACTGCTCAAAGTGGAGATGACGCATGAGCAATGCTATTCTTCAGTTTAAACATATAACTGTAGATGTTTATCCAGGAACCATGATTGTTAATCTTTTGTGCATTTTCTCTTCACATCCTTCTTGAAGTTAGATGATGAATTTTGGATGTAAACGCCATTTGCAGACTCACTTGTGTCCTGTATAAGTTAATTGAGCCTTACTTGCCTTTTTTTTATGAATGGAAGAATCCTGTACATTTTACTAACTGTTCTTTCAATATTCCTTACCATTATCAAGAATTTATGGACATATATTCCCAGGTTCTCTCTAATCTTGTTCACCATTCAGAACTGCGCTGTTTAGTCATTATTATTGTCCTCCATTCTTTCTATTCGTATCGATCAACTGCACACTTTTCTGCATTAAATGTTATCTGCCTCTGCTAACCCTTTGAGTAATGACACCCATATCTTCTTGCAGTTTTTTTAATGATTTTCTCACTCAGAACCAAACTTCAAAGATTTGTGCGCATGCACCCAAGATCTTCTCTCTTGGAGTCATAGAGTCATAGAGTAATACAGTGTGGAAACAGGCCCTAGGCCCAACTTGCCCAAACCGGGCAACAATATCCCGCGCTTGGTCCATAACCCTCCAAACCTGTCCTATCCATGTGCCTGTCCAACTGTTTATTAAACGATGGGATAGTTCCAGTCTCAACTACCTCCTCTGGCAGCTTGCTCCATACACCCACCACCCTCTGTGTGAAAAAGTTACCCCTCGGATTCCTATTAAATCTTTTCCCCTTCACCTCTCTTTTCTTAACTATGAAACTGAACCATTTACTTCAACCTATATCCTCTGGATGATGCACTGACTTTCTTTAATAATCTTTAGTTTTGTGCCTTTCTGAAGGTATAGATTCAAGAGTCAAGAGTGTTTTATTGTCATATGTCCCAGATAGATCAATGAAATTCTTACTTGCTGCAGCACAACAGAATATGTAAACATAGTACACTGTAAACAATATAATAAACGAGAGAGAAAAAAAAATCAGTGTGTGTGTATATACTCAGACACAAGTACACACATAAAATAAACAATAGTAATAATCGCATTAGCTGATTCGCTTTTATCCATTTTACTTGATCCAACTTTATAAATTCCAAGGGCTTTGTCAAGCATGATTCTCTTTCCCATGTTGATTCTGCACGTATCTATTATTATTTTTCTAAGACCTTATTACCAGCTTTGGTAATAGATTCATCTAGTGAGAGACGCATCTTACCGACTGAAAAAAGACCCATTCTTTCCATCTCTGCCTTTTGACAGCTGGGCAATCTTCTATCCACACCAAAATGTTGCTTTCTACACCATGAGTTTTTATTTTTTGAAATAAACTTTGATGCGGCATCTTCTTAACGCAAACAGAAGTAGCACCACTATTCTAAATTACCTCCTGCTTATCCTACCACCTTCAGTCTGTGATCCAATCAAAGCCTATGGGCTTCTAGATCATGGCTCTATTGTGCACATGAAGCATGTTTGACTAGGAATCTCTTTCAAGGGCTGCTGTATATTGGGCATTGGCATACATTGTATGCATGGGCATACATTCAGGATAAATTTATCTGGTTGGCGTATAAAATTGCTATGTCGTTCTTTTTAACAACATTCAAAGGGCTTACTGTTGAAGCTCTTACGTAGCTGATGATTACCTTCATAATTCCATCCTTCCCCCACATTCCTGGCCTATAATACAAGTGTAAGAGGTCAAATTTAATTATTTCTTGATAACACTGCTATACTATATTGTAACTATAATGTAACATATTCTTAGAATCTTCCCAGCCTCCTAAGATGCTTCTACACTGTTTTCCGTCTGGGTGCTAAGATGCTTTCAGAGTTTTTGTAGAGCCTAAGCACTTCTTTCTTCACTGCCATGCACCGGGAACTGTATGCCATTAAGTTAGTGTCAAGACATCATGACCAATATCATGGGGTATTTTACAAGAGTATAAAATGCTCAGTTACACATAAGTATGGTATTAATAATGTTTGTCATTAGTTACCTAGTAGTGCAAATTATTTGCATTTTCTGTTTTTTTATTTTCCTTGTCAGCACTTCAAGCAACTGGTTGATAAGCTTACTGCCAAAGGAACAGGAATTGTAAATAAGGGGCTCATCGAAGCCTTCAATATCTTGAATGAGGTTTGTATATTTTAATATTCTTAGTAAAAATCAATTGGAATTAATTGGGGGCATGGAGCATTCTTTTTTACTTCTGTATAATGAGAATTGAAAAATACTATAGCTTTGATATAACTAATATTGGAACTATTAGAGTTAGCACGATTTTTATATGTCTGGTAGAAGGGATGAATTGATTTTTTTTCCCCAATTCCTCTCAAGCAGTCCATGTTGCTATGTTTTCTATTTTAAAATCCCTGTGATCCTCGTTTCCATTATTATGTTAGGGAATGTTCCGCATGAAGGGTCTTTGCATTGGTGGAACAGACACACTTAATAAAAGGGCAGGTTGGCAAAGCTTTTGAGTCTTCTGATGGTTCTGCACACAGGCCAAGATTTCCTTTGTGATCTTCATACACAAGTCAGAAGGGCCTCTTGTCAGCAAGAACAATTTGTTTATTGTAAACAGAGGTCCAATGCCTGGAGTACCTTGACAATCCTTAATAGCCCATTGGCTATTATAGATGTTTTAATTGTTTTTTTAATGTCTGTAATAGAGGCATTTTAAAAGTTTTTGAAGCAACATGAATAATAATCATGTAATTTGAACAAATAAAAGGAACATTAAAAGATATACCAGCAAATAATTATAACAAAATAACAGAATGAACCAACTTTGTTACATCTTCTGTGGGTTTATTTTAAAGTTCTGTTGAGACTAATGGATTTAAATTTGCATCTGATTATTGTTGACATTTTGGAAAGTTCATTTTCCTGTTCTAAAATATTCAACCATTCTGGCTGGGCTCGGCAGACTAATTATCCAACAGATGTCCCACACCAAGGGCTAATCTGACAAAATTCAACGGGCTATTCTCAAAGTGTAAGGTTTGAAGGAAACATAGGACCAGCAACAGAGAAAAGAATAACTGGTTATTCTGAAGATCCGGTACATTACATTTTTCCTGGCCTTCTGTGGTGAAGCCCTTACACTGCCTAATACCTTACTATCTATCCCACAATATCCAATCATATCCACTTTATTATGGTATGGGTTTTGTCCCAGTTGTTTCCGTTAGTTGGCAAAAGTGATGAGAACTCAACATTTTGAGGTGCAGGTGATATTGAGAAGATATCTAAGATTGGGGGGGGGTTAAATTACCTTAATGTCATTTTTAACACTGATTTCTACATGTCAACAAAAGTGTGATGTTTTTCTCAAAATTAGCAGCTGATAGTGCCATAAATTGCAGGTGCTAACGTGTCTCCTATGTTAATAAAACACAACTGAATCGAATATCAATGCTGAGATGTATACAAATTTGTTAGCTCGCGTGTCAGACGACATGTTGCTCGCTGTTGCCTTCTGTTGTCATCCAACATGTTGACAGAATTGGTCACCCGATGCGTCACAGAGTGCATCGTGTTGTCGTTTCCGGGGATGGCCACTAGGAGGCTTCCGCCATGGTCTCCATATACAAATTGAATTGCATATAACTGTTAAGCTGTTGTGGAAATATACCCAACGTTGATTGTTGTTCTTTGATTTTCTACATTTGTTTCTATATATTGCTATTTATATTCCCTCGGTTAGTTCAATGATTGCTTTTAATTTTCCTTCCATTAGTTCAATGAGACAGGACAAGGCAGCCTGTGTAATCAGGCCATCATGTTGATCACAGATGGTGCAGTTGAAGATTATGAACCAGTGTTCGAACAATACAACTGGCCTGACTGTAAGGTGCGTACTTAAACAACGTGATGAACTGTGGATGCGATTACACCTTCAACTTAGAGACATTTCCAGCAAAGAAAATGCAGACGTCAGTGACAAATATCAGAAAAGATCTGATGAAGACACTGGACTGACATAAAATAGTAAGATTAAATGAGAACTTACCAGTTTGAAGTTTGATCCTTATTTTATGAGGAGTTACGATGAGGGATTTCGTGAATACCCCGCCAGCACGCATGCGCGACATTCTTCAAAGCAGCGGTGTGAAATCACAGATAGTAGCACTGACTGGAGATAGTAAGATTAAGAGAAGTAATATACCAGTTGTCCTTATGATAGAGGGTTGGGAGCGGAGGGCACAAAATCCCTCATCGTAACTCCTCATAAACTAAGGATCAAACTTCAAACTGGTAAGTTCTCGTTTAATCTTACTATTTTACTTCGGAGTCACGTGAGTGACTTCGTGAAGATTTCAAAGCTCTGTGATTAAATGCCCTGGACCACGTCCATGCTCACACACTGTGGTAATAACTGATGGAGGAAGTATGTTAACGTATTTCAGACTTGAAACAGAGCTGAAAAACAATAATGTATTTATTAATACAAAACAAAAACCCCTGACTTCGGAGAACGTTTAAGGAACAGAACTTAAAACAGTATCCGCAAACGTCGCGGGAGCGGCCACAGATTTGTTATAAAACCGTTGAAATGTGCCTTCATTGGCCCAGCCCGCTGTTGCGAGGACATGATCCATGGGTACCTCCATGGTTCTCGCTGCTGATGTGGATGCAGCCCTGATAGAATGAGATTTGAAAATATCAGTGTTGCACCCAACACCACCCTGAGCCACCTGGAAATAGTCTGCACAGTTACCCTATAATGTGGGCGTTTAAAACTGATGAATAGACCTGTTTCCATTCTCCTTATATTTTGGGTAACATTAATATAATGTCAGAGATGGGTGGCTATACAGAGGCATACATCAATGGGATATGCATGGAATTCCAATTTAAGACCAGTTGTTCCAGCTCTATGGTGTTTAAGTAATTCATCAATGAAAAATGTTACCTGGTGGGGGTCGAGACCATCCTGTCCAATTTTAGTTTGTGGAGGGTCTGGACCCGCTAAGCTGTAACTAGTGCCATAAGCATCACTACTTTGTTTAGCCAGTGTAAGTTCTGAAACTGGTGACCTCCTGAGTAGGGACAACACTACCCCAATATCCCAGGTCATATTGTATCGTGGTCGTGGAGGGTTAGAATTGAAAATACCCCTCATGAGTTTCGACACAAACTGATGGGATCCTACTCCAGTAGTGAGGTAGGATGATAATGCGTGTCTAGCACTATTGATGGCACTATAGCTGAGGCCCTCATCATAGTGAAGGCCCGCGAGGAATTCCAGCATATCTGTGATGGTGGCAGAGTCGTAGGTGATATTAGTCCTGGAAAAGAAGGCCTCCCATTTCCTTACTTGGGTAAGGTACTGCTTCCTCGTGGACTCTCTGCACGATGCCGTGACGATATCCATGGTCCTGTTCGACAGCCCGAATTCCAGCAAAGGTCTCTTCAGAACCTGCAAGCCAACAGGTTCAGATGACCATGGCACGGATGACTCTCCCCTGATATGGGATGTGTCAGTAGGTTCGGGCATTTAGGAACCTGCACCCATGGTTCCTTCACCATGTCGAGGACCACCAGGAACCATAGCTGTGTGGGCCAGTCGGGTATTATCAGAATCCCTGATGCAGAATCTAGCTGGATTTTCCACAGGACCTGACTGATGAGGCAGAAAGGGGGAAATGCATAGAAGAACAATTTCCCCCAATGTAGCGAGAACGCATCCATCGCTGCTGCCCCAGGATCTGGTTCCCAAGAGACATATGTTGGTATCTGATGATTCAACCTGGACGCAAAGAGGTCGATAACTGGTGTTCCATAGTGAGCTATAATATTAGCAAATATTTAGGGGTTCAAGATCCACTCGGTGTTGTCATTGAATACTTGTGACCTGGTGTCCGCCACTGTATTAAGCTCACCCGGAAGGTATGTAGCTGAGATCCAAATTTTTCTTTCAATGCACCAGTGCCAAATTATGTTTGCCAATTCATCGCAAGATATCGACCTGATACCACCCATATGGTTTAAATATACCACTGCTCTGGTATTTTGTCTATCTGTAGACGGACATGCGTATGATGCATATTTGTGCAGTAAGCCCGCAGTCCATGAAATGCTCCCAGCTTTTCCAAATAGTTTATATCTCGTAATTGAAGTAGTGTAGATTCGTGCAAATCCCATCTGCCGCCACCACTAGAAGTGGTGTCGGTAGCTCCCCAGCCATGGGCACTTGCGTCAGTTTGCAACATGACTGAAGGGCTTGTAACTATGAAGGGATTAAAACAATCATGTTTCTGTTAATGCTGTTAATCCACCATCGTAGCTCATCTTTTGCTTTGTTTGGGAGCTGCATAGGTCTGTCAAAATGCCCAGCATTGGTTTTTAGTGCTGAGATTTTTGCTCTTTGCAAATTTTGATAATGCAATGGTCCAAACCGTGCAGCTGGAAATGTAGCTACAAGTTTCCCAATCACCTTGGCAGCATGTCGAATAGTAGTTTTTTTGGCGCAAGCAAGGCTAATACATGCCTCTATTATATATGTTGCTTTGTTCTCTGGGAAAGTGACAATCATATGATTAGTGTTAACCGTGAATCCCAGATAGTCTATAATGATAGAAGGGTTCAACTTTGATTTGTCTGGATGGATGACGAACCCCAGCTTTTGGAATAGTGACTTGGTGGCTGTCACAGCTAATTTAACCAATTCCAAAGTTTTCCCCACAATCAGAATGTCATCAAGATAGGCCATGACTATGTGGTTTTGTCGTAGAGACGCCAACACTGGTTTTAATATTTTAGTAAATAACCTGGGGGCTGTTGTCAGTCCATTAGGCAATGCTCTATACTGCCACAGCTGCCCCGTCCAGCAAAATTTTAAATATTTGCGGTGATCGTTACGTGTAGGTACTGAATAGTATGCATCTTTTGGGTCGATGCAGGCCATGAAGTACCCTCTGGAAATCAGTTGCTTGGCAGTTTCAAATGTTTCCATCTTAACCATATAACCATATAACAATTACAGCACGGAAACAGGCCCTCTCGGCCCTTCCAGTCCGTGCCGACCATTTGTTTTCCCCTAGTCCCATCTACCTGCACTCAGACCATACCCCTCCATTCCCTTCCCGTCCATATACCTTTCCACTTTACTTTTAAATGTTAAAATCGATCCTGCCTCCACCACTTCTGCTGGAAGCTCATTCCACAAAGCCACCACCCTCTGAGTAAAGAAGTGAAATGGATATATTGCACAAAAGTATTCAATTGAGTTAAATCAATTATGATACGACATCCACCATCTTTTTTGGTTTTGGTAAAGATGTTAGATACAAATTCAAGAGGTTCATGTATTGTTTACTCAATTACCCCCTTGGTATATAACCTTAATAGTTCTGCATGTCCTTCCGCTTTCTCTTTATGAGAAAGTACAAATTTCCGGCTAGGTACATGTTGAGCTGGGGGAAGTTATCTGTTTATAAATTCAATTTTGTAACCTTGAATACTGTGCAATATAAAAGGGTCAGAAGTTATGGAACTCCATGCATCCCCAAACAGACGCAACCTACCTCCCACTTGTGAGGTTATGCATGCAGCATTCCCAAGGGAACCAGACCCCCTTACCTCCATGGTTACCGGTGGGGCATGGTCTTCTGTCCTTTGTTCTTGGGTTGTTGTGGCACTGTGGTGTGGGGTCGATGCATTTTCCAGGCTGGTCGCTGTAGGCCTAAAAAAGGCCTCTGATAATAAGGCGCGACCTTTGGGTTTGCTCCCGTCACTCTATCGGGTTGAACCCGGGGCCTGTTAGATGTTGCATATGGATGCTGCCGACGATACACTGGAGGTCTGCCAGAGGAAGGCGGTTTTATCAACCCAACCGCTTTAGCTTCCTCGTCTGGGTCTTTCACCTGTTTGGGCAGGTCATCACCAAACGACTGTCTTGGTGGTGGCGTAGCGTTGGCCGTACACAAACCCGCAAATTTGGGGTCGAGTGTAGGACGGATAGAGCTTTTCCTAAAGCAATTGATCTCATATTGCGGAGCAGGGCTAATGCATCCTGCTGCTCTTCCGTTATGTCCATACCGTCGACTGACCTGGCAAACGCAGTGATGCCTGAGGTCAGTAGTTTTAGGATTTTTTGAATTTTTAATTCCTGTGCCCTTATCCCAGGGCTGATGTCTCCCCATATGGGTGTGTTCACGGTATGGACGTTCAGCGACATGCAATTTTACGGGACCATGTACTTGCTTGTGGTCTCCGCAATTACCTGTTCCTGTAATTGGTGTGTTGTCAGGTAGTTAATGCTTGCCTCTAGCCTCGGCTGAAGAGGTTGCCCTTTCTGGGATGGTTGAGCGAACCTAGACACCATCCCCAGAAGTTCCTCTTCTTACATCCCTTGCAACTGTGGGTCTTCAGCCAACCCCTCTTCGAAGTCCGCTAATCCCTGACTTCTTGCGCTCCCTACTGAGGAGGGAGAGATGTTGGACAGTCCTGGTAATGGGCCTGTCGTGGATCTGCGTGATCCTTGGGATGCATGCTCCTGCTGGAGTAGGTCCCTCTGGAGCAGCTGCTCCATCATCCGCTCCATACGAGCAATGCGACCGCCGCCGCTATCTGCGAACGGCAAGTCGTCTTCCCCAGATTCTGAATTCATGGGGCTCTTACCGCCAGTCCGCACCTCGTCCAGGTGATGTCTAATGGGACGATACGGTAGATAGTCGGTGCCTGCCGCTCCTGCGGGGCTACACGACTTCCTGGTAGATCTACCGCCTGTCTGTCTCGACTGCGGCGGTGTGGAGTCGGTGTCAACCGCTCCAGCGGGGCTACACGACATCCGCGCGGGCTTGCCGCCAGTCCGAGGTCTTCCGGACTGATGCGGCGCAAATTCAGTGCCTGCCGCTCCTACGGGGCTACTCGACTTGTGTGTTGTTTTGCCACTGGTCCGCAATCTAGCGAACTGAAGCGGTGGAGAGTCGGAGCCTCCAGCTCCAACGGGGCTACACGACTTTTGTGCGGTTTTGCCACCGGTCCGCCCTCTTGCGAACTGATGCGGTGGAGAGTCGGGGTATGCCGTTAAACCGGGCCCTGTCTTCCGCACTTTTTTGTCGCTAGTCTGTTTTCGTACAGACTGAAGCGGTGGGGAGTCGGGGTCTTGGCTACCCTGCTCCAGCGCGGTCCTACCGCCAGTATGCAGCTCGCTGGACTGCTGTGGTGGAGAGTCGGGTCCTGCCGACTGAGCGGGGCTCCCCGACTTCCGCGCTGTTTTCCCCCGTGGTACAGGTGCTGCTGGTTCTACAGTCAGCTCCGGGGATGTTGGCCGCTGACCTCGCTCTGAAGTCCCGCGGTCTCGAAAGGCATGCTTAGACGCAGCCTTCTTTTTGCTTCTTCTCTCCATGATGAATTTTCTGTAGGGATTTAATCAAAACAGCAAACTAACCAACTCAAGGTTAGTAAAACTTACCTGAGGAGTCCTTTTAAGCTGCCGGCAGAGGAGCGCGCTCCCCCCCCAGCTTGTCGACTGCAATGCGTGCTGGCGGGGTCTTCACGAAGTCACTCACGTGACTCCGAAGTAAAATAGCTCAATTCTTTGCATTGGTGGAGATGGGATAAACTATTTTTCCAAGATGGGAGTGGAAATCTCTGAATGTGCACTACTGTCTCTATTTATTTATTTATGGTTATATGTATTTCCCAGCCTCAGTAGGGTATTTTTGCCATTTTAAATAACTGGTGATTTGTGTGAGAAGTAGAATGTAAAATTTGTTATTTGAGATGAAAATATTGCAACTTGCCCATGTTGTCCTGAATAAACGGATACAACATTTGTAGCCCAATGAAGCAGTCCAGAGTATCAGAAATTTAACAGTTACAGATAGAGCATTGGATTTTATCCATTGCCATGTTATCCAGGAGCACAGAAAAGATAATACACAAGGGCCCAAATTCTTATTTGACATCAGTAATCCATGCCTGGATTATGTAAATCATTACCAGAAGGGAAGAAGTTGAGATAATCGAAGAAGCATAGCGTAGGAGAAGAATTCTCTTACTTTCAATTATCCTAATATCTCCATATCCATGGGATATAGAAACTTGAAAGTTGACGATTACGTCACTAGTTACAATCAAGCCTTCTCATGATGACATGTTCCTGAGATGACATCTTCTTACTCTGCTGTTTATTATTTGGACAAGCATCAGAATACCCATGAAGACCAATTTTTGGCTTATTGGTGCATATGGTTGGGGCATTCTAGTAAAATTGAATCTTTATATTGTGTTCATGTCACCTCATTACAGTAACATAGAAACATAGAAAGGTAGGTGCAGGAATAGGCCGTTCGGCCCTTCAAGCCAGCACCGCCATTCACTATGATCATGGCTGATCATCTAAAATCAGTACCCCATTACTGTTTTCCCCCCATATCCCTTGATTCCTTTAGCACTAAGATTTAAATCTAACTCCCTCTTGAAAATATCCAGTGAATTGGCCTCCACTGCCTTCTGAGGCAGAGAATTCTACAGATTCACAACTTTCTGAGTGAAAAAGTTTTTCCTCATCTCAGTCCTAAATGGCCTACCCCTATACCCCTTAGCGAACCATGACTGCAAAGTTTCTTATTTGCATATGACATGCATTTTTCGATGGAAATAAGGGGATAAGAGTGGTTTTAATAATTGAAGTGACAAGTACTATTCTGAGACCTCCTTTTCATATCCTAGCTAGATATATTCTCTTAAGCGAATTATTGATGGCCCTCAACTTTGAATGTTATTCCATTCCAAACCCACAGGTTTTCCTGCAGGAGCCCCAGATAGTTTGATTAGAGCTGATAGGATGAGCTGTTGAGTGGAGGCTTCAAGAACAGTTTGCTCAGGTCAAATATAATGGAAACACCTCAGTGCATACTGTCTCTCCATAAAGACAAACTTCACCGCCCTCTGCAATGCTGACACATAATTGCTACTTGGGAATGCAAGAGAAAATCTGAAAAGCTGCTTCTTCCAAAACAAGAGTTTACACCAGGCTCGTGAGGACTTTTCATTGCCACACAACCGA
The DNA here is from genome assembly GCA_035221665.1 of Okamejei kenojei. Lineage (NCBI taxonomy): Eukaryota > Metazoa > Chordata > Chondrichthyes > Rajiformes > Rajidae > Okamejei > Okamejei kenojei. The sequence continues at coordinate 45,225,132 of CM069149.1, read as the reverse complement.
CATCCTCATCAGATTCAAGGATCACTCGTAAAAATGTTAGAATATTACCTAAAACCACCGGAGTGGTCGGGTTCAGGGGTTTGTTGCCATTGTTCAGTAACTGTGCTTTTGGAAAGAAAATGCAGCTAACTATAATTTTTGGAGTTCTTTTCTACATATGTAGCAATTTTTTGAGTTGGATATTGGCAGATTGGATGGATGTCCTTGGTTCATTATTTTCTTCACACGGGAGATCTAAAGGAGATCATGTGAGATCATACGGGATCATGCGGATCTTGCCAGTGTTACAGAGACACGAGGAGTTTTCTAATGTCTAAAGTAATAAGCTGGAGTTCGAAGAAGATTGTAGTAACGAGTCGGGAGAAACTTGGATGTATCTTACTGTTTTCTAGCAACAATAAAGCATTTATTCATCAAAAGACTGTGTTTTGAAGTCATATCTGAGAAGAAGCTCTGAAGGTCTCTGTGAGTGAGTTTAAAAGACACCCCCCTTCAACCATTCTCATCCAAATAGTGGCTAGGGTGCTAATTACCTGACAGATATGATAATCTGCCGCTACAGTAGCAATATTGCAATGTATCCTGGAAGCTGCAATGATGTGGGAGGCCCTTTAACTTAAGAAGATTTTGTCACATGATTAAAGGAGATTCCATTGCAAATGTACTGTATATTTGTTTGGAATTTTGGGGATCTTTCTGGTTAAAAGCAAAATATTCCTGCATTAGGTTTTTTCGTTTGGCATGCACCGTGTGTTTTTGCTGCATGTTCAAATAAATGCACTTCATGCATCAGATCAGTGAAAGGTTATTCATGTCATCAAAATAAGTTGCAAAATAAATATAAATAATGGTGTAGAAGTTATCAAGTGAACGAGGAATAGCAAAACAAGCTGAACTGAACAAAGGACTAAAAGATGAAATAGGATTTAAGAATTAATTAGTTTACATCTGCAAAGGAAGGGTGAACCAGTCTGCAAACCTCTTGGCTGCTTTGTTGATGTACCGTTGCTGGTTGCATCCACCATCCTTAACTTTTCTTGACAGGTGCGTCTATTTACTTATCTGATTGGCCGGGAAGTAACATTCGCTGAACCAGTAAAGTGGATAGCATGCAACAACAAAGGTAAGACATCTGGCTTTGAACAACCTTTAGAAAATCAGTTTTAGATAGATATTGGGTATTTGTAACACATATGCAAGTAATATCAATGAAATGGGTTGCAAATTTCTTATAGGGCATAGAGGGATATGGAATAAATGCAAGCAGGTGGGAAAATGGAGGAGGACTGGCCAAATGTTGTGCCTTCCACCACAGTGATGAATGCTGTAGTGGATGTTTGTGTTAACATTTTTTATTGCGTTTTTGTGTGTTCTTTTTCACTGTACCGCTGCTGGCAAATTCATTTCACTTGCACTTTATGTGCAAGTGAGGAATAAAACTGATATTGATTGATGTTGATATTGATTGATTAGTATCGAAAAGTATGACTATTGTCACAGACATGGTGGGCTATAGGCTCTTCCGTGTTTTATAGAAACATAGAAACATAGAAAATAGGTGCAGGAGGAGGCCATTCGGCCCTTCGAGCCAGCACCGCCACTCATTGTGATCATGGCTGATCGTCCGCTATCAATAACCCGTGCCTGCCTTCTCCCCATATCCCTTGACTCCACTAGCCCCTAGAGCTCTATCCAACTCTCTCTTAAATCCATCCAGCGATTTGGCCTCCACTGCCCTCTGTGGCAGGGAATTCCATAAATTCACAACTCTCTGGGTAAAAAGGTTTTTTTCTCAGATCAGTCTAAAATGGCCTCCCCTTTATTCTAAGACTATGGCCCCTGGTTCTGGATTCGCCCAACTACTCTCTGAGAGTTTTACTACTCTCTGACACTGTGACCCCCCCTATATTTCAGGCTATTTCTGGTTCAGTGCTGTAGAAACCAAACTTGAAACCCTATATGTGCTCCATCTTTTGATTTTCTGTATAATCACAGTCCTTAGCTGAAACTGTACAATTTCCTAATACGCGTTGCCAACATGTTACACATACTATTTCGGTTAGCCATTTTCAGCTTTATAAATGTACACAATATTCTAAAGTTATATAAGTATAAGGTTATGAAATAACTATAAATGTTTCTACTCATAAATGGGAATATACATCGCAAGTTAGATGTTTAGCTAAAGACAAAAAGGCAGAATCCACAGCTCATGGCAGAAAGCTTGAAAGTGAGGACTTTTATGTTCCAATTAAACAAAATCAATTCTAATTTATGTAATAGCATATCTCAGTTGTACAGCAACAGAGCAAAATGTGGAGATGTATATGTGATGAAGTATTATTCTCAATTTTGCTGTCGAGGTTCGGTGATGAAGAAGATACTTTCATACAAGCAGCGAAAGAAAATCACTGGGATATTTTCAATATTAATGATAATTCAATTTTCTATAACAGCCATCCGTGATCTATGATTCGTAGAATTTCTCTTCAATTGTCCATTAAATTATGCCCACGCAACAGGAATTACATTTTCCATCAATATTTCTCTTTTAATTTTTCCGGAGGTGAAAATCCTTTAGATTCTTAGAATGGAACAATTTTGTGCGCACCAACTATATTTCAAGTCTCTTAGGTTTGGAATCACATCTCTATTTTTATGTAGGATTGAAGCATATATCAGACATGTTTTGGCAGAACTCATTATCATTGTGCCTTTTCCCCATTTTGCTTCTGAAAGTCTTTTGTTAGAAGAGACAGCCTCCATTTTCAAAAGATCTAAAACATACACAACCTCAATAAAACTCTTGGCATGTTTCTCTCATTTAAATGTTGCTAGGGAATCCTTGGGGATTCATGTTATGAGAATTGTCAACTATTCAAATATTATTATTATTATTGGATTTCCTCCCCTAAAAGCAAAATTTGCCATGTTCTACAATGTAAAGAGAATCAACAATCTTGAAAGGTTGCATACGTTATACATTATAAGCCAACGTGATTTATGAAAAATAGTGCAAACTGAGTTTCATTTTAGCTAATAAATTAGCTTGGAATTCTTAACAACTGATATACTATAATAATTGTGACATTTAATTATTGCCCCTATTTATAATGCAATAAAATAAGTTGTAAGCATCGTTTCTTCTGTGAATGGAAAACAGTCATAGGCAGAACTAATGATACAGGTTAGAACAATATTCAAACGCCATCTATGCCTGGTTCATAGTGAAGCAGTTCATAGTGCTCAAAGCTTATATAAACACGCCATAAGATTGAAGGGACAGACAAGAGTTCTGACATTGACAAAGCTAACCAGTTCCTTCACATATTTCCCAGCCTGTTTCATTGTTCATCAGACAATCCTCATACTACTGTGTTCCTGATTCCAATCCTCCTCATCCTGTCTTTTTTTCATTTATTCATTTTTCAAGATATGGCCACTGTAATCCTTCTGGCGAAAGTTCTCCCACAATACTGGTGGGTAGGCAGTTCCTGGTTTTAGACCTGTAACAGGAACAGTGATACATTCAAGTAAAGACAACGTGTGACACAGATGAGATGTGATAATATCGAAATTCAGTGCAAAAGTCAATCCAGGGTTTTCCAATGTTGTCCTCTCTTTGTGTTAATGCAACAGTTTGATATAAATAAACAGATAACTCTATTTCCAAGGACAGTAAAGAGTTTGTCACAGGCTTTGTGAGCTAAAGGGCCACACTGTTCACATGCTGCACTGTTATACTGTATGTTTTATGCAAGAGGACAGTCAAGGATAGATACATAGGAACAGAACTAGGTCATGCTACCACTATACTGACAGATAATTAAAGCAGATTTTCTACCTTTCAAGGTCATTCATTTCCTCCTTCAAGATATTATTTAAACCTACCGCTTTGATGAAGATTTTTGTCGTCTTCGCTAATTGTTGTTGTTGATACCCTGAGATAGAAAATAAATAATTTGCATTATTACGGCACCTATCATAATTTTACCATTTTACATGCTCTGAAATACTTCTGAAATATAGGAAATGGAGCTTTCAGATGACAAAGAATTAAGAGAATTTCACAACACATGAGGTGGCCATTGTCATGTCATGCCAGCTCTCTAAAGAAACATTCATCAAATTCAAATTTTCTATCCTGTTCTTAGATTTTTCTAAATTTTTAATTTGAGTATTTATCCTCATTGTTTCTGAAAGTATTTATTATTTTTACTGGTGGTTATTTTTATGTTCTGATAAACGATAAACTCTTTTGAAAAATAAAACTTCCTAAATTCTCAAACGCTTTGGGGAAAAATGTTATATTTATGCATCAAAAATACTAACTGTAACCAGCAAGAATGCTTTATTCAGATCCCTCCACATACTGTAACCTCCCCACCAATTCATTTTTGTTTCAATTATAAAAATAAGAATTATAATTGAAGTTAACTATGATTCTGCCTTCACGCAGAAATCCATCATTGAAAGTATTCACCAAACTTTCAATTCAGATATTCAGTAACTGCACTGAACAGTTGAGAGATGACTAAACAAAGTAAGCATTGACAATAGTAGCCATAATAAATTGAACCCCTGTCCCATGGTGCAAGTTCATTCCAAAAAAAATCAAACTCGTGGTAAGTGCGGAGAATGAACGTAGCGGGTACGTCGGAGCTCGGGGACGTCTCTTAACGCTCTTAAGGCAGGTACTCGGAAAGACTCGCTAACGGCAGGTAAGCACGGGAAGACTCGTGAAGATTTTTCAACATGACGAAAAATGCCCACGAGAGCCCCGAGTACCGACACACCGATTACCCCGAGTTGCCATTACCGTAAATCTCTGAGTTCGAATCAGGGCAAACTTAGGAGAACTCTTGGAATGAACTCGTACCGTGGGACAGGGGTTTTACTGTCTTTATTTTGTTCATTTTTAATTTTAGTAACTTATAAAAGTAACTTGATGATCATATGTTAATTAATTTCAGGATATTATACTCACATTTCAACGCTGGCTGATGTTCAAGAAAACGTCATGGAATATCTTCACGTTCTCAGCCGTCCAATGGTGATTAATCATGACCATGACATTATATGGACAGAGGCGTACATGAACAAAGCTGTGAGTTTCTCTTCTACCATAGTGTATGATCAGTATATGCCAACGTCAATCGCGTGGGTCATTACATTGTACTCTTTTGTAGAAAAGTAAGAAACTTGAATTTATTATGTTCTGTTTACTTTAGAGCTGAAACAGGCTCTTTGGCCCTCCGCGTCCACGCAAACCAGCGACCCCTGCACACGTACACTATCTAACACACACTGGGGCCAATTTACAATTTTACGGAAGTCAATTAACCTACAAATCTGTACATCTTTGGAGTGTGGGAGGGAACCAGAGCACCTGGAGAAAACCCACACAGGTCATGGGGAGAACGTCCAAACACCATACAGACAGGATCGAAGCCAGGTCTCTGGCGCTGTATAGCAGTAACTCTCCCGCTGCCCCCCCAAGCTGCCCCTTTATGTTATTCTTTATGTTAATTCTATCTGCTGTAATAATGTACCATCCCTGGGATCTCTTATGAACTGATGAATCAGGGATAGGAATTGGCCACTTTGCTCCTTTAATAAGATTGTGGCTGATCTGATTTGTTGCCTTAACCTGATTTGTTGCCTTTCACCACCTCTGCTGTAAAAATAATTTCACTTATCTTTTAGGAAGAGAAGTCCGATCCTTACAATCCTCTGACTGAAAAACAAAATCATCTAATCTCCGTCTTAAATAGGCAATTCCCTTATATTGTCGGTTGATTTCATTTTACATCAAAGCTGAAGAAGGGTCTCGACCTGAAAGTCACCCATTCCTTCTCTCCAGAGATGCTGCCGGTCGTGCTGAGTTACTCCAGCTTTTTGTGTCTATCTTCGGTTTAAACCAGCATCTGCAGTTCCTTCTTACACATTAAATAAGTCACTGAATTAGACATTCTGAAGAGTTTAGCAGTGAAATTTAAAGTTGCAGAATTTTCAATTGGACCGATCAATTGTTGTTAGCTTTTCACTTGCTGTAATATGAAGAGACCTGGAAAAAATGTGGTGCATTTTCCAGGTATTACGTATTAATAAAGGGAGTGCTAACCTTCTGTTACAAAGAAGTCTTACCTGGATGCGACCCAGATTCTGCTGTTAAATCCGTTCATTCTTTATATCCTTTTCATCTACAGTAGATTAAATCTAACGCAAAACAGTTAGTAGGTCACCAAGCTGAGGAAGGCAGATCATTGACTAGGCACAAGGGCATATTAGAGTGGAAAAGGGAGATTATTTGCTGCCGTGTACTGTCCACACTTTTGGAACTTTCTCTCATGTTCAATTACGCTCCAAAATGATCCACCGGCCACAATAGTGGGGACTCATCCGAAGTTTCTCATTTTTTTCGTGTCATTTAAAATAAATTCAAATTATCTGTCAACTTCTATCTGAGGGAATGGGCTGCTCCCAGAGGTCAGTCCGTCCTTTTAAAGGTAGTTACATGGACGTTTTATTCTTTGAAGCTCTTCATCTGTGGAAAATTGAAAGAGTGTCATTCCGAATTGCCAACAGTCTATTCCCAAGATATGTCAATTATATATATTTTTAATTGTGTTCCATTGATTTCTACGAGGTCCAACCCTTGGTTCTAAGAAAATGCTGCATTCTTCACCTGGGAGCAACATTTGGGATTTGTTTCTACAGAGCTAGAGTTATGGCTATTTTATCATTTCAGTTTCTAAGCACAGTTTGATTAAATTTTGCAATAAATATTATAAATTGAAAAAGATCCCAGAATAATAGTGATTGCATAGACTGTCATAATGTACCTGCAGAGCCAGCAGTGCCCTGGTTTTGGCGTTGCTTACCTGCAGTACTTCCACCAATTCAGCAAGATCTTGGATCTGAGAGGAAATCAAGGAAATATCCTAAGGAAAAGGAGTCCTCCTGTGTGTTCTTCAGATTCTGTCGTGTTGTGTGGCTACATTGGTCAATTATTTAAAATGTAATCGTCTATTATAATATAAATATAATTTCTTCCACATGATCGACAAATGGTGCAAATAGATGGTGGTCTATTCTAATCTAATTTTATGTAACTTTCACACCTGTTTGATCCATTTTATCACTTATTGTTTTTTATCATCCTGTTGTTCATGTGGCTCAATATTCTGTAACTTCTCAGTGGTAATATACCCTCCTCAATCCTTGTCTTGTGCTGATTCTCATCGTCCCTTTACAACATCATTACCCTATCATCCTCATCATTGCTAACTGCCACAGTCTATGGAGGTAACCACAACATGCGTTGTCATTATTTTATGTTGATTTCTGAATTTAATTGTCATTGCCTTGAACTGTGGTGTGTTGGAGTATATAAAAGTGGTGGTGTGTTTGTGTAATGTGAACTGCATGAAGTTGATTATGTTCATTCATTGCTTAGGAAAGCAGAATAACATAGCCAGACATTTCTTCAAAGGTTACAAACCAAATATTAAAGATTCACATGTTTGCAGTTAACTCAATAATGTCGGTCTTTCTAAGATGTCCTGAAAAAAAATTGCTTCCATTAAGTAATTCTGCAAATGGTCAATTGATTTATTTTGATTTCTCAAACTGAAAGCTTGGGATGCAAAGGCTTCTTAAGCTAAGATGTCTCTTAGCGGTGTGAGCTTCACAAAACAATCCTATAATAGACACTTCATGCAGAGTTTTGCAAACCAGTACATCTGGATCATGCATCTCACTTGGGTAGTTTGTAGGAGAAACAGGACATGGTTTTGCTCAAGAACTTCATTTCTGTTTAATCACAAACAATATACAGTGAAATGGTGCCCTTCCCCCTTGTGATACTGTCTGACATCTTGTGTTTTCTGTGCACATTCATAAGATTGTATGATTTGTTAGAACATATCTCTTAACACATCATGTTTTAAATATTATCATAGACATTGTGCCTTGTGATCTATTTCATTTGAGATCCATTTTATAATCAGAGGTCCTGGAGCAGTTTCATGCCCTACCCATCTGTGTTATCTTTGCAATCCTTCATCAGGCCTTTTTATTTATATCTAATCATCTGTTTATTTGACAGCTATTTCAATCAGCTGCACGGAGTCTGCTGCTCATGACAACAGTGGCTATGCCAGTCTTCAGCAGAAAAAATGAAACAGTAAGTGCCATTCATCTCCCCTCTTCTCAGCATTAGTTTCTATATACTTGTCAGTGTTAATCATCAGACAATAACAATCCAAGCAGCATAGATATCAGTCTTCTGATTGCTCTTGAGTGATTCCAACTAGTCCAGTGCTCGACTCCAGTGATACAAATTTTCAAAATTACCTCAGATAATGCTGGAAAATTTATGAATAGCTGCCAATGCCCATTACTCCCACTACTGGGAACACCTAATTAACTTTGGTTCAATGGTTTCATATCCCTGATGAATCCTTATGGCTGAAGTGTGGGTAGCAATTCTCAGTGACAGTAACACATTGAGATTCTTTCCTAGCAAAATGTTTCATATCATTCACCTGTTTCTCAACATTATGTATCTCCCTATTGCTTCTAAGTTTGTAACTAATGGTGTACTGACCATCTCCCTGTATTCTAGTCTAGTTTAGAGATACAGCGCAGAAGCAGGCCCTTCAGCCCACCAAGTCCGCGCTGACTAGCGACCCCTGCACACTACCACTATTCTACACTATTAACAATTATACCATGCCAATTAACCTACAAACCTATACGTCGTTGGAGTGCGGGAGGAAACCGGAGCTCCTGGAGAAAACCCACGCAGGTCACGGGGAGAACGTACAAGCTCCATACAGACAGCATCCATAGTCAGGATCGACCCGGGTCTCTGTCGGGCAGCAACTGTTCCACTGCGCCACTGTGTCACTCTCTCTCGGGTAATCCAGCTTCAGTCCAATGTATGTGCACACCATACGAAGCATTCAAGCTCAAAATGACAACTGCATTTTATAATAATAACAATGAGTGATATAGACAATAGACAATAGGTGCAGGAGTAGGCCATTCGGCCCTTAAGCCAGCACCACCATTCAATGTGATCATGGCTGATCATCCCCAATCAGTACTCCGTTCCTGCCATCTTCCCATTTCCCCTGACTCCGCTATCTTCAAGAGCCCTATCTAGCTCTCTCTTGAAAGTTTCCAGAGAACCGGCCTCCACCGCCCTTTGAGGCAGAGAATTCCACAGACTCACAACTCTCTGTGTGAAAAAGTGTTTCCTCATCTCCGTTCTAAATGGCTCACCCCTTATTCTTAAACTGTGGCCCTGGTTCTGGCCTCCCCCAACATTGGGAACATGTCTGAAGAAGGGTCTTGGCCCGAAACGTTGCACTATTTCCTTCGCTCCATAGATGCTGCTGCACCCGCTGAGTTTCTCCAGCATTTTTGTGTACCATCGGGAACATGTTTCCTGCCTCTAGTGTGTCCAAACCCTTAATAATCTTATATGTTTCAATAACATTCCCCTCTCATCCTTCTAAATTCCAGAGTATACAAGCGCAGCTGCTCCATTCTCTCCATTCTCAACATTAGACATCTCCCTAATGCCTCTATGTTTGTATCTAATGGTGTTCTGTATTCTGTATTCTAAATGAAGAGAGCTGTTTAAAGATTCAGTGCGGAAACAGGCCCTTTGGCCCACCAAGTCCGTGCCGACTAGCACTATCCTACACGAGGGACTATTTACATTCCACCAAGCTCCATTCTCATAAAGGCAGTGCCTTTAAGATGTTTATCCTTTGTGAATTAATTTGCCCTCTCATATCTCAATAGAGAGCACGTGGTATTCTCCTGGGAGTTGCGGGTTCAGATGTTCCAATGAGAGAACTATTGAAGTTAGTTCCAAGGTATAAGGTATGTTGGAAACTGCACCAAGAGTAAAGTCTGGAAAAATAGAAGAAAAAGGTTCAAAGCTCGACATTAATTAATGTATTGCATTATTTTCTTTCATTACTAGTTAAGAAGAAATTAGTAGGTTCAGATTTAATAATTAAGCAGCAAATGGATGTCAGAAATACTCCACTGCACAAGATATTTCAGGGCTTTTGTGCATCTCGTATTTTCAAAATATTTAATTGAATTGTCTCCATTCCCCAAATATGTGACGTGTGTGGTGCAATTTTGTTTAACAAAGAACTGCAGATGCTGGAAAAATCGAAGGTAGACCCAAAATGCTGGAGAAACTCAGCGGGTGAGGCAGCATCTATGGAGAGAAGGAATAAGCGACGTTAATAAGCGACGTTAATAAGCGAGAGAAGGAATAAGCGTCTCGACCCGAAACGTCGCCTATTCCTTCTCTCCATAGATGCTGCCTCACCCGCTGAGTTTCTCCAGCATTTTGCGTCCACCTTTGCCTCCAAAAGTTCCGTAATATTCTCTTTTTCACTAATACGGAACTGCTCCTCAATATCACAGTGGCTCCTGGTGTGTTGATAATTGCTATTTCGTGTGAGAGTCTTGTAGCAGGAGGCAGGTTGGAGCCATGCTTCAAGTACATTTTTGTTACACTGGTTTGACATAAGGATTTTGAGTGGTGTCTGTAGTGTTATATCTTGATGCTGTTCCCTCCCAAGAGACATTCAGGACGACATTTAGAGAATTAAACATAAGCTAATGGAAGAGATTTCAATAGATGCACAGTTCAACCAACCACCATTTCCTATCAATCAAGGCGAAAAGCATCACGCTTACGAGGATTCTTTGGAATTCTATATTGGGCATTTTTCTTGCGGTCACTTCATGCAGCAGAAATTTAACTTTGCCTTTCAACAAATGGGGTCAGGACAAAATTATTCAGCTTATAGTCATAGAGTAATACAGCATGGGACTAGGCTCTTCGGTACCAGTTTGGTACTCATTTGTATTAATTCCATCTTCCAGCACCATGTGCAGGCAATTCAGGTGCTTGTCTAGACATTTCTTAATTGAAGTCAGCAATTATGCTTCCATCAGTTCCTTAAGCAGTGTATTCCAGGTACTCACCACTCTCTGAGTAAAACATGTCCCGCTCACAGCCCCTATACTCTAAATCCATGTCCACTAGTTTTATCTCTCTATGATTTGGAGAATAGTTTCCCAGCGTATACCCTATTTATACCACTTATAATTCAGCATTCCTCATTGAGTTCCCTCATGACCTCCATAATTCCAGGGAAAACCGACCTATCCTCTCCAGCCTCTCTTCATAACGTTGACATTCCATCCCATGCAACGTACTGATGAATTCCACTGTGACTCAAAGATGAGGCAAAGATTCATGTTACCTCATCCAATCTGATGCATTTGGTGCTGCTGATGTGGCCCCTATGCAGCAATGAGACCAAGAGCAGACCAGGGAGCTGGTTTGCAGCGCACCTGCATCTGCGCTCTATCCATAATGAATTCCCATTTCCACCATTTCAATTCCCATTCATATCCCCACACAGACCTGTCCATCTTTGGCCTTCTTCACTGCCTCGGCAAGACCCAATGAAAACTAGAAAAAAAACAACACCTCATATTCCCCTTGGGTGGTCTGCAAACTAATTGTATGAACAATATTTTCCAATTTCAGGTGCCTCTTACCTCCTTTGTTCGCTCCTTGTCTCCTTCCGATCCAAACCTGATCCTACCATTTTTGTTCCCATATCCCTTTCCAGTCGCCCATCACTCATCTCTGTCCTTCTCCCTCTCCCTTCTCAAACCACTTAAACCACTGTCCCACGGTACGAGTTCATTCCAAGAGTTCTCCCGAGTTTGCCCTGATTCAAACTCGGAGATTTACTCGAAGAGGCGCCCCCGAGCTCCGACGTACCCGCTACGTTCATTCTCCGTGCTTACCACGAGTTTGATTTTTTTAACTTGGGAGAGCTCTTGGAATGAACTCGCACCGTGGGACAGGGCTATTACCACCCAAAATCCAATCCACCCCTAACGCATCTGCCACTATCTGTCCATCATCCTTTATCCCGCCTCAGTGCACCAATTATCTACTGGTCCCATATCATACTCATCCCCTTCTCTTTTTGTTCTTGTCTATTTTCCCACTTCACTCACAATTCCAATGCAGAGTCTCAACGTGAACAGCAATAATTCCCTTCCACCTGACCTGCTGAATTCCCCCAGCAGTTGAATTTTTGCTCAAGATTCGGCAGTCTCTTTTGTCTCCATCCCGGTGAATATCTCCTGCAACCTCGTCAATGCTATCACATCTGGTCTTTACCAACAAATACAATTTCACTATTTTATATTTAGTTGTCCAATCTTTCATCCACCCGTTGGTTCTTCCTTCTTGCTTCATTTCCAAAGAATGAAAACTTTATGTTTATAAAACATTTTTTAATTAACTTTTTAAAAATCTGCAATTTCTTAAAATGATGTCTTGCCAGAAAAATGGGTGGGATCTTTTGAGGTGATGGTAAAACCAAATTTCCCAAATGCTTACTCAGCCATTTTGAAGAGGATAATGACACCACCAACAGCTGGGCAGGAAAAGGAGTGTTTAAGACTGATAAACAGTTATATTTTTACCGCAATGATTTATATTAAAAAAATGGGAATAACTAAACTCTTACTGGCTTACTCAGATTTTGTCAGATCCACTGTCCCATCTTATCAGAAAACTCAACTGCCAATTTGTCTTCTCATTGAACCACTTGGCCATTTTACACAACCACACTTCTGTGCCAATGTCATTCCTCTTTATTGCATTTTGCATTTTTACATTCCTGCTCCATTGAACATGGCCCCATCATCCTAGTTGATGTAGTTCTCCTACCTTCCTCCTCATCACTGCCGTTAACATCTATAATTATTCAATCAGGGCCACTTTGGCTACTTTATTTTCTCAAATTTGTTTTTTCTGGTTCATCAACATTCATCCAGCAAATTCACTTATCATCCCATAATTTTCCTCACAAAGTGACTTCTGTTATTGCCGCAGTATCAAATTAATGTTTGCAGTACCCCTCGCCAACATTGGTAGTATTCAGCCACCTGCTGGAGCAGTAACAAGGTGAGGACAATTCTAGTAACAGTTATTTTATATCTGAAAGCAAGTGGTGCCCGCTTTAAGTTCTGATGCAGCATGAAACACAAGCCATAGGTATGCATGCACAGATTTAAATAATCTTTAATAATAAATTGGAATGTACGCTACAATGCGATAAACTATATTTTGCACTGTATATCCTTTGCTTTTCTCTACCTATTGCTCTTGCGTTTGGCATGATTGTATTAATGTATAATATCGTTTGATCTGATTTGATAGCGTACAAAACACAAAGCTTTTCTCTGTACCTCGGTATACGTGACATTAATAAAGCTAAACCTAAATCAACAGGGAACACTGTCCATTGTTGCAACAACATGAAGTGCATCCTGATCCCAGACTGGATAAATGATCAGCTTTGGAGAAACAGAGAGGGGAAAAAAATGTGATTGACTTTACTTCATAGTTGTCACTGCTGTTAAAATTGTTCATCCCTTTATCTTGCTTTCTCATGCAGCTTGGTGTCCATGGTTACGCGTTTCTGAATACCAATAATGGTTACATTCTTGCCCATCCTGATCTCCGACCTTTAGTAAGTCATTGTAATCATTTCACGTGGATGTACACACACACATTTGCAATGGGAAGGAACAGAATGAAATGAGTTAATTTCATGTGAGATGTTTAGAGTGGGTGGTTTTCTGGTCATGTTCTTGCAAGAGCAGTGCTTAATGACAAGCTGGAAAGTAACCTGCCTTAAAAAAGATTGCAACTGCTGTTTAAAAAGACAATGCAATTACACATTGAACACTCAAAAAAGGAATGAATATCTGTTTTGCACTTCACATAGTGGAAGTGCTGACTGGCACCCGAGTTGGTAATTCTAGATGATTGTATAAGAGTCTCCCTAATTTGTGGATAGATCTCCGATGCACTTTGAGCAAGCAGGAGGGAAATGTAGCAAGGTGCACCTCATAACTGTCACAAATAAAATGACAACTTTGCTTACATTAGGGTAAGCAACGCTTCCTCTTGGGGCTGCTTCCTCCCTGAAATGCATAGAATTATCAACCATCAACTTGTTCAAGATTCCCAGGACCTGGGCTATCCCTATCCTCAGCCTTGGTTGCAGTACACATACCCAGTGCTACCACGTGTAGATCCGTCCTCTGATTAAATAGCTGCCAGTATTACACGCAGTGTGATGTGATGTTGGTGGGAGATGGGATGAGGTCAATTGAACTGGGTATGACTGGAAGAGCAATCCACTTAGAATGGCATTTGAAGATGTAATTATTGATCTTGGCTCGCATGTGATGTGCTAAGTTTCTTCTGGCACTATATCCGAGCCTTTACCTTCTGAAACTGCCGGTTCCCACAAATTTGTCATTGCATGTTTGGAGGAACAGTCTCCCCCAAGAAAGAGGAAGTCTCCTCATTTGCACTCCACCATTGTTCAAAAATCTAGCTGACTACTATTTCCCATGGTTCATTCTTGAAAATTCTAAAAATACTCAGCAGGTCAGGGAGTATCTTTCAAGCGGTGTCTTCAGGTTATGAATAGACAATAGACAATAGGTGCAGGTGTAGGCCATTCGGCCCTTCGAGCCAGCACCCGCCATTCAATGTGGTCACGGCTGATCATCCACAATCAGTACCCCGTTCCTGCCTTCTCCCCATATCCCCTGACTCCGCTATCTTTAAGAGCCTTATCTATCTCTCTCTTGAAAGTACCCAGAGAACCGGCCTCCACCGCCCTCTGAGGCAGAGAATTCCACAGACTCACAACTCTCCGTGAGAAAAAGTAACATTTCATCAACTTTACTTTTTTTTTTACTCAGGACTGATTTAGTTGTAGAACTAATGGAAAATTTTAGTTGTAAAACAAATGCATCTGAAATACACCTTCCCTTTTTTGCTTCAAGTAGTGCAAGTCAATAATGCTACCAAAGCCTCCTGCTGGCGTGTGGTGCCAGAAAAAAGCGTGGGCAATTTTGGCTGCATGTAGAAATCTTTATAATGAGCTGGCAGCATGGAATTGATGTGCTGTGTGCATTTCACTGAACACAGATATGTTAATTATGCATTGGGAGTCCTATCTGGTTTGTTGGCTATTTTATTTAACCCACAGTCTTTCTAGCAAAAATCTCAAGGCATAAGTACTGCTGAATATTATGTTCCCTAATGTTACAGCAAAGTCTCTGACTCTCTAAACGAAACTGACCTAAAAATGCAGCACATTAAGAAGGAACTGCAGATGCTGGAAAATCGAAGGTGGACAAAAATGCTGGAGAAACTCCGCGGGTGAGGCAGCATCTATGGAGCGAAGGAAATAGGCAATGTTTCGGCCCAAAACCCTTAGGAAGGAAATAGGCCACGTTTCGGCCCGAAACCCTTGGGTTTCGGCCCGAAACGTTGCCTATTTCCTTCGCTCCATAGATGCTGCCTCACCCACTGAGTTTCTCCAGCATATTTGTCTACATCCGCACATCTTAGCATGTTCACTTGATGGAGCTAGCTTAACTGACAGAGCCATACTTGAGACAGAAAATGTACCATCTGCAAATTGCATGCCAGTTACTTACCCTATCTATCTGTATCCCTTCTCAATTTATAAACCACAATATGGTCAATAGACAATAGACAATAGGTGCTGGAGTCGGCCATTCGGCCCTTCGAGCCATGATCAATGTGATCATGGCTGATCATCCCCAATCAGTACCCCGTTCCTGCCTTCTCCCCATATCGCCTGACTCCGCTATTTTTAAGAGCCCTATCTTGCTCTCTCTTGAAAGCATCCAGAGAACCTGCCTCCACCGCCCTCTGAGGCAGAGAATTCCACAGACACCTCACTCTACTTTGCTCCATGGAAATATCCCCAGTTTATCCAATCTCTCGTTATTACTCAAGTCCTCTAGTCCAGGCAACATCCTTGCGTATCTGTTCTCCATCCTCCTTAGTTTAAAATAAATCCTTCCTATGATAATTGCAACTGGCAATGCTCACAACAATCTTAGCAATAATCTCAAAATCTTAACAAGATGGTGCCCGAGACTGAGGACTTTGCATGTGGGCCCTACTTACATCCGTTATGTATGGTATAATTTGCCAGGATGTCATGCAAAAGAAAATTCACCGCATATCTTAAGGGGTTAAACAGGCTCGATGCAGGAAGATTGTTCCCGATGTTGGGGAAGTCCAGAACAAGGGATCACAGTTTAAGGATAAGGGGGAAGTCTTGTAGGGCCGAGATGAGAAAAACATTTTTCACACAGAGAGTGGTGAATCTGTGGAATTCTCTGCCACAGAAGGTAGTTGAGGACAGTTCATTGGCTATATTTAAGAGGGAGTTCGATGTGGCCCTTGTGGCTAAGGGGATCAGGGGTATGGAGAGAAGGCAGGTACAGGATACTGAGTTGGATGATCAGCCATGATCATATTGAATGGCGGTGCAGGCTCGAAGGGCCGAATGGCCTACTCCTGCACCTATTTTCTATGTTTCTATGTCAGTACAAGTGACAATATTAAATCATGATCAAGCAATATCAATAAAAACAAGCCCTATACTCTGCTCCACCTCATGTTCCAACGTTAACATTGTATGTGGACAGATCTCCAATACACGATTGCTGTGTTCCTAAGAAACCACTGTTATAAGTAATAGCATTATGAAAATAATTGTTTCAATGGAGAAAATCAGATTAGGGGCAGAGATTTCCAGACTTGCAATAACAAAATTATTTATCCCTGCAGGATTTTCAAAAATAAAGGTCTTTTTAATGGCAATAAGCTTATTTTTTGTTATTTCTGAAAAAAATACTGATGGCCATATGTAACATTGTTTAATAGAATGTCATTGCACAATTGTAAAAATAGACCATTGAGGCTGTAAAAGTGATTGCTTGACAATTTCAAAGGATTGGTGCAATTAAAGTAGCAGATGGGTTATTAAGAGATAATGGCGCCTGATTGGAATGGTTGGCTCCATGGTAACAATTCTACCCAAGGCAACTTTTTCTGCTTGTCAGTTTTCAAAGTAGCCTTTAAGTGGTCCTCTAGTCCCCGAATAATATTGTGTTATGACCAGTTCGACCTGTGTAATACAAATAGTGTTGCCTAATTCATCGATTGCGTTATATGTATCCAATTTGTGTTGTGGGGATATGCATCGTAGTTGAACTACCTGTGTTATTAAAGAACCAAGGAGCACGCACTCTGCTGACTTTTGCCAATGTTCAACTTCTCTTTGGCCAAATTGAATTGCAGGTATTTCCTTGGAAAAAATTACAGCCACAATGCACTTCCCCCTTATGAGGTGTGGCCTGCTTTAAGACAAGTAAAGTTAGGTTTAACTAGTGTAACCGTTTTCATTAGTGGACTCTCTCCCAAGCTATAAAGGCAAAAGAACGCACGGCTGGCACTGACTACATGCAACAATCAGATCAAAGCAGAACGCATGAAATTACATTGAAGCACCTGTTGTGAATTAATTATGCACTGCAGATACATCGTCCCTTTCAATGCATGAAAAGAATATATGATGAAGAATAACATCTCAAACTGGGCACCTGGTCTACCAGGTAGCAGTGATTCTTTCCCTATGGAGGATTCCCGAGACAGGGATTACCTACAGCAGGCACCACACAACCTATTGTTTCACGAAATCCTCCAAACCCTCTGGCAGAATAACTGAACAAACTTCAATGTGCGTTCTCAGCTAACATTCCAACATTGAAACCCTCACTACACACTACCAGCTCCAAATATCGCACTCACACGTCTAACATAAGATTCCCAAATTAGAAGGTTTGTTCTAAGTTTTCTCACAGAAAGGGACTAATTCCCATGAGGATAGAGGACAATACTAACGGATGAACTTAAATGCTCCTAGATAAAGTAAAACATACTTGTGGGAATCCCTTGACTACTAATGTTCAAAATGGAGAAACTACACACCCGTCTTTCTCACCCTGTAACTCTAGCCTCATTTGTGAGGGAGTTTGTGAATCCTATGTTAGCTTCATCAGCCATCTCAGAATCCTCAGAACTGAATTGAACCAAGCCATTATCAATCCAAAGGAACTGCCTAGGAAGAGGAATTAGTGAATCCACTGATCATTCTTGCATTCTTACAATTTACTTCCTTAAAAAAATTACTTGCGCTATCCAGCTTGAGTACGAGAAACATCACCCCTTTAAGATAATGGCATGATCAAAAGGAAGCAAATAGAGTAATTCTTCATTAAATAAAATTCTGAATTCTCGCAGGCAATATTTAAGAAATTACACGCGAGCCTATCACAGCTCCACATCTGCTTTGCTCATTAATACAAGGACTGAAAGTATGATGGTAGATTTGCTTCAGTTGTTGGACACCCCCACACTACTGAGTTGCCATGGAGACGCCCACCACTAGCGACACAAAGAAAAATAATCTCTGAACCTCAACATATTAAAAATAAAATGCATTTTAAATAATGAAAGTAAAAAAGTGATGAAATGTTCACCTGTAAATTAAAGCAGGTGTAAGGTGAATCTGATTGGTAGCAGCAAAAAAACCATAAAAACGGCTTTCTGAATGTTCACTCCTAATGGAGTCATAGAGTCATAGAGTGATACAGTGTGGAAACAGGCCCTTCGGCCCAACTTGCCCACACCGGCCAACAATGTCCCAGCTACACTAGTCCCACTTGCCTGCGCTTGGTCCATATCCCTCCAAACTTGTCCTATCCATGTACCTGTGACATTGTTTCTTAAACAATGGGATAGTCCCAGCCTCAACTACCTCCTCTGGCAGTTTGTTCCATACACCCACCAATCTTTGTGTGAAAATGTTACCCCTCAGATTCCTATTAAATCTTTTCCCCTTCACCTATGTCCTCTGGTCCTTGATTCCCCTACTCTACACAACCATCTACCCGATTTAATCCTCTCATGATTTTGTACACCTCTATAAGATCTCCCCACATCTTCCTGTACTCCATGGAATAGAGACCCAGCCTACTCAAGCTCTCCCTATAGCTCACACCCTCTAGTCCTGGCAACATCCTCGTAAATCTTTCCTGAACACTTTCAAGCTTGACAATATCTTTCCTATAACATGATGCTCAGAACTGAACACAATATTCTAAATGCAGTCTCGCCAACATCTTATATAACTGCAACATGACCTCCCAACTCCGATACTCAATACTTTGACTGATGAAGGCCAAAGTGCCAAAAGCCTTTTTGACCACCTTATCTACCTGCGACTCGACCTTCAAGGAACCATGCACCTGTACTCCTAGATCCCTCTACTCTACAACACTACCCCCAGAGGCCTACAATTACTGTGTAGGTCATGCTCTTGTCGGATGTCCTAAATTGCAACACCTCACTTCTCTGTATTAAATTCCATCAATCATTCCTCTTCCCACCTGGCCAATCAATCCAGATCCTGCTGCAATCGAGGGTTCGTTGAAATTGACAAGCAACGCTTCTATTGACATTGATGCAAATACACATTTTATTCACCATGTAACAGATAGCCTTTAGTACTTTTAGCTTGCAGTAGTTGAGAGTTGTGAGTGAGTGGAATTCTCTGCCTCAGAGGGTGGTGGAGGCCAGTTCTCTGGATACTTTCAAGAGAGAGCTAGATAGGGCACTTAAAGATAGCGGAGTCAGGGGATTATGGGGAGAAGGCAGGAACGGGGTACTGATTGGGGATGATCAGCCATGATCACATTGAATGACGGTGCCGGCTCGAAGGGCCGAATGGTCTACTCCTGCACCTATTGTCTATTGTCTAACAAAGAATAATTTATTGCTATCAAAAAGACCTAAATTTTTGAAAATTTTGCTTGAAAAATAATTTGTAATTGCGAGTCTGAAACTCTCCAGCCCCTAATCCTCCTCCTGTTGACACAAGTGTCTTTACATCACGATTTTCCGTAACATGAGGCTTCGTAGGAACACAACAATTTTGTAATCACAGAACTGCCTGCTATATCTTTAAATTGTGATTCCTTTTGAACCATCTTCTCTGCACCACTGCTATGGTTGAGATTTTCTCTGCCAACAATTCTTTTTACCTAGAAAAAACTGGAGTTGCAATGAACACAATGCCACAGCAGTGCATTTGAAAGCAAAGTATGCTCCCTAATGGAAAAGCTGCTTTGTCTCATTGATGAAGTGGTTTGTAATGATGGCAATTTTGTCATTCTGTGACGTTTCAAAGTTTATTGATAAATGTTCTAATCTGCAAAGCACCCCAGGCACATCCTGTGAGGGCAATGGGGAGGAATATCTTTTGGGATTTCATTACATGGTGTCAAACGTCATAGTGTAGTGGAGCAAAAAGCTCAATGAACTCACATAAAGTGACTTTGTTAGTAAGTTTACAACACGTTATTACTAAAGGGCCTGTCCCACTTTACGAGGTAATTCAAGAGTTCTCCCGAGTTTAAAAAAACATCAAACTTGTGGTAAGTACGTAGAATATACGTAGCGGGTACGTCGGAGCTCGGGATGTCTCTTAACTGCTCATAACGCTAACGCGGGTACACGGGAAACGGGGTAAGCTCGTGAAGATTTTTCAACGTGTTGAAAAATGTCCACGAGAACCCCGAGTACCTACGAGTGGTTATTACCGTAATTCTCCGAGTTTGAATCAGGGGAAACTCGGGAGAACTCTTGAATTACCTCGTACAGTGGGACAGGCCCTTAACTACTTTATAGTTAATTGCTTTGTATGAAAAATAACTACCGTTTGGAAACACTGGTTTAGTCTGTCAGCATTCACTTCCATTTATCTTGCAATAACTTTTCAGGGCAAGGTGCTACAATCAAATAATGAATGGATTTTCAAATGTCCTAGCACATCAACTATTTAATTATTATATGGAACTTCTCAATTTGTCACATATAGATTGCTCTTTCCTTCTTTTCAGCAAGTCAAGGTGCCACATGATTACATACAGCTGCTAACTGGTAGGAGACCAGGCGTACCATATCCCCCATAAAGTATGGTGCTTGTCAATATTGGACAGTTATTAATGAATCCATCGCAAAGGGTAGAAAGTGGGTCATTGAAAACAACAGTCTTGATGTAGCAAATCCTCCTTCGCAGTCTGTAGCTGTTGAAGTGCTTATTTTTCACTTTTCCTCTACCAACCCTTATACCTTTCTCCTATCTTATTGCTAAGAATGATGAACTGACTGGATGGTGATGGAAGAGCAAGTCTATCATTTCATTTAATATTCCCTGCCACCAGTTCCAATACTAATCGCATGCTAAAATGTTAGATTTGCAGCACAGGTTTGCTTAATTTGCTAAAAAGTTGTAAATTAATCTTAACATTATCCAATCATTAATAAATGTCACCACAGCTAACCTTATGGTGGAATGAAGATAATTACCTTCTCCTGGCACATTAGACTATAGATAAGAGGTGCAGGAGTAGGACATTCGGCCCTTCGAGACAGCACCGCCATTCAATGTGATCATGGCTGATCACATTAAAGAGTATTATCTTATCTGACGCTGAACCACACAAATATAGTTTCGGGCAGATGACCCAAAGATAGTTCAGAGGTAGGTTTTAGGGAGCCTCTGTAAAGAAGCGGGGCCGAGACATTTAGGGCAGATGATTTCTAAACTTAGTGCTTTGGCAGCACCCGCCACATCTGCCATTACTGGAACATACAACCACCGTGATGATCAAGAGATCAAAATTGGAGAAGTGAAGACATCTGAGGTCTGGTGTTGGAGGAGATGGCAGAGAGGGAGGTGGAGAAGCTGACAACGATGGCTATTTTGATATCAAGGTGATGTTAACTTAGACCCTGGGTAGATCAGCAATCACAGGGTAATGGGTGAACGGGATTGGAGGTGAGCTAGGACCTGGATAACAGAATTATATATGATTGATGAGACGGTGAGGGCGGCCCTGGCACTAAAAAAAATAAGATGGGAATTGATGCTGTCATTTGATTTGATGTCGTTAAGGGGCATCAGGTAGATGGGGAAAGGAGGAGGCTGCTTGCAGAACTTTGAGGGTCACCAGAGGTGATGTAGTCGGTACAGCAACAGACGCCACTAAAGGGCCTGTTCCACTTGGTGATTGTTTTTGGCGACTGCTGGCACCATTGACTGGTCACCGAAAAATACGTGGCACGATGACGTAATACGCAGCGTGACGACGTATTGACGCGCGGTGTTTTTTCAAGTGTCGCAGCGTTTTATTTGTCGCCGCAGGATTTTGAAATGTACAAGATCTTTTGGCGACACTGATATGATGCCGGCAAAATCGGCAAGTGGGACAGGGCCTTGAGATACCATCTCTGCAGCTACTATTTTACATATTCACAAAGACATTAACAATCCGTGAACCTGGTTTTATTTTTGTAAACTGTTTTCTCTTTCAGGCACGGTGCTATTGAATGTGCCCAATTAACACCACAGGAAGACAAGAGTTCAAGTCCTTGCAGTATTGTTCTGAAATTTCCCTTAGGAAATACACAAACGTGTCTCAGATAATTTTCACCTGCTCCCTTTGGAGAATGTCTGACCTTCAATACTTGCTTCCCTCCTGTCTTCTTCTGCCACTTCAGAAGTTCTGAGAGTAGAATAGAATTGACTAGAAATTGTGCCCTACTGTGGAAAAATACATTTCAGTTCCAGTGCTTTATACTGCTATGAACTAGGCTTCACGATCCTTGCACTCATGTTGATTCATTCTTACTCCTTTCAGTATAAAGATGGAGAGAAAATTAAGCCAAAACCAAATTATAACAGTGTGGATCTGTCAGAGGTGGAATGGGAAGATGAAGATGAAATTGTGAGTTGTTTCTGCCTGTTTTGTTGTTTCTATTTTTCCTCCCACATCTTTATTCATGTTTCACACACTGATTTAATCTGCTTATAAAACTTTCAATGTTTTTAACCTCAAAATTAAACAGATTCTCCCAATGTTCTCTCGGCAGTCATCCAATAATGAATCATGCATGATCCTAATCTAATCCACAACTCTGTGGCCCTATTCTAATCCTCAGTGAATTCTGCTCGCCCATTACATCTGCACTTGTACGCCTACCTAGGTACTCATTTTACTGATATCTCAATTTTGTACTTCTCGTCCATGTGTTCAAGTCCATTAATGGGCTTTGCATTAACCAACCTCTCTCATCTCTTCCAGTCCTAGTCTAAGAAAGAACTGCAGATGCTGGAAAAATCAAAGGTAGACAAAAAATGCTGGAGAAACTCAGCGGGTGAGGCAGCATCTATGGAGCGAAGGAATGTACCTTTACTCCACAGATGCTGCCTCACCCGCTGAGTTGCTCCAGTATTTTTGTCTACCTTCCTCCAATTTGAGATCCTTTTGAAAACTCATTTTGGCAGTTGTGCCTTCAGTCTTTACACCGAAAGATCTCAAGATGCCTGCTAAACATCTTTATCAATATCATTTTCTTTTTTAATTTAAGACTTCCTTAACATTTTGCCTCTGTCCATTCAACTGCTAACTTGCTTCTAACTTCTTTACAAGGTTCTAGAAACATAGAAACAGAGAAAATAGGTGCAGGAGGAGGCCATTCGGACCTTTCGAGCCAGCACCGCCATGCATTGTGATCATGGCTGATCGTCCCCTATCAATAACCCGTGCCTGCCTTCTCCCCATAATCCCTTGATTCCACTAGCCCCTAGAGCTCTATCTAACATTTTTAGTTAGATTATGGGACAATTTTTGTCTCATCTTGTTCTTCTGAGTTCGATGAGTTGCCATAGAAATGCAAACGGTTTCCTTTGTCTTTTTAAATTGCATTGCTGCCGGAGTCGAACCCTCCACCTCTTGCCTACCCTGCCACCCAAAGGATAAAAGTAAAACTGCACTCCCTCCACCATCACACATACAGGAGAGCGTTGTTGTTCAGCTCACTTCGTTCTATGACTCACATTTAAAAATGTCTTAACCCTTAAATATCACATCACACTTTAGTTATGTTTGAGAACGAACTGCAGATGCTGGAAAAATCAAAGGTAGACAAAAATGCTGGAGAAACTCAGCGGTTGAAGCAGCACCTATGCTGCCTCACCCGCTGTGTTTCTCCAGCATTTTTGTCTACCTTATGCCCCTGTCCCACTTAGGAAACCTGAACGGGAACTTCTGGAGACTTTGCGCCCCACCCAATGTTTCCGTGCGGTTCCCGGAGGTTCCCGAAGGTTTTTGTCAGTCTCCCTAATGGTCAAAAGTGGTTTCCGTTTTAAAAAGCGGTCATTTTTTAGTCGAAGCCGGTTGCGATGCTAGTTGAAGGTGGTTGCCGGAGGACAAAAACCTCCGGGAACCGCACGGAAACCTTGGGTGGGGCGCAAAGTCTCCAGAGGTTTCCGTACAGGTTTCCTAAGTGGGACAGGGGCGTAACACTTTAGTTATTTCCACTCTCATTTCTATTCTCTGTGGTGGCAATTGTTCCACGAGAACATTAAAAGCTGTACAGCTGTTCAATCTCACGGTATCCAAACTGCATAAGGTTATCTGACTTAAATACATATCACAGTGTTTGAAAACAACAGACTGATTCCTGGCTAATTGGCACATCATGTTTTTAGGAAGGGTGATACTATTTGGTTGTCATTGAAAAGTTGTTTAAAAATGCTATGTTCACTGAACATTTGTTTAAAAAAGAAAGTCTGAAGAAGGGTCTCGACCCAAAACATCACCGATTCCTTCGCTCCATAGATGCTGCCTCACCCGCTGAGTTTCTCCAGCATTTTTTGTCCATGTTCACTGAACAACTTTGCAAAGAATATTTGATGTCGGGGTCGTCCGGTGGCGCTATGGAGTGAGTGGAACTCGCGCCATTCAGCTCCGCTAAAATTGTATTAAAAACGGGGGTAAAAGGGGTTAACTGAAGCTACTCACCAGAGGAGAACGGTTGTGAACGGCTCCGGTAGCGTTAAAAAGGTTACGTGACGTCATCAGGCATGCGGCTTTACTAAGAAAATGTCGCTGCATCACTCCCCCCCCCCCACCAAGGGAAAAAGCCTGTGAAAAGGGAAGTAGGCCTCACTGGAGCCTCGGGCTCGAGTTTGAGTGCCTCCCAGGAAGATATTTTAAAGATGGACGACCTCAAAAAAATCATTATGGGTGAGCTGAAACAAATGCTTAAGGATATGAAAAAAGAATATAAAGAGGAAATAAGACTTTAAGAGCTGATATTTTGGTGTATCATGAGAAGAGTCCAAAAAGGAAGTTATAGCCGCTGTAAAGACTATGATGGATGAATGGAAAGATAAAGCGGGTACTGATTTGCAACAACAGATGAATGATGTAAACCGTAAAACTGGTGAGATGGAGGTGCTGCTGGATGCCAAGTTAGAACCTATTATAACTTCACTTAACCAACAAAATGACGCAATAAAAGAACTGACTGAATCAGACGAGAAGCGCCTTGCCGAGAACAAGCGTTTATCAGAATTATTACACAAAATAACTGAGAAATGCATTGACTTGGAGGGACGTCAAAGGCGTAAGAATCTTCGTATTGGTTGGGTTGAATGAAGGCCGAGAGGGAAATCAAGACCCTCGAAAATTTGCTGCAAAACTTCTAAAAGATATTCTGAACTTGGACCAAGAACCTCTGCTGGGCCGAGCACACAGGGCATTGAGACGTACCCCTAGGAGGGATGCTCCCCCAAGACAGATGATTGTGAAGGTGGCTTACGATCATGTTTTTGAAGATATGATGAAGATAATAATACGTAGGAAAAATCTCAAATATGAGGGAGACAACATCAGTATTTTTAGAGATTACCCTGCGGAAGTGGCCAAGAGAAGATCTTTATTTACAGAAACAAGAGGTATCCTGAGGAACATAAAGAATCTGAGATTTGGCCTGATGCACCCGGCAACATTAAGGGTAACTTATGATAACAAGGAGCACCGCTTCACCAAACATACAGAAGCTCTTGAATTTGCTCGAGATATTCAGAAGAAATTGGAAGAGGAAGTAGAGGAAGAAGCAGATGAAGATGAAGGACACTTAATATTATTGATCACTTACCTGATGATACTGATTATTGATCACTTATCTGATGATACTGTCCACCCACAGAAAAGGAGGAGGATTCACACTGAAGGAGGATCCGCAGGGAAGGAGGAGGAACAATGGACATGGACTCTATCTTGGGGTCAAGGAGGGATGGATGGTTTATTAATAAATATAGTTTTGTATTAACTATCCCTCAAAAATGTATGTTAGCTCTCCTAATATAGTGCTACGACACTAACTATATTTGATATTAGTAGTATTATTAATTATTAAGTATATAAATTTAATACCCCACCCCGACATATATAGCCCTTAAGGCAAAAACGGAGCTGGAATTATTAACATCTTTTTTTTCACAGAAGTCCGTAGATTAGTAGTCATGCTAGTGTGGCTTACACCAACACTAACTGCACTAACTATAGTTGTAGTCACTTTTTTTTTCCCCTTACACTTTATTAACATCACTTACTTTACTCACATTTTTTATTATTATTTTTATATTATGTATTTTATTTCATATTATATACTATATGGATTTAAGTATGATTGGTATTATATAGTTAGTTCAAGGAGACGTGTGTATAAGACAATGTCACAGATATTAAATTTCATCGATCTGATGTTTGGGTATAGGATTGGGTTGGATGAGCTGAGACATCTACTCCATTATAAACCACCTTAATAATAAAATGTATGACATAAACACTAGGATTGGGGGTGATGGAATCACCTTCTGTAGTTGGAATGTTAAGGGAATTAACGAACCAATTAAAAGAGGTAAGGTTTTAGCTCAATTAAATAGATTGAAATCTGATATTATTTTTCTCCAAGAGACACACCTTAAAAAAAACACGCAGTATAGATTAATAGCAAAATGGATTTCCAAAGTATATCACTCTTCATTTACACATAAGTCTAGAGGGGTAGCAATAATTATTCGTAAAGGTATACCTTTTAAACAAAGCTCAATAATAGAAGATGTTGAGGGTAGATATATAATAATTACAGGTGAATTATATTCTAAAAAAGTAATCCTTATGAATATATATGGTCCTAATTTTGATAATCCATTATTCTTCAAGAAAATATTTAACAATATCCCTATATCCACTCAACATAATCTAATAATTGGAGGTGATTTTAATTGTACCTTAGATAATTATTTAGATAGATCATCAATGAAAAGGAAAACCAATTAAGGAGCAAACGTTAAGGATATCTGGAGAACAGATAACCCATCTGGTCGAGAATATTCATTCTTTTCCCCTGCATTTGGAACCTACTCAAGGATAGACTATATTTTTAATAGATTCAAAACTAATCCCATTTGCATATGACTCAAAATATCATAATATTATTATCTCGGATCACGCTCCATTAACATTTAAGATAAAATTAAAAGACATAACTATTAAAACCTCTAACTGGAGACTCAACCGCAAATATTAAGGGATAGGGCTTGTTATGATTACTTGGTAAAACGGATTAAATTATTTTTTGAAACTAAAGACAAACCTGGAATTTCACCATCACTGCTTTGGGATACATTTAAAGCATTTATGCATGGTGCGATAATATCAGCACACGCATATTTTAATAAGGAAAATCGAAAGACTCAACAAAAGTTGGAAAATGAAATAAAACAATTAGATATTGAGAATGCAATATCCCCTTCTAAGGGGCTAAGTAATAAAATTGCATCATTAAAATATAAGCTAAATAAAATATACTCACATCAGATTATTAAACTTTTTCAACAGACTAAACAAGTACACTTTGAATTTGCGGATAAACCACAAAAATTACTGGCACGCCAGTTTAGAAAATTAGATGAAGAGAAAATGATACATAA
The DNA here is from genome assembly GCA_035221665.1 of Okamejei kenojei. Taxonomy (NCBI): domain Eukaryota; kingdom Metazoa; phylum Chordata; class Chondrichthyes; order Rajiformes; family Rajidae; genus Okamejei; species Okamejei kenojei. The sequence continues at coordinate 45,197,239 of CM069149.1, read as the reverse complement.
AATTAGATCTGAACAAGGAGAAATACTGACTTTACCAAAAGATATCAATGATACATTTTTACAATATTATCAAAATCTTTACTCATCTAAACTAGCAGGACAATCAGATGGAATGGAAACATTCCTACAAGAATGTCATATTAACAGTTTAGATCAGGAAGGTAGAGACTTGTTAAATGCTGATATATCAGTAAAAGATGTTGAAGAATCAATTGGATCATTAAATAACGGAAAAGCCACAGGCCCTGATGGCTTAAGTGTTGAATTTTATAAGAAGTATCATGCTCTGATCGCTCCACGCTTACATACAATATATAAATATGCTTATGAACAAGGAAAGTTACCAGAATCATTAAATGAATCTACGATTACACTTAACCCTAAAGCTGATAAAGATTTGGAAGACCCTGGATCATACAGTGCAATAGCTCTTTTAACAACTGATCAAAAAATACTAACTAAAATTTTATCTCGGAGGCTAGGTTTAGTGATTAATAAATGAATACATCATGACCAAATAGGTTTTATTCCAAAACGCTATTCATCCTATAATCTAAGACGTCTATTCAATGTCATGTACTCAAAAAGAGTGAATGATATTGAACTAGCTGTCATATCCTTAGATGCTGAAAAAGCATTTGACCAGGTTGAATGGCCATATTTATTTAAAATAATGCAGAAATTTCAACTGAGGGATAGATTTTCCAAATGGGTAAAAATCATATACTCGAATCCAACTGCAAGAATATTAACAAATCAAATGCTATCAGCAAAATTTAATCTCTTTAGGGGTTGTAGACAAGGATGCCCGTTATCACCATTACTATTTGCTCTGGTAATAGAACCATTAGCCGAAATGATTAGATCAGAACCAGAAATATATGGATATAATACCAAAAATTACAACAAATAAAATATCTCTATACGCAAATGACATCTTAATTTATATTACAAAACCGGAGATTAGTATTCCCAATCTATTTAATGTTATAACTAAGTTTAGTACATTTTCTGGGTATAGAATTAATTGGAATAAAAGTGAAATTATGCCTAGAACTGGAATAAAATTAAATATATTAGAACAATTCCCACTTAAAATAGTCACGGACAAACTCAAATATCTAGGAATTAATGTATCTAAGTCCTATAACTGTCTATTTAAATATAATTACCATCAATTCTTAAATAAACTAAAAAAAATATTTTATATTGGAAAACACTACCTATATCAATGATCGGTAGAATAAATGCTATAAAAATGATTTTTTTTACCACAATTGTTATATTTATTTCAAGCAATCCCTTTATATTGTGGTGAATAGTTTTATTTGGGACTATAAAAACCATTGAATAAGTAAAAGACATCTATGTAAATCTAAAATAAATGGTGGACTAGCACTACCAAATTTCTTATATTATTTCTGGGCAGTTCAGATTAAGAATATGAATTTTTGGTTGGTAAATTTAGATCATGAACCAAACTGGCTAAAGATGGAAAAGGAAGACTGTTTGCCTTTTGATGTAGGTTTGATTCTTTTTGCACCAAGGGAAGTACAAAAAAAAAATGTATGGTGACAACCCTATAATTCATAGCAATAGACGTATTTGGAAACAAATAGTTAAGACCCTACATATGGATAATTTGTCACTTTGTTTGCCAATTATGAATAATCCCTTGTTTAGGCCCTCTGTATTGGACAAGGGGTTTAGACACTGGAATGATTTAGGAATTAAAAGGATAGAACACCTTTACAAGAAAGGAACATTTCTTTCATTTCAAGAGTTACAGGATATCTATGGATTACAGTCAAATAACATATTTAGGTATTTGCAAATTAGAAACTATATTAAGTCAAATACGCAAGACTATAAAAATAGAAAACCAGGATTATTAGAGGAATTGTTTAATAAACACCCAAATACAGAAAAATTAATAGCATATATATACAATACTATTTTGGATAGGGAAATCCCAACTTCGGAAATATATCGACAAACATGGAAAATGAAATAGGTTTATCTATAACGAAGGAAATTTGGGAAGAAAGCCTACAACGTATACATCGTTGCTCATTAAATGCTAGACATATATTGATACAATTTAAGGTATTACACAGATTACATTATTCAAAAACGAAATTAAATAGAATTTATCCTAACATTTCTCCTATTTGTGATAAATGTCAGAACTTGGAAGCTAATTTAACGCATAGTTTTGTAACATGTATAAAACTCAATTATTATTGGACAGAAATCTTTAGAGTTATCTCTGAAGTTCTTAAAATTAAACTGGACCCAGATCCAAAATTAATAATATTAGGAGTCCCGGATTCAAATTTAATATTAACAGTAAACCAAAGAAATTTCTTGGATTACTGTTTGATAACAGGGAAAAAAATTAATACTGAAATTTTGGAAGGGAACATTATCCCCCACAATTAAAATGTGGACAGTGGAAATGTTGGAGACGTTGCATTTGGAAAGAATCAGATTTGTCCTAATGGACAAATACGAACTCTTTGAACAGATATGGTCTCCATATACAGAATATTTGAAGGGTAGCTGTTCTTGGCATCACAACTCAATGGGTACCCGGCAGGATTAGATGAAAATAACTCTATGTTTTTTTTTTGATTTGTATACATGTCTCTATTGATATCGCTATTTGTAATTGTGTTATTCACTATTAAGATGTATACTATAATCTCTTTTTTTTATATATATATAATACTTTGTTTTAATTAAATATGTATAACAAGAATATATACATATATATATATATTTTTTTCTCTCTCTTCTCTTTCTCTTTCTATATAATCAAAATTATTATTTAATCACTATTCTTATTGATTAAAATCTATTCTTTTCTTTATCTACTTTCTAAAAAAATAGAAGTTTATAAGAATTATTTGTAACATTCGTATACTTATTGAAATAAGTTTGTTGTGTATTTGAAAAGTTGTTATTCCGTTGTTATGATGGATTACTTCTAATAAAAATATTATTACAGAATATTTGATGTCCTGAAGCTGCGATTATTAAGCTAAATTAAAATAGTATTGCCAGATGCATTACACAATATCTACCCCTTCACTTCCACCCATTCCTCCCACCCCTCCCCTCCCCCAGCCAATCCCCCACCATCTTTCTTGCAACCTACCACTCTATTCTCATCTTCCCTCCCATCTCCAGGCTGCACCTCTTTAAAGTTCGTGCAGCAGAGCCTGGTTTCCACTTCTCTTGGACCCCTCCCATCAGCCCATTTGCATCAACCCTGAGAGTGTTGCTGAGGCCGTGTTGGATTTCTGCTCCATTCTTGAGAAAACCCTCACCAGCTTGCAAGAGGGAGACAGCTAATCCTTGGGACAGCTTCAATGCCGAGGTTGGAAAGGGCCCAAGCCTTTTTAATGGAATGATTAACAAGGAAGGTGGAGGAATTGCAAATCTTGACCAGTGTCCACAACAAATCCCTGAAAAAACGGATCCCTTTATTCATGTCAGCAACTACCGCTCAACCAACTGGACTTCCGAGATGAAATTCTTCACCCTTTCTGGTGCATCTTTAGCCATTGATTAGCCAAACGATTACTCAAAGATCAAGGCCACAACCCAGCAAATTACTTTTATGTGAAGTGGTTGAATTTGGATAGTGGATATTGATTGAAACTGCTTTGTTCTCTCAGTGAAGACATTTATGATCATTTTATCCTTACTGTGTGTGAACAGTCTGCAAGAGGATAATATTGCATCTTAGTATCAAGTACCTAGCTATTGGTTGAGGTAAGTCGTTTCCAGATCATTATGAAGTCAAGGACATTACTTAATATTAATTGTGTGTAAACCATGTAAGTATCTGATGAAGGAATAGTGCCTTATGTGAGAAAGCTAACACTTTCATCGCTCTGTCCTTGAACATCTAGAAACCACAGTATAATGCTCTGTGAATTGTAAGATTATAATATTTCCTTAAGACTGCAGGATTATACACCACATCTGTGCAATGCTTTCATAATACAAGAGATTCCAGGTGCTTAAAACCACACACAAGATGTTTTATTTAAAATAAAATAAAACCATTGCATGTTTCATTCCTACCATGTCGGCTTTCAGGAGTGCTTAAAGAAACCTACGTGATACTCATTGAAAGAAACTGAAAATTGATAGCGATTTCCTTCCCCCCTCACATACAGCTTAGAACAGCTATGGTGAATGGAGAAAATGGAACAATGTCAATGAATGTGAAAGTACCGGTTGATGAAGGGGTAAGAACTGTACTTGTATTTACCACATCACTGTATTAATAATCTATTCAGTTCAATGTCCTTTATGCATTTTGAAAATTCATTTGGCATTCTTCCACTTAACAGATACAATGGATCTTTTTGTAGACATAAATGCTGGGGAAACTCAACGGGTGAGGCAGCATCTATGGAGCGAAGGAAATAGGCCCTTCGCTCCATAGGTGCTGCCTTACCCGCTGAGTTCCTCCAGCATTTTGTTGACTACCTTCGATTTTCCAGCATCTGCAGTTCCTTCTTAAACAACGGATCTTTGAGTTTATTCACCTGTACAGAACTACCCTGTCAATTTGTAATTCTATACAAGGATATTTCAAATGTTAGATGATCTGAAGGTCAATTACTTATTTCCTAATCTGCCAGTGAGCTCTTAATTAGAAATTGAATTTCTCCTTCTTTTGTTGTTACATTTTGCCTAATTCCAAATGTGCTAACAATTTGCTACAATAGGATACCCTTTCTTTAAAATATCGCTATTGGTGTTTCCTCTTATTCTGCAGTGTTAAAGGCAAGTGATCTAGGGGAGGAAGAAATAGGAAGATAATTAAACATATGACCAAGGAGTTGGCACAGGAGGGAGGGCTTCAAGTACATACAGTAGATCGACTTGTTCTCTTCCAAGTGGATGTGCCCTGTACAAGGATGAGTTGCACCTAAATTGAAGAGATTAAGTATGTTTAAGTCATTGCAAGGAATATAACAAGTAAGGCAAATGAACTTAGCGCTTGGATTAGTACTATCGAACCACGAGATTGTAGACATTAGAGAGACTTGGTAGAGAGAAATGCAGAACCGGCAGCTCAACATTCCAGGATTCAGATGTTTCAGGTTCAATAGAATGTATAGTAAAAGAGGTGAGGGAGTTTCTGATAAGAAAGAATGTCGTAGTGGCACTAAGGGGCCTTCCTGGAAGCTCATTCAGTGAGGCAACTTGGGGAGAGTTCAGGCATAGGCAAGATGCAATCACCATGATAGACTATATCACAGTGCTGCCTTACAGCACCGGAGACCCGGGTTCCATCCTGACTACGGGTGGGTTTTCTCTGAGATCTCCGACCCTCCAAAGATGTACAGGTTTGTAGGTTAATTGGCTTGGTATAAATTGTCCCTACTGTGTGTAGGATTGTGTTAATGTGCGGGGATCGCTAGTCAGTGCGGACTTAGTGGGCCGAAGGGCCTGTTTCCGCGCTGTATCACTGGAAAAAAATCATAGACTTCCCAACAGCCAGTGAGGGAGAGAGGAACAGATATGTAGGAAGGCTAAGGAAAGATTGAAAAGCAACGGTGGTAGTAGTGGGTGACAATGTTGACTGGGATTGCCTAATGCCAGAGGCTTAGAGCGGCAGAATTTGTTAGATACATCTTGTCTGCAGTTTACGCACCATCCCAAGCCAATGCTAAGATGGCATTGGACAAATTATACTCATCAACTCTCATGAAACAACAAACTCTGGTGCCTAATTCGCCCGTGATGGCAATGACGTAAACTTCAGAAAGATACTTCCCAAATACCAAATATCATGCTCCATGTGGGATGTTAACACTCTAGACCACTGTTACACCATGATCAAGAAGTTTAAGAGCGGGCATGACTGAGCTATATAAAATCGTGAGAGGTATGGACCGAGTAGACCGCAGAGATAGATGAATCTGGAGGATCTCCATATAGGGTGAGGGATAAATAATTTATACGGAAGCCTTTTTCACCCAGAGAGTAATGTCTGGGCTGCACTGCACGAGAGAGTGGTGGAAGCAGAGTCGCTGACAGCATTTAAGAAGGGTCGGGATGACCACTTACATCGCCTAAGCATAGAAGGCTATGGCCCAAGTGCTGGAACATAGGATTAATACAGATGGTTCCCCACTGGTTAGCATGAGTGCCCTGTTGTCATGATGTATGACTCTATGAGTCTGTAACGTCAATATTGATATTTTACTCCTCTCGCTAAATAACTAATACTGATTTAATTTTATTCTCTCTATTTGAATTTCTAGAAACGCGTCTTATTCCTAACCAATGACTACTTCTACACACATATTGATGACACGCCGTTCAGGTGATATTTTATTTCAAACGTTGTGCTTCTCAGTAATTTCTAACCAGAGATACCTTATAAAGCAAAGAATGTGATGCAAGTGACCTTTTGTAAATAATATAATTAAGTGAACTAATCTAATGCAATGAAAAGATAAGGGATTTGAATACATTGTATTTGTCATTGAAAAAGCTCACTGCTCAAAGGTCAGCAAAATATTTGCAGTTGACACCATAGTAATAAAGTTATTGATGTTGTTTTAATGCAAAGATGATCATTTATCTTAAGGTACTGCTTTGAACAGTAAAGAGCCCGTTTTCCCACTTTACAGGATAGTTCCAACCGCATTCTAATCATGTATCTTTAATACTTGTGCGAGGAATCTGCTTTTCGTGGGTTAAATCTTCTTTTCATCGTCCGTCCTGAACAAGGACGCGAGGTTCCGGCGACAATCAGTGGAAGCCATCACTTGTCTCAGTAGGTGATGGTGGTAGCAGAATTAGCTCGGGATACTTCCAGTTTCCAGCCCTGCGACGTGGACGCTTCTGCTATGGGGCCGGGCCGTGGGTCCAATCACTGAGATGGACTTCACCACAGTCATGAACATGGGTGTGAAGAACATGGATAGACGATGTTTTGGGTCGGAACCCTTCTTCAGACTGATTGTACGGGTGGCGGGAAAGAAAGTTGAGAGAGAGGAGAACAGGACAGAGCTTGGCCAGTAATAGGTGAACATTTGCGAGGGGGGGGGGGGGGGGGTTTGATAGGCAGAATGATTCAAATTTACGTAGATCTCAACGGTGGTGATATCTTGAAGTCAGAAAATTAATTATGTCATTATGATATTATCCAGTAAATGGAGTTAGAAACAGGTGTCAACAGCTGGCATGAGAGATCAACTATTATCAGACAAGCTGCCGACCTCTGAACTTCCTAGCTATTGCATGAGAGCTGGCATCATGTGTCAGTAGAGAGGTTCCAAAGGAATGTAAGAATGATCTTGCCCAGATCTTCTGTCCGTCTTACCCTCCACATTCTTCTAACTCTGAGTATTGCAAACGTCTTTGCTCAATTATTAAGATCAGCATCCACCCATCATGCATTAGAATCGTGTGTGTTATTACTGGTGCTGCATAACACCATGTATTAGGGAGATGTCCAGGTGCTTTGGTTTCTTCCCATGTTCCGTGGCTTGGTTGCAGGTAAATGATGCCGATTGGAGGTGGGTGGCAGGAGAATCAGGGAAGCTGAAGAGAATGTGAGACACAACAGGTTCAAGGGAAATAAATGGGAAAATGGGACTCGTGAGAGGGCTTTTAGAGCTACAATTGACTTAAGAGACCAAACACCCCTTTACTGCATTGTAAGGAAACATTAGAAATCCAAAAGGAATTGAAGTCAGGGAGATTGAAATGCCTCTTTGACTGGTTAGCACGTAAGAAAAGCCGTTCACAGCACCTCAGTACACGTGACCATAAACTGAGCTCAAACTAAAAAAAAACTCAAACTTTTGTGATTTTAAATTAAGATCTCCTTCACCAAAAGCAGATCTTAATATATAACTGCAGGGAACAAGAACAAAAATCCTAAAAAATCATTGAGGGAACAGGATTTATGCTGCCCTGAAACATATAAAGAAAATAATATACGTGTTGACATCATGTCTTGATGATGAATCCCATCATCATCAAATCCTTTCAACTGAAAAATTAAATTCTATAAAAGCTTTAGATTATAAGCTATCTCGTGGGAACTAACGTTAAGGAATCAAGTCTTGTGATGAATCTTTCCCAAGGTAATTTACCTCTAATTTCCTGTAACATCTTCATTCTCCGGGAAAAGCTGAACGGAGTAAACACAAAATCACTGCAAAAACTGGAAACTTGAGTCAAAAGCTGTTCCCAGTGAACGTCCAGGCCGTAGCTACATACCTCCCACCCCGGTTCCATTCAACCTCAGAGAATATTCATAGGTCAATGGCAAATAGAGGAAACAGAAATACTGATGATTGCAGTAAAATCCTTACTAAAAGACAGTCTAGTTTCTCTGTAAATTTTCCGTAATCCCAATCAACTGACAGTTTATGGCATCTGTTAATTCTGGAGAGGGGAATAGCAATTAAGTAAGTAATTAAGTAAGTAGGTTTATTGGCCAAGGAATTTGCCTTGGTGGTCCGCAAACAAGTAACAACATGACATACAGTGACAGTTACGAATGACTCAGAAAACACTAAACATTAATAATAATAAAACATTAATGATAAAACACCATTGATCAAGCATGTGAACCAACAAAATACCAGATCAAAGGGAGGCTACAGATTTTATCAGAAGGCAACAATATATTCCAAACTATTTTCTGGACTTCCTAAGTACAAAACCGATACATCTCCAATAAAGATATCGGCAAAATAGTTAATTTGCCGAACGGTATGCATCATGCGGTAATCTACTGCTTTTTTTTCTTTCAGTCTATGTATTGTTCTCACGAGAGGTCACGGCGAATCTCTGTTCATTGGAAAGATATCGGTGGAAGAAGGTAGGCGTCTACTGCTAGACTATTATCAGTAGACTTTGAACTACTATTCTAAATCATATTAGAAATGGAATGATGTGTATTATTTACTTCCTTGCAAGAGTTATTTACGCACAAAATATGAAAGGCATGAGAAAATTGACACTTCCATCTAAGATTGATTGGAGTAACTTTGTTCCAAATCTGAATTCAGTGACAGCATGAAGTGGGACATCTGGAGGTGAGGAGTGCTGCAGGGAAACAGAATCATTCACATTTTCTCCATTTCTCTTCTCTCAACTTCAAATAATCCAACGATCCATACATAGGTCTCCCAAAACATTGTTAAGGGCCTGTCTCACTTGGCGATTTATTTCGGCGACTGCCGGCGTCATATCAGTGTGACCAAAATATTTTGAACATTTCAAAATCCAGCGACACTTGAAAAAACACCGCGCGTCGTACGTCATCACACCGCATCACCGCCACATCACGCCGTATATTTTTTGGTAACCTGATACGTCAGTCAATGATGCCGGCAGTCGCCGAGAAAATCGCCAAGTGGGACAGGCCCTTTAGTTTTTGTGCATCATTCACAAACTTGCCTCCTCCTTTCTAATTAATCTGGTTCTCCATAAATTTTTAATCACCAATTTTTGTAATATTTTATTGCGAGAAGTGGTATTATATAGGTGTATTATTGTATTACCCTGGCCATATGCACCTTGAATTACCTAAATGTTATTTACTCGCGTTTAGTTTATCATCTTGCAGTTTTTATTTTGCCCATTGTCCACCAGCAAAACCCCTTCTTTGTCATTGGTTGAAGGTTTCATCTGATGGACTTGGAAATACTTTTGATCCTTCTTTAAAACACAAAATGAATCAATTTTAAGTTACTGTTTATTTTAAATTACAGGGTTACATGACATAGACCAACCTGATGTGATACTAGCAGATGAATGGTAAGATGGTGTTACCCAATACTGTAACCCCAAATTTGTACAAGATTCGCTTGCTATTTTTCAATAGTTATTTATTTGTAATAGGCACCCAAAGTGTCACTAGAAAAATAAAATTCATTCAGCACATTTCACAATGTTGGGACACTTCAAATTGCTTTGATGTAGGCATTGTGGCAGCCAAATTGTATAGATGTAGCAATGTGCGTTAATGTAGAGAAATCAGTAAATCATGATTGTTACTATTTCCCGGTCAAATCACAGCTATCATGAAATCATTGTTCACCTAATGATATCAATTGTCAGCCAACACAATTTGTCTGCATTACTGACATAACACATCAACGGTGCTTTTATCGTTACATGTGCAAACTGCAAACACACTGTGATATTCTTTTCTTCCAAACAGTCCAGTAGAGTATTGCCATTTATAAGCAGATCCCTGAATGGCAATTTGTACAGAAATAGTCTACTGACGCTGCATTCAAGACGCTCCATGTCTTGGCACCATTATCAAAGTCCAGTCCTCACTAAAGGTATTATGAGCAGTGCCCAGTCCAGGCAAGTCCCAGGCTGCTGTGGGCCTCCAGTCATTGCCTTCCCTTGGACATGTGGGCCGACCCGCGAGCGGATCTCCTTCTTCTTGCCCGTCGACCTTTGTGCCCTGGGGGCGCCAACCTCCAGGAAGTGGTAGGCAAGACCCTGGTTCCCTTTCCATCCCACCCACTTCATTCCTCGCTGGTCGCATCCGCCGTCGTTGCCATCTCCGTCTTCCTGGTCTCTGGTCTTCAGTGGACGAGCACGGGTTCATATCCTTCCAGGCCACGGTCCGCCGGGTTGTCTGATGGGGGACCGCCTCGGCTGCTACCCCCGCAAGCCTTGGTCCCCTGCGTCTTGCATCACAGGCACAACAGCTAATGCATGAGATGATCCACCGGGTAGCGCCAGCAGTGGTTGCCTCGCCAACAGTCCGTCTGTCTGTCTTCCTTCTTTTGTTTTTGTGTTCTTTAGCTTGTCTTATGTGGGTGGTGGGGGGTGGGGGGTTGGGGGAAACTTTTTCTAATCTCTTATCTCGACGGAGATGCGATGTTTTCCCATATCGTATCTCCGTCTGCACTGCGGCCTAACATCGAGGAGTTGGCGGCCTTTGCTGACGACCGATTTCAAAGTCAAAGTCACAGTAAACTTTATTGTCAATTCAAATAATGCAACAAAGTAGTTACGCAGAGGATTGAAATTGCGTTTCCCCATACTCCAAATGTGCAAGTAATATTTATTTATAGCACAGACAGACAATCTACCATTAAAAATACCATTAAATGCAAGATTTAAAAAGAAAACACGGGGAATGAGGGATTAACATTTTGCAGTTGGAATGTTAAAGGTATCAATGAACCGATAAAGAGAGGAAAAGTATTGACATATTTAAAAGCAAGTAAAGCGGATGTAATTTATATTCAAGAGACTCATCTAAAAAAAGAGCGGAAAACAGATTGAAAGCTAAATGGATAGATACAATATATCACTCCTCGTTTACACATAAATCAAGAGGTGTAGCAATATTATTTCGTAAAGGTACTTTATTCAAACATATATCAACTATAGATGATAAAGATGGTAGATATATTATTGTGATAGGAGAATTAAATACAGAAAAAGTGATTCTTGTTAATATATATGGACCAAATTTTGACAGCCCATTGTTTTTTAAAAAAGTACTCAATAATATTCCGGAATTAACGCAATATAACTTGATAATTGGTGGAGATTTCAACTGAAACATTAGATCCTTACTTAGACAGATCTTCAAAACAGAGGAAAAACAAATCACATTCCAGTGATTTGCTAAATGCATATATGCAAGCGACCAATATTAAAGATGTTTGGAGAACAGAAAATCCTACAGGACGAGAATATTCTTTCTACTCCCCAGTGCATAAAACTTATTCAAGAATAGATTATTTTTTGGTGGATGCAAAACTTATTTCGCTTACTTATGAAGCTAATTATGATAATATAGTAATTTCAGATCATGCACCATTAACGTTTAAAATTAAAATTAATAACAAAACAGAAAATTTAAGACAGTGAAACTTAACCCACAAATTTTAAAAGATAAAACTACTCAGGAATATATTATAAATCAAATTAAAATTTTCTTTGAAATAAATGATCAACCAGAGATATCACGTTCTTTACTGTGGGAAACATTTAAGGCATATTTTCGGGGAATAATGATTTCTTCACAAATATTTCACAATAAAAAGACTCGGAAAGAACAACAGGATCTAGAAAAGGAGATTAAGCAATTAGATATACAGAATGCTACAAAACCAAATATGATATTACATAATAAAATTGTTATACTGAAATATAAATTAAATAAAATATACACAGATCAAGTGATAAAATATTATCAACACACTAAACAATTACAATTTGAATTTGGGGATAAGCCCCAAAAATTGTTGGCTCGACAATTAAGGGAAAACTGAAGCGGAAAAAATTATACATAGGATTAAATCACAAAGTGGTGATTTTATTAATACAACCTAAAGATATTAATGAAAGATTTATGCAATACTATAAAAATTTATACACTGCTAAAAATAACAGTAAGTAAAATAGCAATAGATGCATTTATAAAAGAATGTAACTTGAAAGGATTGGATTCACAAAAATAGAAAATTATTAAATTGCTGATATTTCAATAAATGAAATAGAAGAATCTATTAGGTCATTAAAAAATGGTAAAACACCGGGACCAGATGGTATAGGTTCGGAATTTTATAAAATATTTCATGAATATATAGTCCCATATCTAAAATCATTATATGAACAGATATATACAGAACAGAAGCTTCCAGATACATTGAACGAATCTATTATAACACTCATACCTAAAATGAATAAAGATTTAGATGAACCAGGATCATATAGAGCAATAGCGCTATTAAATACAGATCAAAAGATATTAACAACAATATTAGCAAAAAGATTGAGTTCAGTCGTTAATGAAATAATACATCCGGATCAAACAGGATTTATACCAAAAAGATACTCTTCATATAATCTAAGACGATTGTTTAATATTATATAATTCGAAAAGAAGTGATAAAAAAGATTTAGTAGTTATCTCGCTTGATGCAGAAAAAGCTTTTGACCAAGTGGAATGGCCTTATTTATTTTCAGTAATGGAAGCCTTTAAACTAGGAGAGGAATTTATTACTTGGATTAAATTATTATACGCAAAACCCAACAGCAAGAATAACAACAAACCGAATGTTATCAATCAAATTTTAATTTATCACGAGGTTGTAGGCAAGGTTGTCCTTTATCACCTTTATTGTTTGCATTAGCTATAGAACCACTTGCTCAGAGGATAAGACTACATCCGGAAATATATGGATATGATACCACAGATACTAAGAATAAAATCTCCTTATATGCAGACGATGTATTACTTTATATCACTCAACCAGAAATAAGTATTCGAAACCTGTTAAAATTAAATAACGGAATTTGGAACACTTTCAGGATACAGTATTAATTGGAAAATAAAAGTGAGCTTATGCCAATAACACTGAAAATAATTTACATATATTACAACAATTTCCTTTTAAGATAACAAATGAAAATATTAAATATCTTGGGATTTTTTGTTACAAAAAGATTTAATTCTTTATTTAAATTTAATTTTCCCCCATTATGAAATAAAATTGAACAAGAATATTTCATTATTGGAAAAGTTTACCTATCTCGATGATAGGGAAAAATTAATGCAAATAAAAATGATATTTCTCCCACAATTATTATATTTATTTCAATTAATCCCGATATATCTTCCAAAAGTTTTTTTTAAAAAAGTAGATTCTTTAATTACGAATTTTATTTGGGATTATAAGACTCATAGAATAAATAAAAAACATTTATGCAAATCTAAAATAAAAGGAGGATTAGCATTACCAAACTTTATGTTCTAATTACTGGGCAGTCAATATTAAAAATATGAATTTTTGTTAGGAGAAATTGATAATAAACCTAAATTGGTTAAATATGGAAAAAGAAGATTGTTCTCCATTTGAAATTAGCTCTATAATATTTGCTAATACTAATGTTGCTAAGAAAGTTTTTAAGGAAAATCCGATAATAGAAAATGGAATTTGTATATGGAAACAAATAAAGAAAAGCATTAAAACTAAAATCTATCCCATTAAGTCTTAAGATTGTTAATAATTTTTATGTTTAAACCTTCTTTATTGGATAAAGCTTTTTTACAATGGAAAAATAACAGGAATTTCTAAGATGGGTGATCTTTATAAGGAAAACATTTTTCCTTTCATTTCAAGAGTTGCAACAAACTTACGGGCTACATAATAAAGAATACTTTAGATATTTACAAATTAGAAACTATGCCTTCGCAAATATATATGAATTTAAAATAGAAAAAATAGAAATATTAGAGGAATGTTTGAACAAACATCCAAATATGGAAAAAATGATATCATATATATATAATATTTTACTGGGAAAACGATACCCCATCAACAGAAACATACAGAGTGTCTTGGGAAAAGGAATTGGGTCCAATAATAAGACCAGAAATATGGGAAGAAAGTTTACAACATATACATTATTGTTCATTAAACGCTAAACATTCTCTTATTACAGTTTAAAATATTACATAGATTACATTAATTCTAAATATAAATTACATAATATTTTCTCAAAGAATATCTCCTATATGTGATAAATGTCAAATTTCAGAAGCAAATTTGACACACTCCATTTACCAACTGTATAAAAATTGTAGAATATTGGAAGGAAATAATTAAAAAAATATCGATCGTTATTAATAAAAATATAACCCCTGACCCAAAGTTAATTATACTTGGAATTATTGAAAACCGATTTATCAATAACAATGAGTCATAGAACTTTTATTGACTATGGTTTAGTAATTGGGAAGAAATTAATATTAAAATTTTGGAAAGGCCCTACATCCCCAACAATTAAAATGTGGAATATAGAAATGTCGGAGGCTCACTCCATTTGGAGAGATTGAGGTTTGTCCTTAGGATAGGCTAGATCTCTTCGGGACGGATTTTGGTCTCCATATATTGAATATTTACAGGGTCATAATAGTTCGGCGCTGGGACCTGACTGAAACCTGGATACCCGATTGGATGAAGAAACATATCATGAATATATCTATAAACACGGATCATTGACGAATACTTTATTCTCCATCAAAACCTTTTATTTTTACTCTTTACTACCTTTCTTTTTTTAAAAATCTTTCTATTTTCCTATATCTATATAAAAAATTAAAAAAAATGTAGAGAAACACATTACTTTAATTTTTTGATATTAGTACAAAATATAAATATTATTAGATTTATGAAATATTATTAATATTATTAGTACTTTTAGTTTTATATACCTTTAATTATATAAAATTACGTATTTTTTATTACGTATAATTATCCTTAATATTAGGAAGAAAAAAATGGAAATTTTATAAGTTTTATTAACTTTTTGTATCAATATTATTACTAAATTGGCCTTATACCTAAAAAATTAGAGATAAAATGAAAAACTTACTAATAGTATAATGCTATATATAAAATGTATTATTAGTATTATGTACTTTTAATCATAATAAAATATATAACTTTGGAGTTATAATTTAAGGATAATACCGCATAAATAATATTGATATTATTTATTAATATATTAATAGTATGAATTAAATTACTAAGACTATGTACTACTACTGTTAGAAATGTAATATGTTATTTTGTTTCTATAATAAAAAAATTCAAAAAAAAAAAAAAAAAAAATTAAAAATATACCATGAAAAATAGACATTATATAGTGTGCCAGAGTCTAGTAACATTTTGAGGTTTGTTATTAAAGTGCAATAATGAAAGGTACAATATAGAAAAGTGCAAATAGCATTCTGCAGACATTGAGTTAAAGGTATTTGACAGTCAGTTGATCTTTGTTTGTGTAATGTTCATGGAATTTTCTTGAGTGAGTTGATTAGTCTGATGGTCTGAGGGAAAAAGCTGTTTTTGAATCTGGTGGTTTTGCACCGCATGCTGCAGTAGCACTTGCCGGATGGAAGGGGGTGAACAGTTTGTGTGCTGGATGGGTGGTGTCTTTGATGATATTGGTTGTTCTCCTGCGACAGCGAGATGGGTATAAGTCCTGGATTGCTGGTTAGGGTGATCTGGTGATCTCCTCCGCTGTCCTCACCACTCTCTGTAGGGCCTTCTGGTCAGCAGCAGAGCAGCTGCCATACCAGACTGAGAGACTGCTGGTAAGAATGCTCTCAATGGCACCCCTGTAAAAGGTGGTGAGGGCAGAAGGGGGGAGGTCGGCTCTCCTCAACCGTCGAAGGAAGTGGTGGCGTTGCTGTGCTTTCTTGACTAGGCAGATGGTGTTGGTAGACCATGTCTGATCATCTGTGATGTGCACTCTCAGGAACTTGGTGCTTTTCACAGACTCCACTGCACTGCCATTGATGGTGAGTGGGTTGTGTACTGTCTGCTTCTTCCTGAAGTCCACAGTTATTTCTTTTGTTTTATTGACATTGAGTTGAAGGTTATTGATGTCACACCAGTTGATGAGTTGTTCAACCTCCTCTCTGTAGGCTGAGTCGTCATCGTGGCTGATGAGGCCCACCACTGTAGTGTCATCTGCGAACTTGATGATGTGGTTCGAATTGTATTTGGCACAACAGTCATGTGTCATCAGCGTGAACAACAGAGGGCTCAGCACACATCCCTGTGGGACCCCGGTGTTCATGATGGTGGTCTCTGATGAGTTTTTGCCAACTCTTACTGTCTGTGGTCTGTCGGTAAGGAAGCCCAGTAACCAGTTGCATAGTGGAGTGCTGATGCCTATTTCGCCGAGTTTATTCACCAGGTTATTTCGAGAGCTCCACCGCGGGAGTCTGCGGGACTTTAACATCATGGAGCCCGCGGTCTCTGGTCAGAGACCGACTTCAGGAGCTCCAAGTCGCAGGAGCTTCGACCGCCTCGATGCAGGAGCTTCGATCTGGTACTTGTGACAATAAACTGACCTTGAAACCTTGAAACCTTGAAACTGTTCTATTGCTGAAGGTGGAATAAGGTTGCGCAGGTCAATTCAAGAACCTGATGGTTGTAGGAAAGCAGCTTTTCCTGAAACAGGTTGTGTGGGATTTCAGGCTTCTGTATCTCCTGCCTGATGGTAGCAGTAAGAGGAAGGAATGGTCTGGATGGTGGGGATCCTTGATGATGGGTGCTTTCTTCTTGAAACAGCACCTCATATCAATGTTTTCTGTGCTGGGAGGACTGTATCTATGGTGGACCGGGCTGAGTCCACCATTCTCTACTGCCGCTAGTGTTTTGTACGTTGGAATTTCTGCACTGTGATACAACTGGTTAGAAACCTTCTGTGGTGCATCTGTAGAAGTTTGTTAGAGTATTCCGAGACATGTTGAATCTTTTTAAACTTCTATAAGTTTAGAGGCGCTGGCACAGTTTTTTCATGATTACATCTATCTGCTGGGCCCAGGCCAGTTCATCCGAGATATTCATGCCCAGGAATCTGGAGCTGTCAACTCTCTCCACTTATGTTTGCATGGGTATCGATCATCATACATACTTGGTTGATAATTATCATCTTCAGTAATTTATTTATAAAGACTTGGCTTTCCTTTGCACATTAAATGACATGCATAAACCATGTGTGCATGCAGTAAATAAGAAAGAAGAGAGCAACCTTTAATATATATTTATTTAATCTGGGACTGCACTAGACTCTTTAGCTAGATACTATTCTCAAATCCTCAAGTGGAGCTTAAACAAATTATCTTCTGATGGGGAGGAGATGGATAGTGCAGAATCCTAATAAATTTAGACAAATGGTGTGCAATTCTGTTAGAAATTCCGCAGTGAGTTAATTTAAATAAATTGTTGCAGTATAAGTATTGGACGATAAATATATTTGTTTGTAAGATGCCGCATCTGAATTTCTTTGACATTTTAATGAGCATGGAACCTGATAGACTTAAGAACTTATACGTGTGAATGAAAGGACCTTTGTTTCTTTCCTTTCTATCAGGATTTATTGTGTAACTGATATTGATCCACACCATCGCAAGCTATCACAGAAACAAGCTGTAATTCGTTATCTTTCTGGAGAGGAACCTGATCTGGACTGTGAGCAACATATCATCTGTAGTTTGAACCTATTCATTTCTTGTGCAAGACATTATTTTTCTTATTAATAAGTAATATTTAATGTCATCTGCTGAAAGAATTAACACAAAGAATTTTAAGGCTCATTGAAGCTTTGCCTTCATATTATGTACCCAGCTGATATGAAATTGAAGAAGAATCTAGGGCTCTATGTTTTTCAGGGGATATTTTCTGACCACCTTATAGACGATTCGCTGATTCTATGCCCATCCACATAATATACTCTGATATCCCAATTAACCCAACCCTGGTGATTCATTATAGCACCCTTTGATGCCCCAATTGAAACTCAAATGTAAATATCATCCTGTACTTTGCTCAGTCTTTGTATGCTGCTGTACTCGGTAACTGAGCATCTCTCCTGGTGCTCTTGGAACAGTGAATCTTTACCCAGTTCAGTGTAGAGGCATTGCCTGTGAGGGCTTTGTTAGGTTGAATCGAGACCAGGCAGGTTGAGTAAAGTAATTTTTATTCATCGAAAGAAACGCTCATGCAAACCGCGTGCCTGAGTTAGCTAACAAAAAACACAGCTCCTGTCGCTGGGAGGAGAGCTGAACAACTGGCTAAAAACCCACGAACGAACCCCCCCGCGGTCACGTGACCGTGCCGACCAATGACGAAGGTTCTGACTTCCCCATCCCACCACTAGATGCCGCTGCAAGGTGTGCTAGGGCCTGTGATGCGATCGATCACACTGAGGCCTGGTGCTCAGGGCTGCATCCTGGCTGAAAGGGTGAGTGTTGGCCATTGCTGGGGAATGACAGCCCCTGCACCCTGTGTAAACAGAGCACCTAGATCTGATCTCTCTTGTCACCTCCAAATGAATGTGATACAGTGACTCCAACTCTCCCGCTTTCGGCAGAAGATCTCCCGCCGAAAGGCCATTTTCGCAAAATCTCCCGCTCTCCCGCTTCAGATTTAATTTCTCCCGCCCTGGCTTTGTGTCTCCCACTTAAGGTGTATTTTCTCCCGCTTGAAATGTTCTTTCTCCCGCCCAATCACCTTTTTGAAAAGTGGAATTTAATTTTCATGCATTTCCACGGTGTATAAATCACCAAATGCGCACACGCGATACTACATACGTTTTAATGCATATAGTGCATACATGTATAATGTGCGTGCTAGGCGCTCTACCTCCCCCCCCCCCCCCCCGGACCCCGGCCGCAAGGGACTTCGCGCTTCGCGCTCGTGATGTGCGCTTTGCGCACATGAGTTTGGAGTCTCCAGTTTCCTAGGGGATCCAGGCGGGAGAATCTCCAGATCAGAAGGTGCTTGGGGTTGGAGTCTCTGGTGATAACATCTCCATTTCTCCTAGCTTGGCCACTTGGCATATCCAGATCAGAAATATTTTTTGTGGTAACAAGCTGAACTAAGAGGAAAAGACAGTAGCTTCCAACATCTGCGATGGGTGACGAGCGAGCTGGTAGGATTCATGAGCTCTGTAAACACGGAGCAGCTTCCATCAACCCCCAGTAATAGCATCACCTCAGCACTGTGTGCCAACAGCACTTTCCCTGGCTCAATGAATATTATACCCCACAGACAGCCCCTCCCTTCAGTTGTGGGCCATACATTGTTGGGTTTGTGTCAAATTCCCATTTCAGCATCAGGATCATTGGATTCTGCACCAAGTTCCCAGTACAACAATGAGCAACAGCAGGGAGGGCAGCAGTACATAGTAGAGTAAATTATGGATCCCAGTATGTATAATGCTCTAATGACACATATAACGCTGATTCCATTAGTGCTCTCTTCCTGACAATGCAAACTGAACGCTAAGTGATGCACTAGTGTACATGTATTTGTTTTACGTCTTTGCCATGAATGTATGAGTCTTTTTTCATCCAGTATCCAACTTTGAACATATCTTTGTTCATCTACATACAACAATATTCCTTGTGTTTGTCTGCCTAAATCTGTCTTCCGTCCCATCTATTCTGTGTCACTTTGAAATTATTACCCTTCCTTGAAGGTGATGAGGAGCTGGTCCAAGAAGTTCTCTTTGATGCCGTGGTAACTGCTCCAATTGAAGCGTACTGGACAGCCATTGCCATGAATATTTCTGAGTAAGCATAGTCATTACAAAAAACATTGTTTTAAATATATAATATATTTGTAAACTACTCACATCAGAATTTAACAGACCCCCAGGTTTATATAAAAAAGGAAGTTGAAACAAAGATATTATCGGGATTTTTAAAGAATATTTCTGGTTAAAAAATTTATTAATTTAATTGTACCCTCAAAACAATTAATTTTGATGTGTGTGCTTACTGCATATAAACATATTTGCCGATATGCCTGCTGTATCATACATATCTTAAATTATTGCTGGTTCTTGTTTTATATTAATTATGGGTTTCTGGATGTGCTCATTTGTAATTTGTTAAATTTCTTGCTGTTCCATAATTCTGCCAAGTAATTCATAGTTGTTTTTTAAGTTTATTTAATTGTTATCCACAGCTTATTAATTTGTACTTTGCCGTACTTTGATGTGTTACTGTTACATAGAATCATTGTCAAAAGTGCCCTCTATACTATTATTTTATTAATTTGTTGCTCCGGTCTCTGTTCCATCTATTTATTGACTTGGCGGTGTATTACATGTTTTATCATTTACACAAAAAAGAATTGATTAGCTAAGATCAAGGACAAACAAGAAGAATTGAAATGTAATACTGCTCACTGGGCACGATAGCCATTATTTTCTTCTCAGCAAACAAGCCTAATTAACAATGGCCAATTCCCCAGAGCCAGCCTTATTTAAATAAACTTGACATATTCCAGGAAAAAATCCTTACCTGTATTTGGATCTTGTTAGTGGATAGATTGGGTAGGGAGGTGGAGGGGGGAGAGTGAGGGGAGAGTCATCAGGTCCCAGCACGGAAAAGGCCCTATGGCCCAGCATGTCCAACAAAGATACCCCATCTAAACTAGTCCCATTTGCCCATATTTGGTCTATATCCCTCTGAACCTTTCCTGTCCATGTACCTGTCCAAGTGTCTTTTAAATGCTGTTATTGTACCTGTCTCAACTACCTCCTCTGCATCTCATTCCATATACCTACCACTCCCTGTGAAAAGGTTGCCCCTCGAGATCCATCTTTCCTCTCCCATCTTAAACCTATGTCCTTCAATACACTACAAAAGATCACCCCCGTGCCTCCTGCACTCCAAAGAATAAAGCCCTACCCCGCCCAATATCTCCCTATAGCTCAGGCCCTCATATCCTGGCAAACCCTTGCAAATCTTCTCTGCATTCTTTCCAGCTTAATGACATCCTTCCTATTACAGGATGACAAAGTGGGAGGTGAGGTACACCTCCTGCTTCAGGCATTGAGTGCTTGCAAATGCTCATGGGCTAAGAACCTCTCCTACTGAGGCAATGATGCTCTCTCAGAAAATTGCTCCACCCTCTTCCTTTAATAAGGACGTACTTAGCGTTGGAACTGCAGATGCTGGTTTACCCCGAAGATAGACACTATATGCCGGAGTAACTCAGCGGTTCAGGCAGCATCTCGAGAAAAAATAATAGGTTACGTTTCAGCTCGAGATCCATCTTCAGACTGGGAGAAGGCATGGAAAGATTCAGAACAAATCAGAGGCGGGACTAATGACCAGGGAAAGGTGGAGCCCACAATGGTCCATTGTTGGCTGTTGAAAAGGCAATAATAAATGGGATATATTTCCTCTACTCGATTATAGTATCTGATGTTTTAAATTTAATTCAAATGAATTACATTTAAATTTGAATATCTGGTAAATGCTTGCACGAGAAGCATGTGGAATTACTTGGGTCTGATGGATAATACAACATTTGGCATTGATTTAATTTTATTATCCTGTTAAGTCAGGAGAATGAGAAAATCTGCAAGTGAATTGCCAAGTCACACTCAACATCCTTATTTTTTCATTGTTTCCATTGAACTAATGGAACTAATGGAAAAGTAGAAAAATGTCTTTCTTGTTTACTTTCACATCTGTGATCATAATTTATTATTCAAATGATTTGTAAAATTAACAAACTCAGTACATTTCTTTTTACCAAGTGTACCGTTCTGTTTCTACCCTCATGATGATAATAAATGATAATACTCCATGCTATTATTAGTTTATCATCACTGTTATTATTTAACATGGATGAGAATCTCCAAGCGGTTCATCAGTTGTAATTATTCTGATGTTGTGTACAGGTGAGAATATATTTTGACAACTTCTGATGTTTCTTTCTTTATCTTGTATAAAGAAATAACGAGGATGGAATTGAAATGGCTTTTCTAGGCACTCGTGCAGGCCTGATGCGAAGTACTCTCTTTGTTGGAAAGGAGAAGCGCTCAAACAAGTGGGTACAAATCATTAAAATGTGTATCCTCACCTCCACCCCCTCGTGAAAATAAGAAAAATAGCAGTGACTTCCTCACACAATTGCTTGATTTACATAAAATAATGGAGACAATCTTTGGACGACAGTCAATGCTATTGACAGACAGTTCTATTGAGCATTAAAACACTTTGTTGAATATTCATAGCAACCGTTGATATTGCTGGCAATTTCACACAACACCATACATTATTGAGTTAGTTCCAACTGAGAAAGCTTTTCCAGATTTACCATTTGTAGGAACTGTCTGTGAAGAAGGAATCATTTACATTTTCATAGCAATGTGCAAAGTTACGAAATACTAACACCAAAAGTTGGGTATAATAAATAGCTGAACATATTTATTTGGACAAGTTACTGAATAGGATGCATACAATTGAGAGGGAAAATCAGCCATATATTTTTCCTTCTATAAAGCCTCACATCTGCTATTCTGTTACAAAGGATGCAATACCAACTGGATTTTCTAAACCTTATAATTGCTTACCTTATCTTTCTCTCTTAATATGTTGAGGCATATCCTTTAGATTTTGGCTGTAAATCCACTCACAAATAAGAATTTTAATTGTGCAAGAAGTTTTTAAAAATCTGTTTTTTTATTAAAATTTCTACTCCTTTCAATAAGTGACTATTAAATTTCACTTTGTCGAAGGAATCCACAATGTCAGCAGAACATTGAGATATAAACTGTTACAGATACTTATGGGATTTTGAGTAAACTTGTGAGGGGTCTTTCAATGGAGACCCACATGAATTGCTAAAAGAGAAATCTGGAATACAGGAATCTGGAAGGTGATAGTGCAGACAGATTAGACACCTGATAAGAGATGCCCTTTCAACCAATCTAAAACAGTGTCAGTAATCATTCGGGTGGTGAATCTGTGGAATTCTTTGCCACAGAAGTCTGCGGAGGCCAAGTAAATGGATATATTTAAGGTAGAGAGAGATAGATTCTTGAATAGTACGGGTGTCAGAGGTTATGGGGAGAAGGCAGGAGAATGGGTTTAGGAGGGACTTGAAGGACCTAATTATGCTTGTATCACTTATGATCTTATGTTTTTATTAATTTGACACATGTCAACATCACATCATCCTCTTACCCTTAAACTATTTATAAAGTAAGGAAAATCCATTTGCTTTGTCAATTCTTCCTAAATTAAATCTTCCAAAAATCTGAAATTAAAAAATCCAAGATTCAGACTGATAGAACATCAACTTTTACAATATTACCATTAGAAATTCTTTATCTGACTGCAAACAATTGAACCAGTGGAGGAGGCTGAGGAGAGACTGGTTGGTGTTGGAATAGGGAGGGGAATTATAATGGCTAGTGATAAGCATTGGGGAGCTCCAGGTGGCTAAGACGTCTGCGCTTGGTCTCACCAACATGGAGAAGGAACTCAATGAGAGTTTACTAGGCTAATCCAAATTTATTTTGTTTGTTCTCTGAGTCACTCGGACCACACGTAAGTTCCCAATGAAACCCCTCATCCTCTATACTCTGGTCTTCCCTTCTCCTCCTCTGATGTTCTCTCTACACAGGCCCCCACACTAATTTACGAAACAAGCTGAAAAAATCCAGTCAATACTCTCATCTCGATTTAGGGCAATCAGGGCTTTTGTGAATAGTCTTTGATCTTTTGTTTCATTTTACAGAAAATTCTTCACAAATCAGGACAGTAGTAGTATTTTCACCATGGATCATTTTCCTCTATGGTACCGGCGGGCTGCTGAAAATCCAGCTGGACAATTTGTTTACTACATAGCCTCTGAGGCTGACATGGGTTAGTATTTAGCAAAACATACTTTCGCAACGTAAAATGTGGATTAAAGGCATCTTAAAAAGCACTTTTATACATAAAATAAACGGCTTTCCTTTACCTGTCCCGTACGTGAAATCCGTGTCCGTTGTCAGCGTTGACGGCTTTAGAAACTGATTTTTAAATTACTCCAGCGCTGAACTTGTCGGGCGATTAAAAAAAAAAAAATTCACAGAACGGCAGTCGGAACAATTCTTCAGCAAAAGCTTGCACTCCAAGTAAAAAATATTTAGGACAGGTAGGAGAAAACGGAATTTTAACCCCCCCCCCCAAAGGCGCCAAAGTCGCGCACACGGCCAGTGGCAGAACTACAGCGCCGCTGAAGGTAAGTTTTGTAATGTACCTACTTAATCCCCAAAGAAACACAGCAGCGTTTTTGGGGCCTGTTTATCTTCTCCTCTACTGGCTGTGATTGTTTTAAGACACTCTCTCAAAAAAGACACAAAGTGCTGGAGTAACTCAGCAGATCAGACAGCATCTCTGGAGCACATAGATAGGTGATGTTTCCGGTTCGGAAGCATCTTTGTTACTCCAGCACTTTGTGTCTTTCTTTGCAAATGAGCATCTGTATTTCCTTGTGTTGTCTCTGGTATTATCACATTGCTTATTTGTAAATACACCTACCAGCATGTATGCATGTTGCTTGATTTGTGCGTGTACCTGTTTGTATGGACAATTATCTAAATTATCTTATTGAAACATATAAGATTATTAAGGGTTTGGACACACTAGAGGCAGGAAACATGTTCCCGATGTTGGGGGAGTCCAGAGCCAGAGGCCACAGTTTAAGAATAAGGAGTAAGCCATTTAGAACAGAGGCGAGGAAACGCTTTTTCTCACAGAGAGGTGTGAGTCTATGGAATTCTCTGCCTTCAGAGGGCAAGCGGATCTCTGGATACTTTCAAGAGGGAGCTAGATAGGGTTCTTAATGATAGCAGAGTCAGGGGATACGGGGAGAAGGCAGGAACGGGGTACTGGTTGCGAATGATCAGCCATGATCACATTGAATGGGTTGAAGGGCCGAATGGCCTACTCCTGCCCCTATTGTCTATTGTCTAAATGTACTCGTGTAGTACTGTTGCAGCATCAGCCTTCTTTGAACATTTTTTGTAGAGGCATTCATTAATTATGCAAGATTTCAACCACTTCCAAACAAATTTACAGATAGAGCAAGACAAGGGGAAAGTGTAGATGAATGTAAGGTGAAGCACTGTCATATAAAAGACTGTAGTCTGCATAAAAAAATGTGAAGAAGCTGCAGGGAAAGTTCAAAATGTATTTATAAGATTAGTGGCAGAATAAGGAGTGGTTTTGCAAACCATTAGTGGTTTTGCAACAGATTCTTCCCCCGAGCCATCAGACTCTTGAATGCCATGTAATTGGCCGCCACCATTATCTATTTTATCTTTTTATCCATTTCATCCATTTTATCCTTCCGTTATTTTTGTGTTGCACGGGGAGCCAGATGCAATGAAAATTCGTTTAGAATTGCATTTACTGATGTATTTCTGAATGACAATTAAGTTTTGATTGATTGATTGTTAAAGAAGGAACTGCAGATGCTGGAGAATCGAGGGTTACACAAAAAGCTGGAGAAACTCAGCGGGTGCAGCAGCATCTAAGGAGCGAAGGAGATAGGCGACGTTTCGGGTGGAGGAAGGGTCTCGGCCCGAAACGTCGCCTATCTCCTTCGCTCCTTAGATGCTGCTGCACCCGCTGAGTTTCTCCAGCTTTTTGTGTAACCCTTGATTGATTGATTGATTGATTGAGAACTGGAAGATTATACCAGTTGTGAGAGATTGAACCGATTGGGCAGATTTCTTAAGAATGAGAAATTAGAGGTGGTATATTAGATGTTTTTTAAGAAATCTATTGTTTCCACCTATGACAGAATCTAAAACTTGACTTGACTTGAAGGTTAAGTGCTTTCAAAAGTAAAGTGAATTATCTAACGATGATAAATGGAATAGATAGATCGGATGTAATTGGAACACCGATACAGATTTATTGGACTGAATACCCACTTCCCGTTTGTAAATTCTACGTTATATTTATTTTTTATTGTTTTGTAATAGGATTTATTTCAGGAAAGAACTACAGAAAGAAAATGGTGACGGCCAGTACCTCAGTGACGGTGACTGTGAGCAGAAAGACAGCCAATGCAGCAGGTAGGACGTTTGGGCATGGGTTAGAATTATATTTGATTCTGCGCGTATGAAACATTCTCACCTTTTCGCTGGAAATTAGTAATTTGTTTCTCTGTGACTAACTCTATGGGTTCATAAATTTATCCAAACACAATTCTCATATTAAGGTATGGCATATCCTATTATAATATGCTCTAGAGAAATCATCATAATACAATGATTATGAAGAGAGTACAGCTTGGACCTTGTCTCAGACACTTATATTACATTTGCTCTTATTAGTAGAAATGTATTAACGAAACCCTGTACAGTGCTCTTCATATAATGTTTCTGAAAGAACTTTGCATTCTCTGCACCTTGTGTCACTTGAAACATGCAATATATTATTTCAGCCTTTATGATCCAATCTAGATTCAACTGGATAAGCAAGATTTTGAATGTAATGAATTAGTTAAAAGTCACATTTAACGAGTTAAAAGTTAAATTTAAAGAAAGTAGAGTATTACCAGATACCAGATAAAATAGAATTGTGCTTGACGGCTGAGAATAAGATCAGAGGAGGTTTAGTAATAGCTTGTTTAATTCCAAAGGAAAAGAGCAAAACAATGTGCGTAGCAGCTGGTGCTGTCGAAACTGGAAGCTGTGAAGGAACAATACAAGTAAACAATGAACACCACAGATTTATCACGGCATCCTTTGTTCTCATTTTATATTTCCATACTGTGTAGTTTATTTTGATTTTTCGCTTATGGATTCAGTTTGAACTGCAATGAATTGGAATGAATATTATACAAACTCCAGTGGAACACTGCTGTTGGCATGTATATTTTTATTTTTCTTCAGAGTAAGCTCGCTATTATAATTCTGAGTAACGTGCGGTATAGATGGGTATGGAATACATTTTTGGTGGATGAAGAAAGTTGAACCACAAATGAAATTTAAAGTGATATTGACCAGTGAAAGCCTCTTCTTCCTCTTCTTCTTCTTGCGAATGGAACGTAAACCAAAGGAATAGTTAGATCTCAAGCCGGGTGTTGAGCAGCCAGGTTGTTGTCTCTGCGTCAATGTCTGCCTGGCCCTGAGCTGCATTTGGTGGGTGGTAGAGCGGGCACCCAGGGATGACATGGTTGGCTGTCTGTTGTTCTGCTCCGCATTCACAGGCTGGGCCATTGGTGAGTACAAATCCCCCACATAGAAACAAACTAATAGTCTTTTCTGTATGTGACAGAAAAGAAGAAAAATGCATATTTTATGCACATAAATGATCTAACTGTTCGTTAGCTCAATATTTCATGGATCCTATAATATGAATAGAACAGGATAGCCTAATGGACTGGTTTGAGATAGCGGAGGTTAAGAGGAAAGTCTTTAAAAGATGCTGTTTAAAAAACCCACCTGCAGTTGAATTTTGAAGCTTGTGATTACTCACCTGTGTTTTCTTGAGGAAGATAGATTGTTACAGAGCATGGAAAACCACTGTTCAATTTTTAATTTTTAATGTGTGAAATAGGGGAATTATTTTCCGTGATCCTAATTAAAATGTTCTTTTTTGTAAAGTAGAATTTTGAAAACAAACCAAACTCCCTTGACTTCAAAGGTAAATAGGAAAGAATGGTTCTTGTGAAAGGAGTTCCCTTAGAAAGTAGGGAAAGTGAGTAGCAGTGAATATGGGTGAGAGATATCGCTAGGATGAGGAAAGAGGTAGAGCTAACAATAGGATATGAGAGGATGGAGAAAAATGTAAATTTCAGCGAGAAAATGAAGTACAAATGCCTGATTGGAAGTTGGAGAACGACACATCCCAAATACAGCCCAAAGTTTTTTATTTTCTCTGTCAATGAGGGCCAGCAAGATATGATTTTATAATATTTCCCTATTTCTCTTCATTTAGTAGTAAATGGGGGCATTAATGTGATTACTGCTACAGTCAAAATGCTTTGGCTAGGGAGATCAGAAAAAAATCTCTGGGCACCACTCATTATTATTAGTATGTTGACATTGGCTAATTAAATGAAAATGCTTGATTAAATAAGCTCCATTTAATCAATATAATGCTGGAAATAATAATCCAGTTTCACAGGTAAAGAATATGTTTGATACCATCCTGGGAAGCTACGAATACAGGTTTTTCCAAATGTCAACATTTTCAAAATACAGAGATTTTCATGTTTTGCTGTGCGAAACCTTATAAATATAAATTGTCATACGGTACATTTTTCTCATGATATTTAAAACTTTGTTTCCTGAATTACTTGAAATATATATATTTTTTTGCCTTTGAGACCTCTGCAACTGAGAGAGAAGGCATTTATTCACCTCTGTTTACTGTCCTGGTAACTTGTTGCTAGTTGCCTGATATAGTCTAAAAATGAATCTCTTCCCAAGCTCTTTTCTTTCTGCAGAGAGAGTCTGCAATCTCAGCTCCCTGTGTCCCAATCACCACAGCTCAGATCAAAAGCTAAATTGAGTTGACATGTATTCCTGGCCTAGCTTTTCTCCATGCTAATGCCTTAAAGCCAGTACAGCTGCATCACGAGAAAATATTTGCATATTAATAATAATTTTCCTTTTCCTCATAATTTCTGTATATTCCCACAAATATGAACAATCCTCCTCCATTATCTGATTTGGAATGACTTATTCATTAGAAATGCCTTGATTTCAAAATTAAAGGTACAAAAATGCCTGCTTCCCGCGCCCCCCTCCCCATCCCCACATCAGTCTGAAGAAGGGTCTCGACCAGAAATGTCACCTTTTCCTTTGCTCCATAGATGCTGCCTCACCCGCTGAGTTTATCCAGCATTTTTGTCTACCTTTGATTTTTCCAGCATCTGCAGTTCTTTTTTAATCATTTCAAAATTGTGTTAGTTGCAATAAAATACATTGGCAACCCTGAGGATTTGAAAGGAAATTAATAAAAACAATACTTTTTTTAATGATTAACTTCAGTGTTCCAAATATTTCTGTGAAGAGGGTACTTTCAAGTGCTCAGTCTATGTACTACCTTAATGTAGCAGACTTTAAACTACTACAGATGACACAGTCATCTTCTATCAGCAACAGTACAATAAATGAGCGTGCTATTCAGGTCCGAATGGTGATGTAGATGTGATAGTGATTTTGATGTTATACTTCCACACCAAGAGAGAATATAGTGGTATTCTGACTGGTACTGAATTTTAAAAGCCTGTGGTATAGAGGCAAAACAAGAGTAATCTTGTGGTCACATCTAATAGGTTTGTTCATTAAATGAGCATGATTCAGTGCTATGGAATAGTCCTTTGTGATATTTCCCTTCTTTCCTGTACTAAATGTTCACGTTCCTAACTCACATTGTAAGTTTATATTGTGGTTTCCAAGCTGTTTTGCATTCTTTGTTTTCAGTGAGTTTTGTTTTGTATTGTGAGCCAAACATAGCATGTTAGGCAATCTGTTGCTGGATTGTTGGAGTGTGTAGGAAGGAACGGCAGGTGCTGGCTTAAACCGAAGATAGACACAAAATGCTGTAGTGACTCAGCGGGATAGGCACCCATTCCTTCTCTCCAGAGATGCTGCCTGTCCCGCTGAGTTACTCCAGCATTATGTGTCTATCTGCTGGATTGTTAGAGACAGATTGACTGAATTAATAATATGTGAACAAATAACTCCACTTGCTTCTATTAATGTCAACAAGCAGTTGTTTATGGGTACATATTAACATAAAGAAAATCGTAATCTTATTCTTGTTGGTCAGTTTAGCATTGATTGCAAATCCTATCCAGTAACATGTCCTTTAAGTTGACTTCATCTGTCTTTTATAATTCATAGCATATTTTATTTCATATTTCATAGCAGTCTGAAGAAAGGTCTCGACCCAAAGTGTCACTCACTCTCCAGAGATGCGGCCTGTTCCGCTGAGTTACTCCAGCATTTTGTGTCTGTCTTTCATAATGAGAAGCTTCCTTGTAATCATAAAATCATATTCCAAGGGCATCATTTTATATATAAGAAAACTGCTTTGGTGATAACACTCAATACCATACTAAGTGTCACACTCTGCTGAATAATTTCTATTTTATGCTGATATGGGTATCAGGCCCACAGTTTCTTTGCCAGCTGGCAGTACAGAAGGAAGCAGATAGTGGAAATCTGTTCCACCCCATATGTTCCTTACTGAGCTGTACTGCATTTCTACTTGCTGCTCCGCCATGAAAAGTTACAGCTGTGATGATTTCACAATCATGTTATTGATTGTCCCACAGGCCAGAAGTAGCGATGTTTGATGTCATTTCCCAATCAGAAGTTTATTGTCCCTCTATCTCTTGTAGGGCCATCTTCATATTGTTTGAGAAAACCTTCTTGGCATATTTATCTAATCCTGCCCCTCCAATATCTTTGCACTTGTCATAATGTGGTACCAGCCATATTAAGGTATGTGGAGGTCTTGATCTAAGTGTGATTTATGGTAGACAAAAATGCTGGAGAACCTCAGCGGGTGAGGCAGCATCTATGGAGCGAAGGAACAGGCGACGTTTCGGGTCGAGACCCTTCTTCAAACTTATTCATAAATAAGTGTGATTTATGCTCATCGATTATCATTTGTGCATGTGCTGATGTTACCAATATGTGTAATATTTTTGTTTGCCTTAATGACAGATTAGTGGTGGAGTAAGCGAATGATTGTGGATAGGGTGCCTGTAAACAGGAAATTTTGTCCTGTATAGTGTCGAGCTTCTTGAGTGTTGTCAAAACTGTACTCCTCTCGGCAAATGGAAGCATTCCATCGTACTCCTGACATGAGCCTCATAGGTGGTGAACAGGTTTTGTGGAAATAGAAGATGAATTACTCCCTGCAAGACTATTGGCCTCTGACCAGCTCTTGGAGTTGCATTGTGTATTTGGCTACTCCAGTCCAATTTCTGGTCAATGGTAACCCCAGAGTATTGATGGTTGTAGCGCTGTTGAATATCAGTAAGTGATGGCTGGAATTTCTCTTCTTGATTGCCTGATATTTATGTGGTGCAAATGTTACCTGCCAACCCAGGCCTGGATATTGTTCGTTATCGGGGGAGTTGTAGATAGTGCTAAACATTGTGCAATCATCAGCAAACATCCTGACTGCTGACGTTATGACTACAGTAAGGTCTGGCACTATACCTGCAGGCATGGTGGATTATAATGCGATTGTCAGAGCCTGTGCTAGTTATTTCCTTGCGTCTTTTAGGAGCCCGGGATAAATTGCCATGGTTTGGTGATTTATACACTTCCAAAGATACTTAACAATTAAATATGTTCTTTCCCTCCCTCTATTTTTATTAATTCCATTACATCACATTTTTCCCATTGATGTAAATTTCTGTGTCATCCTTTTCTGTGAAGGCTGATATAAAATATTCATTCTGAGCTTTATATGTATCTTCTGCCCCTTATCTAGTTTAATGGTTTTGACTCCAGTATGGACTTCATACTGTTAATATCCTCCTTTTCTTTACTTGTTCATATAATATCTAATGCTCATTTTTTTAAATTTCATCTGCCAATATTTATTTCATACCCAAAGATACAAAAATGAAAATCCTTCCGACTTGATAGGAGCTTTATAGCTGGTCTGGTTACACCTCAACTGGAATGAGTCCAATGTCCTTGCTGTTTTGTAGGTTTTAAAGTAATTGTACAGTCGGGAACAAAGTTCAGTCAAATTTAGAAGAAAATCTGGATCAGCCCAAGTTGTGAACATCTGTGATGTTGCAGTACCCCCCTCTGGCTACTAGGTAGCGCTGCATGGTGATTTCAACTTTCAGGCCAACTGCAAATAATTTGATGATAAACATTTCAGTATTAAATACCGTACAGACATTTTCAATTTATATATTTTGCTCCCATTCTGCAGTGTTCATGAATTTCATCTTCCAGCATCATTGGCATCTAATGTTTCTCTGAGGGACAGCCACCTATGGCCGAGATCCCCATCCAACCATTTCCCCAACACTGATGATTCTATGCTAATCCACTACTTTAACCTGGACTTTAGAGTCCCAATCTTTTACCACCACCACTGTGCATGCTGCTGATTTTCCGTATTCTGCACATGTTCTTGTCCTGATGTGACTGTATTGATACAAAAAATAAGCCTTTTTACACCTGGCTTACAAGGGTGCGACTAAAGTTTTGAAAAAGTGCATTGTGAAAGTCAGAAGGAAGTCCTCAGTTGCTCGCAGAAGACCTTATGTTTGAAGCCTCCAAAAGGAATACACTGAAATAAAATGCAGCCATTAAATTCCTTAGATATTTCTTTTTTTTTTAAGCTGTGTCCCATTACAGGAACTTTACATTTCACACGGGAACCACATTGCAGGTCCAATTGCCCACATTGAATGCTGTGTGATACCAACTATTGAAAAAACAGCAACTAACATGCATCAAGAAATAAACACAAATTTTAATGGTTTAACAAAATCCAGAACATTCAAAAAAAGGATATGATTATAATTATCACTGCCCAGGAAAAGAATAACTTTAACGAAATTCTTGATACAAAGCAATAAATTCTCCAACATTCTATTGCATTTAACAGCAAGAAGATCATTTTTTTTCAACTTGGGGACATACACACACACACACACACACACACACACACACACACACACACACACACACACACACACACACACACACACACACACACACACACACACACACACACACACACACACACACACACACACACACACACACACACACACACACACACACACAATCTAATTACTATAAATCAATTATTCATTAAAAGAGTAGGTAATCTACATGCTAAATTAGCGGAATTTAGATGGGTATTGTTTTTTCTATAATCAATCTGCCAATTTAGGTTAATTATGTCACACCCTATCAATAGCCAAATGCTTTAGTAATAAACAGGGCCATTGTAATGAAGTAAAGCATACACATTTTCATCAACAAATAAAAAAGCTTTTATTACTTTGTGAATAAAATATTTAAATATACCCTATTTGCCTAAAACAATGATATTTATACAATGAAAGTATAAGCATCTGCAAACGATGTCTTCAAACTAATAACAAAATGTTGATTTATTGACTAAATACTTCCACTCTGACTAATGAGAAGTGATGAGAACATAAATGTTCTTCATGTGACATCCAACCACATGAATGACTTTTCTGATGTTGCCAGAATAAAATCCAGTTGGTCAATGCATTTTTCTTCATCAAAAATGCCAATGGCCTACTGTACTTGTTTCCAAGATTGGCATTGAACACACATCCACAGAGTGGATCCAACTAGTTCAAAACAATTATTAATTTAAAATTCTCCTGTACTAGCATTCAATTTCATGTTTTAACTAATTTATCTTTTTGACTTCTCTAATATTGACAGTCAGCTGTGAGTGATTTAGCTTTGTAGATCTGTGCGGACATAAACCAAGCCAGTCCAATCTACTTCACTTTATAGGCAATATAATTGCAATCCAATAATTTAACCCAAATTGTAATAAGCTTTTAATCAGATTGGTCTAATAATTGTCAAACTGGTACATAAGGGATACTCTTGAGTTTGGAGAATACATTTCTGGGGAATCCAGAAATACTTTTACTTGAAAGCTTTGTAATACATGGATATAAATACAATATAGATATTGAGAATCCTAATAAAGAAAACACTCAGGAGGCACAAGTCAAGGCTGAGAAAATAGAAATATGTGCTAGGCATAGACTTTTCTACCTGGGATCGACCCAGTACATGCTAAATGTGGTAGTTCCAGTACATACCTTGCAACTCAAAACTAGGCCTCCATATACTATCTGATGCAATGGAAAGATATTCCATCACAATCCTTTCTGTCACGATAGAGAACAAAGCCTGGACATGCTGGGAGCAACATCTTGCATATCTGAAATAAGGTGTCAGCTTGGCAAAGCCATGTACCAAACAATAAGATAACATGCAGTGGACACCGCTAAGTAATCACACAACCGGTAATTCAGAAAAAACTCTGCAGCTTGTGCAGATGGTTCACTCTGAAGAAGGGCCTCGACCCGAAACGTCGGCTATTCCTTCTCTCCAGAGATACTGCCTGTCCCGCTGAGTTACTCCAGCATTTTGAGTCTACCTTCGATTTAAACCAACATCTGCAGTTCTTTCCTACACAAGATGGATGCAGTTGTTGGAGGTAATTATTCTAGACTCAGAACATTCTGCAAGTATTCCTCAAGGCTTTGCCTTGGCCTAATCATCATCATAGCTTTGTTCCATTTTCAGTGGAGCAGATGTCCTCTGTTCATTAAACAATAGTAACTCATCAGAAAATTAAACGGGTACAGCAGGCAGTGAAGAAAGGTAATGGCATGTTGGCCTTCATAACATTCTTGCTATTGAGTCAGTGCAGTGTAGGTTCACGAGGTTAATTGCCGGGATAAAGCAGGACTGACATATGTTGAACAAATGGAGCGACTGGGCTTGTATACACTGGAATTTAGAAGGATGAGATTATTGAAACATACAAGATTATTATGGGATTGTACACGCTAGAGGTAGGAAACATGTTCCCGATGTTGGAGGAGTCCAGGACCAGGGCCTGTTGGTTTAAGAAAAAGGCGTAGGCCATTTAGAACGGAGATGAAGAAAAACCTTTTCACCCAGAGTTGTGAATCAGTGGAATTCTCTGCCTCAGAAGGCAGTGGAGGCATTTCTGTCCACCTGTGATTCTATTGCTGCTTGCTGCTGATATCTAAGTGCCACCCTCATCCAATTTTAATACAACCAAACACATTCATTTTGAAGAAGAAATGTCAAAAATTATTTCATTTCTTCAAGGTTGTGTGGCAATTCCCCAAAATATATTTGATTCAATTCCATCTGCCTAACTTGTCTGTACATTTTACTCGCTATAAAGTCATAGAGACCCACTGAGTCCTTGCTGCATATCAAGCACCCATTTACAGTAATCCCATTTTATTCTCCCCACATTTCCCTCAACTCCCCAGATTTCCTACTTTCATTTTCATGTACTTCACCA
This sequence comes from Okamejei kenojei, assembly GCA_035221665.1. Taxonomy (NCBI): domain Eukaryota; kingdom Metazoa; phylum Chordata; class Chondrichthyes; order Rajiformes; family Rajidae; genus Okamejei; species Okamejei kenojei. Next base: position 45,161,817 of record CM069149.1, on the reverse strand, counting down.
GATAGTAATGAAAACATGTTAATACAGTTTATTGTAAGAATTCCCATTTTCATGAAATTTCCAATAGTATCATAAGTACTCCTGGCTGAAAACAAAGACATCGTACATTTTCTCACATCTCGATGGTCTTATTGATATCACATCTTGTTCCATTAAGATTGATGACTTTATCATGAAATTTACCACATCACCATGTGTAATAGTTGTTTGAATTTTAGAAATCAGTTTTACCAATGAATTTTCATTATCATTATTTATGATTTGCCAATCATTAAAATGCAAATTATCCAAAAGAACTTTGTTATTTCACTATGTTGGTGCTGGGATAAAAAGAATGCACCTTATGAATCAGAGGACTCCTTCCCCTACTCCCAATTCCTCCGTCTACGCCGCATCTGCACTCAGGATGAGGTGTTCCACACCAGGGCATCGGAGATGTCCTCATTCTTCAGGGAACGGGGGTCCCCTCTTCTACCATAGATGAGGCTCTCACCAGGGTCTCTTCTATACCCCGTGACTCTGCTCTCACTCCCCATCCCCCCACTCGTAACAATAGGGCAGAGTCCCCCTTGTCCTCACCTTCCACCCTACCAGCCGTCACATACAACAAATAATCCTTCGACATTTTCGCAACCTCCAACGTGATCCCACCACTTGCCACATCTTCCCATCTCCTCCCCTGTCTGCTTTCTGCAGAGACCACTCCCTGGTCAATTTGTCCCTTCCCACCCGAACCAGCCCCTCTCTGGGCACTTTCCCTTGCAACCGCAAGAAATGCTACACTTGTCGCTTTACCTCCCCCCTTGACTCCATTCAAGGACCCAAGCAGTCTTTCCAGGTGTGGCAGAGGTTCACCTGCACCTCCTCCAACCTCATCTATTGCATCCGCTGCTCGAGATGTCAACTGCTCTACATCGGTGAGACCAAGCGTAGGCTTGGCGATCGCTTCGCCGAACAACTCCGCTCGGTTCGCAATAACCAACCTAATCTCCCGGTGGCTCAGCACTTCAACTCCCCCTCCCATTCCGAATCAAACCTTTTTGTCCTGGGCCCCCTCCATGGCCAGAGTGAGGACCACAGTAAATTGGAGGAGCAGCACCTCATATTTCACTTGGGCAGTTTGCACCCCAGCGGTATGAACATTGACTTCTCTAATTTCAGGTCGTCCCTACTTTCTCCTTCCCTTCTCAGCTCTCCCTCAGCCCTCTGGCTCCACCTCTTCCTTTCTTTCTCCCGCCCCCACCCACCCTCACATCAGTCTGAAGAAGGGCTTTGAGCCGAAACGTTGCCTATTTCCTTTGCTCCGTAGATGCTGCCTCACCCGCTGAGTTTCTCCAGCATTTTTGTCTACCTTCGATTTTCCAGCATCTGCAGTTTCTTCTTAAGCACCTTATGAATTAGCTGGTGAGGACAATGAAACTATTCCTCATTATACTTTCAATAATTTGTTGGAGGTTACTATTTTCCTTTTAAAAAAAAAATCTACCGATTCTCAAGCAATTGTGTTGCATTCAGCAATTTAAAATAAATTCACCCTACAAAAGTAAGTTTTCAATTTTGGTTTTAATATTTTTGGTTGACAGCCTTGCAAAGTAATCAACCTTGTTGTTACATGCATTGGTACTTGAAGGCAACTGCCCTTATACTGAGATAAACTACAACTGTATCCATCATGTGTCATCTTTCTCGACAATATATTTTTGTATTATATGTTAAAACTAACTGGACAGCAAATCACACAAAATATAAAAATGCCTAAGAGGAAGCAAAAGGCTCAATTCTTGTTCCTCCAACTAAAAAAACAACTTCAAACAAAGGATGGAGATTGCCATTCTGCCTTGAGTTCTACACATCTGTCAAATAAATGGCATGCAGTCAGGTTTTGAAGACCACCTCCTTTCTTTTGGTGGTAGCCCATGTATCAGTGGTTGCTACATTTCCTGAAGCTCCAGAAAATAAACACAGCTGGATTTAAGCCTGTAGAATACATTTTGATGAGGTGATTTTGATTGATTCCCTGCACCTCAGTGGGAATTTTAACCAACACGTGTATTAGCACTGCAACAAGCACACAGAGGCCTAAACTGGAGAAAAGGGAAGATGGTCGCTTTTTCCATACAAACCAGAGCTCTCCTTGTACCTGCTTCTCAGGCCATGGAGGAGGCTTGCTTTTGTTCCTCCGGCTCCTGCTCACCATCTCCCATCAATGGCTGCCGCTTTTTAAGCTCCCGGTGATATTTTGCCATCAAGGAGGCATATATACAGCCATATGCTCCAGCCACCACCATCATGATGCAAACAATGCCACATAACACCCCAGCAATGATGACTGTCCCAATGGCTCGCCTGACACTGACTGGACGGTATCGCTGTCTTATACAGTCTGTAGTATGAATGTAGTGTGGCCTTGCAGTGACAACCTCTTGCTTCACACAGGGAGGTGCAGGGACTGTTTTTTCATTTGCCGAAGACTTATTTTCATCCTCCAGTTGGATGCAGTAGTTGAACATCTCGATCGGAATTACTCTGAGATCTCTCCCGCGGAGGCCTTTTGGCAGAGAACATTCAATTCCATCAAGTTTTCCACCTAGTTTTAGGACAGAATAATCAATTTAAACAATATAGGTTTGTACCTCATTCAAAACAGAATAACTTTACAAAATCTATTGCATCCGCTGCTCTAGATGTCAACTGATCTATATCGGCGAGACCAAGCGGAGACTTGGCGATCGTTTCGCCGAACACCTCCGCTCGGTCCGCAATAACCAACCCGACCTCCCGGTGGCTCAGCACTTCAACTCCCCCTCCCATTCCGCATCCGACCTCTCGGTCCTGGGCCTCCTTCCACGGCCAGAGTGAGCAACACCGCAAATTGGACGAACAGAACCTCATATTCCGCTTGGGGAGTCTGCATCCTCTTGGCATGAACATTGAATTCTCTCAATTCTGTTAACCCTTGCTGTCTCCGCCCCTTCCCACCTCTCCCCCAGCCCTCAGGCTCCTCCTCCTCCTTTTTCCTTTCTTCCCCCCCGCCTCCCCCCACCCCCCACCAGTCTGAAGAAAGGTTTTGGCCCGAAACGTTGCCTATCTCCTTCGCTCCATAGGTGCTGCTGCACCCGCTGAGTTTCTCCAGCATTTTGTGTACCCTTTACAAAATTACCATCTTCTTAAAAACAAGTTTATGTTAGAACAAACATTTTCTCCTTTCTTTAACAGCCATATCCGGTTTGATTTTTGATTGGGATGGTCACACCTAGTCAATCCTTTGTCCCTCGGTAGGCAACATGTGAAATCATGAGAACATAGCTCATAATTTACCATGGCACATTCCAACATTTTATTGGGAAGAAAATCATTTATTATAATTCCTGTATGTGGTGTTCTCTAGTGGAAACATGGATTCGGTATTCCCCAATGAATCAGTTGCTGTTCTGTACAAGTCTTCATGGAAATGCACCTTCTACCAGATTTAATAACCAGAACAGTTATATTTCTATATAACCTTTGACATAGTTAAGTGGTTTATTTTAATGCATTGTGGCATTATCATCTAAAATTTTGAAATGTAATCACATGAAGAGGAATTAGCCTAGGTGACAGAAAGTAGGTTTTATGCAGCATTTTAAAGGGTAAAATAGTATAAATTTGAGATATAGAGAGTGAACTCCAGAGGGATAGCAATAGTGGTTCAAAGCTTGGTCAATAAGGGTGCTGTGGGGGTTCATGAATTAGAAGAGCGCAGAGATCTCAAAGAGTTAAATTATTGTACCGTCAATTTGTCACATTGCTGTTCTGTCCAGGATCATCTATCACTAAGACGAGGAATGAGGCTTATGGTTTTGCCTCTTAGGTTCATTAATATATGTTTGTGCTCAGTTTTAATCTTCATGTTAACTTGATTTTGGAGGAAATGATTTTTAGCTACTGTGGGCTGTACTCATGTCTGTAATTGTATTGGTGTGTTCTTCTCACCTTTGTACTGGAACCACTCCATCCAGTGTTTGAAATCCCTCAGACTGCAGTCACACTCCCAGGGATTTCCACCGAGTTGTAATTGCTGAAGAACCTCAAGTGGCTCAAAGATCTCCCTTTCAAGATTTGGCATCCTGTTCTCTTCCAAGTTCAACCAGGTCAAGTTCTGCATCTCATCAAATAAGAGTAGTGGAATCTGAGAGATACCATTAACAGAAAGATCTAATCTCTGCAAGTTGGTGGTCTTATGGAAGATATTTTTATCCAGGTTTCGAATGCTATTATTTCGTAAATTGAGGTCGATCAGGTTCTTGATGTAATCAAATACATTTGTCGGTAGTTGGTCCAGGTAGTTGTTGGACAGATCCAGCTTCTCCAGTGTGGTGACATTAGTAAATGTGCGTGGCTGCAAGGTGCTAAGTTTGTTGTTACTGAGCGAGAGAAACTTGGTGTTTGATGGAATGTCTGTTGGAATCGTCACCAGGCCAAGATTGCTGCAATCCACTTCATAATTTTTACAAGAACAGTGTGTGGGACATGCTAACAAGTCGTCAACAATAGTTAGTACCACGAAGACCAAGAACGGGGGCCCTGTGGAGAAGCAGAAACATGTGAGACAGAAATCAGAGAGTTCAGTACTTACTGACAAAGATCCTATAGCGGAGCAAGATAGACCACTCCTGCTAAATGCAATGGGCTGACGTGTAGTACGCAACGGAGCGGAACGTGGGCCTTTTTATCATCCATTTCCGTAACCCGACCCGACCCGACTCGCAGTGAAATCAACGTTGCGGGGGAACAGTTTGTGTTAATAAATTATAATTCTGAAAATGAGGAGATGATTTTTACCAAATAACTTTTATTTTTACGAGGATGTTTCCGTAACCGACTTCCGTCTCCGCACTAGTATCCTATGGGATCTTTGGTGCAGAGACGGAAGCCGGTTACGGAAATGGGGCCGAAAATTACCGATGAATCTGCCCATGACCGTACTACGTGTTTTTCATTGAGTGATCTATCTTGCTCGCTGTAGGATCTTTCCTTACTGATGCATGCATATTCTATGTCACAATGGAAAAACTACACTCTCTTGGGCACTTTGAATGGACAGGCGTAGAGAGGTGGAATTTAGAGAAGAAGGGTCTCGACCCGAAACGTCGCCCATTCCTTCTCTCCAGAGATGCTGCCTCACCCGCTGAGTTACTCCAGCATTTTGTGTCTACCTTCGATTCAAACCAGCATCTACGGTTCTTTCTAACAAGTGGAATTTAGAGCTGTGTTTGGTGTGGACTGTAAGTAGCTAACTCGCATTGAAAATGTACATGGATAGGACGGGTTTAGAGGGATATGGGCCAAACACAGGCAGGTGGGACGAGTAGATGGGACATGAATCTGGCGACTCAAATGTAATTTCACTGCGTTGCACATGTGACAATGGAAAGGTGACTGCATACCCTGCATATCCACGTGCCTCTCTAAAACCCTCTTAAATGCCATTATCGTAGATGCCTCCACCACTGCCCCAGGCAGCACATTCCAGGCGCCCATCACTCTCTGTATAGAAAACCTGCCCTGCAATCTCCTTTCTACTTTGCCCCTCTCACCTTAAAAGCGTTGTCCTCTAGTCCTTGACACCTCCACCCTGGGAAAGAGGTTCTGCCGTTTCTATGAATCTCATAATTTTATGTATTTCTATCAGGTCTCTCCTCAACTTCCAATGTTCCAGAGTAAACAATCTACATTTGTCCAACCACTCCTCTAATCCAGGCTGCCTTTTGCTAATCCTCTTCAAAGCCTCCACATCCTGTAATGGGGTGACCAGAAATGCACTACCTTGTTCAAATTATTTAAATCTAATTATTAAAAATGGATAGTTTAACACTGCATTGGCCTTAGTTTCCTGATGTTTCAGTCTGTCATACCAGCGTGTCTTCTATTGTACAGGATAAAAAGACCAGTTGAAAAAAATAGGCAATAACTACTGACTGCGTTTGAGTCTTTCAATATTTACCTTTCAATGATTTTTGGAAAATTGGACAGTTCTTTTGCTGTCCTGAAAAAAAATAATATTTGAAATACTTCTGAGACTTCCAGAATATTGAAGGCTTGTGATTTATCGTAGGGACATTCTTCAGGCTCTTTATTTGTACTCGATATGTTATGTTAGTGATTGAGTAAAATGGAAACATGATGCAGACTACAGATGCCTATTTTGTTGTCAGAGGCAAAGAGGATGAGTTCCTTCAGGGAATGATCTTCAATTCATTTTTCTTTAACTCATTGTTTTTGCATTCAATTGTGCAAAACTTATTATTCAAAAAATTAAGTTCTCTGATATTATTGTACTTTTTATCCTTTAATGTTCTTGATAGTTTATATACCAACTGGAGATAACTGCCCCTCATTTTAGATGCTTCAATCTCCACCTAATGTTGACTAGTTAATGTGTCCATTGTGAAATGTACAATGAGGATTGTTGTCAGTCTATAACCTTACATGATTATTGTTCTCTTTTTGTTAACCTACCTCTCGCTCTTTTTTTTTCTGGTTCTGAGTTCTTTTTATTTGCTCTTCTCCTCTAACTCTATATTTCTCATTTTCAGTAATCTTCCCACTCTTTCTTGACAGTCTTGCCTGCGTTCGGTTCTTACTCCTGATCTCGCTACATTTCCTCTTTCCGTATCCTCTCTCTCCCTCGCTCTCCCCTTTTTTTTTCCTTTCCAAGGACTTTATTCAGCAATTGCATATTACAGTGTACCAAAAGTACATAAACGTCCAATGGTTACAAATCATCAAGCATTCATTATAGTACAATGGTGCAATCTTTATTTACAATGCTCTCGACCCCTCGTGGCCACCATTGTACACGGAAGGCCTCCAGCGTCCCCGTGGACACCGCGTGTTCCCTCTCTAGGGACGTGCGAGCACGGATGTGGGCTCGGAAGAGGGGCAGGTAGCCGACTCTGGTGTGACCATCGACCGCTCTCTCTCTCTCTCTCTCTCTCTCTCTCTCTCTCTTTTTCATTTTTCAAAAACTTTATTCGACACAGTCATATGATACAGCACGTCAAAACATAATCAAAAATTACACCATAACAAATAATCATAGTACAACAGTGCATTCATTGTTTACAATACTCTCAACCCCATGCGGTGACCAGCGTCCACAGAAGGCCTCCAGAGCACTCCCTCCCCCTCCCCCTCCCTCTCCCCCCCCCTCCCCCCCCTCTCCCCCCTCCCCCTCCCCCCTCCCCCTCCCCCTCCCCCTCCCCCTCCCCCTCCCCCTCCCCCTCCCCCTCCCCCTCCCCCTCCCCCTCCCCCTCCCCCTCCCCCCTCTCTCCCCCTTCTGCAACCTTTTGTGGTCCTTATTTCATATAATTTATTTATCTTGTCAGACTTCCATCCTCTAAATCAGAGAGATATGAGATAGTGGATTTATGTCTGCTGAGGCTGGCCAGGGAAAAGAGGACTGGAAAATTATAGTGTTTTGTGGATATAAAAGGAAAAAACTGTATCATGGTTGGAAGTCAGAAATAATGAATCATCAAGTTAAAATTATCACTGGGGGAATGAAGAAAGATCGGAAAGATGTTTACAATCTTCACACATTATGTCAGAAATATTGAATACTTTGTCATGAATAGTCATGCAATGAATATTGGCTATTTTAATAGATATATATTTGTATTAGAGGAATGCATGGGACAATGGCTATGGTGAAATCTATAATAATGTCACTGGTCCTAGATTGCTGCAACCATACATTTCTATTGCTCAGATATTCAATAGTACTGTGCCCACTTGTTAGCCCTTTTCACTTTTTATTAGATATTTATACTTAGGATTATGTTTGAGCAATCAAGGTGAAAGGAAATGTAGAAAAGATGTTCCATTTTACGAAATTTGAGGCTAAATAGCTGTTTCGGAGGCATTAAAATATAGAATAAGTGATCGAAGCAAACATGGGCAACTGAAAGCATGTTTTCATAAAATACTAATATGTGAAGCTTTTAGATAATTAGCAGTTAAGTTAATTCTGCAATTAACTAGGAATTTGAAGAAAGAACGATATCTGAAGAAAATTAGAGAACAAAAGTGATAGTTAGGCCCAATATCAGGCTAGCAAAGGTACGGGCATGACAAGAAAAATAGTGTCCTTCGCACCCACATTTTATCTCCTCCTCCATTTTTAGAACCTCTCAAATCATTTTACAGCCAACAATGAGAAAAACTTTACAACAGGATAAATGATAAAGATAATCTATACTCACATGTCCGGGACCCCTTACTCCCCTTCATCACAATTCTACTTGTTACAGCATTCATCATTAATATATTTGATATGATATCCTGGCTTCCCTCTTAGTGATGTTGGTCCGTGCCTTGTGTCTGGTGTTCTGCAAAATAGGAATTGCAGCAGTGTTCAAGGTCACAGTTTAGTAATAAAATCGACAAGTGGGACTCCAAGACAATAAGACATTGTTATTTTAACTATTTATAAATTAGTTTTACAAAAATACCAATGGTTGTGCAATTGTATCAGTTATATTTGCATGGCCTTTACACATCACTGGAGACTGGTGTAAGGTAAAAAGCAACAGTGAAAACCTCTGCTATCTCTTGATGTGTGCAAGCTGTTGTATGCTGCACCATCAGATGCCGAGTGCTATATTTGAACAGACTGATCACAGGAGTGCTACAAGAGGTGTCGCTCCATGTCGGAAATTCACCCTATATTTGATCTGCGCAAACCTACCCTGCAGCAGTAAATTACAAAGTAACTTTAGCTGATTTTTTTTTAATTGATGTACTTTATTTTAATTTATGCATTTTCACAGGATGTGCAGGTTGCTGGCAAGTCAACTTTTAGCATCCTCAACTGCTCCATAGAAGACAGGTGAACGTCTACCTTGAAACTCTGTAGTACTATAGGAGAAGAGGCTCCCACATAATAGGGTGTTCCAGCACTTAGACCCAACAATGGTGAAAAAAATGCTAATATATTTCCAAATAAGGTGGCATGTGACATGGAGGAGCTCTTAATGTTGGTGGTGCCCCCATGTATCTTGGTAGCAGAGGGTTGTGCATTAGGGTGATGCTCCCACAATTGACTACTTGAGCAGTAAAATGATCTTCTGTGGATGGTACACGATGCAGCCCCAGTGTATTGGTGATGGAGGGAGTGAATGTTTGGAATGGCAGAACATGTGGCAGTGCAATGGGCTGCATTCATCAAGGTAAATGGAGAATATTACTTACCAAACAACTTACGAATGAAGGAAAGGCTTTGGGGATTTCATTATACCAGGCCTCTGATCTGTACTTTTAATTACATTCAACCAAAGAGTTGAATTCCAACGGTAGGATGAAAATGATACCAAGCAGCCGTTGACTCTACATGGCATTAAGAAGCCCTGATAAAAGTGCAGTCAGTGGGTATCAAGTGGAAGACACCAAGGCTTTGTTATGGCTTTTTAAAGTGTGGGAAATCTGTGATTTCTAAATGGAGTCATGCAGCACAAGAGTAAGGAAGTTATGCAGAACCTCAATACATGAGTTGATAGATTCTTGTACAGAATTGTCCAATTTGAACAGCACATTATAGGAAGCATATAAAGACCTACAGAGTGTGCAAAACTGCTCTTCCGGAATAGTAATGAGGATGAGGAATTTTGCTGAAGTAAAAAGACTAGAAGAACATGTATTGGTCTCCTTTTACCTCGTAAAGTACTGGAGAGATTTACGGTATGAAGTGTTTGATGGAGTAGTATTATGCGGTTTACTAATCAGAGGCCATTGATTTAAGATAATCAGCATGAGGAGGAGGAGGCAACTGAGTATGATTTCCTTTTGCAAAATTATGCTGCCATAAAGTGTGGAGGAAGCAGATTCCAAGATGGTAATATCTAAAATTGGATAAGAAAAGTTTAGCAATGCATGGAGAAAAAATTGAAAGTTTTGAACTAATTGAACGGTTGCTTCAAAGAAGTAATTAAATCTATGAAGGGAGAAATTTCCCCATAGAATCAGAGAATTGTACCATGTGGACACACAGACCTGTGAGCATCCTTCCATATTAATCCAAGCCCAGCACTTAGCCATCTATGCTGAAGCAACTCGCCTACATACTTCTTAGATGCAATTACTGGCAGCTTACTCCAAGCCTGTCCTCTAGTTTTATCTACTTTTTATATGAAGAAAGGTTTCCTGCAGTCTACTTTATCTCCCTCAATGTTATATTCCTTAATCATGTCCTCCCCTCAACCTCCTCAACTCCAGGGAGAACAGACTTTGCTTCTCCAATCTCCATTAATAACCAAACTACTCCATCCCAGGAAACATCTGGTGAATTTCCTCTGGACCCTCTCCAGTGCTGTCACATTGTTTCTCAACTTTGGTGACCAGAAATGTGTGGAGTATTCCAGCTGAGATCTGACCAAGGTCATATAAAGTTGGAGCATAACTTCCCTACTTCTCTATCCAATGGTCCAATTAATGAAGGCCAGCATAGCTTTCTAACCACCTTCAAGGATCTATGGACGTACTCCAAATGCCCTCTGTTCCTCAAGACCCTACCAACGGGTGGTATATATATGCTCTGGCCCGATTAGTGCTTCCATTAGTCCTTCGTTTCTATATTCATGGTGACCTTGAAAGAATCCCAATATGTTTTTTAATGTTGAGGTGTTGTTTGCAGAATGAATCCAAATATTGTCATATGTAGCAACAATTATAAGTCAAATTATTTATTGCACCAAGTCTGTATTGTGCTTCCTGTCAAAATGAAAGCTGGCACAAGCTGCATTCCCTGCCTAAATCATAAATTAGTGAGATACGAGTATTAACAGCTTCTCATTATAACATGTTCATATAATAGAGAATGTTTTTATTACTAGTCTGTCATAACATTTAAAATATTCATTTCATCACACTGTTGTCGCTGTAATAATGCATCAAACTTTCATTAAAATAAATCCATCTATTAGATTTCAGGCATTGATATAGATGGATATGAACAATATATAGAGGACTTAGACATAACTGCAAGCAATGATGGAAGTTAAAAGATAGACACAGATAATAAATAGGCTCAAATGCACTCAGGCAGTGATACAGCTAAAGATAGGTGGAGTTTAGCAGACAGACTAATGCTAATAAAAATAGAAAAAGATGCTGGCAGAGAAAGCATGCAGTATTAGAAATTAGACCGGTTATTATAGAGAAGAAGCAAAAACATAAAGAAATTTATTGAGGAAAGGTGCCAAAATTTGTCTAACCAATAAACAGGCATAGACAGACTGCCAACTGGTTAGCTATAGGTGGATATAGAGAGCCTGACCGACTACCTTGACAGATAAGTAAACTAACAACTAGTTAGCCAATGAGGATACCAGGAACTGCAGATGCTGTAATCTGGAGCAAAACACAACGTGCTGGAGTAATGCAGTAGGTAAGGCAGCATCTATGGAGGGAATGGATAGGGAACATTTTGGGTTAAGACCTTACCTCGGCCTGAAGAAGGGTCCCAACCCGAAACTTCACCTATCCATTCCCTCCACAGGTGCTGCCTGGCCCTCTGCATTAATTCAGCACCAAGTGAAAGCCACAGATAGGCTCAGTGGATTACAATGGACTCAGATGATCATTTAGGTGCATTACAATGGGGACTCAAAAGACTGCAGATGCTGAAATCTCCTACAGAAAACAATCTCCTGTTAGAACTTAGCGGGTCAGGCAGCATCTGTGGATCTCTAGCATCAGTCTGAAGAAATGTCATCTGCCTAAAATATTATCTATCCATTTGCCTCCACAGGTGCTGCCTAACCAGCTGAGTTCATCGAGCATTTTGTAATTTGATCATGAAAATGCAAATAGTTTGATGGACAAATGGGTATATTGAGAACAAACATGGCTTTAGCATCTGAATTTGCAGCATTTAAGAGTTACTTGAGCAGATCTGACTGTTAAAATGAGATAAACCGCAGGAAGTAATACATGGGGCTTAGCTACTTTTCTTCCAGTTAAGTGAGAGGACAGCTATAGCACAAAAGCAAATTCTACATGGTTTTATTGTGAACGACCCAAATCTCTGGATGCTAATGCCCTCAAACATACATATTTTGGTGTAAACATGATCTGTACTTCATATGTGCAAATATTTAATAAGATAGAAGGAATAGAATACTAATATTCCATTTGCTTACATTTATAATGAGCAACTTCATTATTCGTTCCAAATCCAATTTGTTCAAATGACTTTTATCTATGCAGCAATTTACACTTTGCTTGTCATAAGTGGATACTATGTAAATGCAGTAAAAATAGGCATGAAAAAAAAATTATGCACAGAGACTCTGAGGAAACAAGATGTGATACATATATTTGAAGTAGAAATATATTTAAAGAAGATTTTTTTAAATAAATCGGGTGTCAGAAGTATATAACATAGCAAATACAGTATCAATTCGTAGAAATATCTCAAGCATGCAGAAAATACTGGGAAACAATTACAAATATACTTCTGACAAGACATACTTAGATCTTGTCACTCATCCCTGCATCGCAGATTCATGCTCAATCAACATATTTCATTTAACGGTGCAGGGCAAGAATGTTTTCCACTTTAGGAATTCACTACAAAATACTGAGAAGCACAGACCCTGTCACAGCCCAGTGTTTAGTCTCCAAACCATTCAAATTTCAACAGAAGTTTTTAATGCACTTACATGGTACCTTGATGTCTCAGTTTCTCTGTTGATCAGATACACTTGTACCATATTTTAAGGTGCTGGCTGTGGTACAATGAATTCTATGGCACATACCCAGCTCTGATGTTAGAAGTACTGGGCATCTCTGTTGCTGCTGCTGCTGCTGTTGCTGCTGCTGCTGCTGTGTTATAGATAGAAACTTGAGAGCTGCTGCTCTACTTACTGCTGATCAGCTGACAAAACCTGAGACCTCACAGAAGAATTGGTCAGTTGCTAATATTGTGTTGAATATTAGGAGATTCTTAAATTAATTTTGCTTACTTTCAGTTCTTTTCAGATCCCCATTTGTTCAAATGAATACATCTAATAGCTCACATGTTGGATGCCCATACTAGGTATTATGCATTTACTGTATTTCAAGAAGTTAAGAAAGAATGATTTGGATTTTAAAAAAGCTTGGACGTAATGCGTATAGTTTTCCATTTTCAGGAGACTTTTAAGTTTTTATTTATGTTGCATCTTATTGCAACCTTCAAAATTTTCAAAGACCCTTGCAATGAAATGTACAGCAAATGTACAGCAAGTGCGACAAAAAATAATGCTGTGTTTATTTACTTATGATGCTGTGGAAGGAAGGAACAGTCATTTTTGTACACCAGTGAATATCTCTTCTCTTAAAAGGTGACTCTTTCAATAATATAAGTGAAAAGTTGTCCAATGACATAACTCTTTCGCAACATTTTTGTTGTATATCATGTTAAACATGAGCACAAAACTAGACGTTTAAGAAGGAACTGCAAATGCTGGAAAATAGAAGGTAGACAAAAGTGCTGGAGAATCTCAGCGGGAGCGGTAGCATCTATGAAGCGAAGGAAATAGGCAACGTTGCGGGCCAAAACTGGTCTGAAGAAGGGTTTCTGCCAGAAACGTTGCCTATTTCCTTCGCTCCATAGATGCTGCTGCACCCGCTAAGTTTCTCCGCACTTTTGTCTACGCACAAAATTAGATGTTTGAGTTCAGCTGAGGCATTTGATGCAGGGAGTTAAGGACACAGCATCCGTTTTTCTGGATGCTGGAAACTAATATCTGGCTCTTGGATACCATCTACTTATATTTATCACCTCAGCAAAGTTTCCTACAAAAACAATTCAAATGAAACTCTATATCAACCATCTAACTTTACATCCTACATTATTCATGTTTGACCAATTGCTTTCTGAAGCTTAATATTTCCGTGGCTTCAGGAACTCGAACAATACACACCATATTGTGTTATTTTCACTAGTATGGTTTATGGTATGTTTTCTCTTTATAGATCAGTGGTTCCCAACCTTTTTTGTCCCGTTTACCCTTGGCAACTTTAATGGCACATAACATTGTTATTTCACTTATTTATGTACAACTAATGACGAACAGATACCGGTATACCAGAACCAAACATAGTCAGTCAATGGGAAAAAATATGTACAAATCCACAATCAGCAAATTTACCTCCTGGGTAGGTGAAATGTATCCCCTGGAGGTAAATTTACACCTGGTTGGGAACTCTTGTTAGAGATGCATTGTGGTTTTTATGTGCAGTTAGGTGGTATTACATATCAGCAGGACTAAACCTGAGCCTCAACCTAGTCCATAACAAAAGCAAAGAGGGAAGAAAGCATATGAAGGAAATTGTGTTTATGCAGAGCTTAATTTCATACAGAGGCAAACATAGACATAGTTTAGTCCGGCAGACTTTGGAAGGTTAATTGTAGAAGCAAGGAACTGCGGATGCTGGAGTCTTGCATAAGACACAAAGTGCTGCAGAAACTCAGCAGGTCAGGCAACATCTCTGGAAGACATGGATCGGGACCTTTTGGGTCAGGTCTTGAAGAAGTGTCCTGAACCAAAACATCTTCTATCCATACCATCCAGAGATGTTAATTGACCCACCAAGTTACTCCACCACTTTGTTAGGTTAGTTGTGTCTTCAGTGACCATTAAACCTCAGTCTGAAGTGACAAGAGGTGAAGGTGTTACCAGGAAGAATGTAGTTCTCCTATCTTACAAATGTATATGTGTTTCTGCAGATACAGGTACATATAGTGAGAGTTTCTGAATTAGTTTATACTCTTTGTGCAGCCAGATTTAACATGTCTTTCCAAACATCAACTGTTAGTGGATGGGACAGTTGGCAAAAGAAATGTGAAGGTACACAAATGGCTGGAGAAACTCAGCGGGTGCAGCAGCATCTATGGAGCGAAGGAGATAGGTAACGTTTCCGGCCGAAACCCTTCTTCAGACTATGTGAAATTGTTCTGTTTATTCCAATGCCATCAAGGGTAATGTCACAAGTAGTGGGATTATACATCTGCTGAAGTAGCCAAATTTATCAAGGTAGTTCTGTGTTAAATTCTGGGAAGTGAACAAATTGTCCAGCCAATTTGGATGAGGACGTAGCAGAAGTTTTATCGTCCATTGAATTTGTTGTTAAGTTGCTGAATGATGATAACCATGTTACTGTTGAATGATTCTCGCTTATTCCTTCCCTTCTCTTGACTTATCTCACACTGAAAGCTCTTTTAAAGTGTAGGATCCCGCATACCAATCCCGGGACAAATGCTTCAAAGTTAACTTCCAAATCAGCTCCTCACTCTCATTGATGTTATCTGTTTTACAGCTTCTTGTTTTCCATTTTTTGTTGGAGGATTGATCAAGCAGGTTCCAAACAAAGATTCACCGGACCATGATGATATAATTGGAGAATCTCACTTTAACTCTCGCTTTCGGAAGTTGCGGCAAGTGCAGTCATACCTTTGAACATCTTCCAGATCAAATCGTGACATTTGCCTTCTGCGGTCACAGAATTCATAGGCTCTAGATAAAGGGGCACCATTTGGAAGAAGCAAACACTGAACTGGAGTAGTCATGTACACAATATGCTATCAGGCCAGGTCAGGGCTAGGACTCCAGCAGCGAGTAGCTCACTTGCTAACTCCCCGAAGCCTCTCCACCATCTACAAGGCTCATGTCAGGAGTGTGATGCGATACTCTCCACTTGCCTGGATGAGTGCAGCTTCAACAACATTCAGAAAGCTCGATGCCTCAAAGGACAAGGCAGAGCACAATAGGCACCCCCATCCATAACTAGTCACTCATGCCACCACTGTACTATCTACATAATGCACCACAGCTACTCACCAACTGCTTAGACAGTACCTTCCAAAACCATGACCTCCACCAGCTGGAAGGCAGAAAAAGCTTGGGGACAGAACCATTTGAAAGGGACACTCCAAGCCACACGCCGTACTGACTTGGAAATATATCGCCGTTCCTTCACTGTCGCTGGGTCAAAATCCTGGATCTCTCTCCCTCACAGCATCCACACCTCAAGGATCACAATTAATCCAAAGGCAGCTCGCCAACATATTGTCAAGGACAGTTCAGCGCGGGCCATTAACTGCTGGCTTCACCTGCAAAACCCATATTCTTTGAATCAATATGAAAGAAAACGCAGGTATTCCATTTATAATAATCCCACTGATGAACGCTCTAAGTAAATAAGCAGACCCCACTACTACTGAAATAAAATATATCAATTCCTTCCATAAAGATAAAATGATGAATGATTTCACATTAATATTTGTATTTGACTTGCTGAGCTAAATAAGAATGGATATTTCTTGAAACTTAATGCACTGCATTTAATTTTAAATTAATTTAAATTTAAATCCTACTTCGATGTATGGGCCAGGCACACTCCACATTCAGTGCTATTTGTTCAGAGCTACTTTGAAACCAAGGAAAGTAACTGGAAATAAAAACAAAATATGCTGGAACCACTGAGCAAAAGTAAAGAAACTGAATTAATGTTTCAGATTGGTGCCTTTTCACCTGAACGTACTTTAGATAACTCCGTTTCTCTCTCCACAGAAGCTGGCAGACCTATCGTGCATTTCTTGCTTTTTCTGTTTTTCTTTCGTATTTCCAGCTTCTGTTAGATTTCTGCCTTTCAAGTAACCATGGAAACCCGTGGTTTGTCAGGCTGCTTGTTTATTAGCCAATGCATGCAAATATTCCCAAGTGCACTTTCATCACAGTCGCCTTCTGTGCATAGTGTGTTCCTTTGTTATTACAGCTGGGGCATCAATATGTGCATAAATGATATGTCCCATGAGGGCTTGGACTGCACTCCACTTTCTGTTCAGTGAATCACATTTTTCCTTTGCGTGTCTCATCCCACTACAAATGAAATATCCATAATCAGCTGTAGGTTATGTGGCAGAACCACCTGTGAATCAGATAGTGCACATTGCAATACGGTTCATACAGAGTTGCATTCGAGTAAAAAAAGATAGGGACCATAATAAGAAGCAAATACTTGGAACAGTTTGAATGGCAATGCATTTCATTTGAGCATGTGTCACTTATTCACTGTGTAACATCTAATTAGGCAAAGATAGGCTATATTGTTAATTACATTTGTACAGTTCTAATGACAATGAATTCAAACCCAAAATACTGTAGATGCTATAAGTATGAAATAAAATTAGAAAGTTGGTAACTTTTAACAGCTCAGGCTGCATCTGGAGAAAGAGAAACAGTTAATGTTTAAAGATTAAACTAAATTGATAATATTACTTAGAACTTAAGTTCTAATGACAGTGAAGCTGATTTAGACTAAATAAATAAGGAGATTGCATTCAATATATCAGTACAAAAGATATATATAAAGTATATCAGTACAATCTTGAATTGTATGGGAAATTCTAAACCATAAATGTATTTCAAATCACGATGAGCCAAGATTATCCGTTCTCTTCATATTGCCTGGTTGGTAGGGTACCATCACTATTTGATGTGTTGCTGAGATGTACAGAATTCAATCTAGAGCTGGAATGTTAGGTGGGACTGTATAAAAAACACAAATAGATCACAACTTCAAACCACTGCCACCATTTCACAGGGAGGAGGATTATCACCAGAAAGAGTACCTCCAATAAAGAACTTTGCCTGACAGAAGTCTACACTACAGGTCAAGGAACACCCAGAGCCCAATAGTCTAACACGTCAAAAAATGGTTGCACATAATGTCAAATATATCCTGGATTTCTGTTATGTTGACATATAGAAATGCCTGCAGGGAGTTAGAAGGCAGCGAATGCTTCCATTAATACTTCTGCAATTTTCACAAAACCATTCACACTAACATGTTTTGAACGTGTATAGGAAGGATCTGCAGGTGCTAGATTACCCCAAAGATAAACCCAAAATGCTGTAGTAACTCAGCGGGTCAGGCAGCGTCTCTGGAGAAAAAGGAATAGGTGACATTACGGGTCATGACCTTCTTCATCTGAGTCCTGCCTGACCCGCTAAGTTACTCCAGCATTTTGTCTTTGTGTCGCCCCTCAGGCAGTGGCTGAGTTTTCCTATTGGCTATGACATGTAGATGCAGCAGATGAAGACATGTTCGGCTTGAGTCTGGACTAGAGCAGATGATGGAATCTCTGTTTGAGTTAAGGGCCTGTCCCACTTAGGCTATTTTTTAGGCGAGTAGGCGGTGTGGGTGTCGCCTGTATGGTCGTGAGTAGTCTCCTCAAGGGGCTGTCCCACTTGGGCGACCTAATTGGCGAGTTTAGAAGAGTTTAGGAGAGCTTGAAAAAAATGTCATGTAGAAGACCTCCTTCGACCTCCTTCGACTATCTACAGCTACCTTCGACTACCTTTGACGACCCTCGATTACCTACGACTAACATGCCGACCTACTACGACTAAACCTACGAGTAAAAAAGGTATTGATTTTTTCCAAGGCGACCTTTTTTTACTCGCAAGCATTTTTCAACATGTTACACGGGGACTACTCTCGAGCATGAAGGAGAGTTACAAAGACCTCCGAGGACTTCGTGTCGACCATGCTGCGAGTATGAGTCGAGGGCAACCTCGCCAGAACTCGCAAATTAGGTCGCCCAAGTGGGACAGCCCAAAGAGTCGTAGTGTCTTTCTGGTCGCCGCTGGATTTTCAACATGTTGAAAATTTCTGGAGACAGTCGGCGACAGTGGGTTTGACGTATGAACTGGCCAATGAGCTTAGCTAAACTTCTCCTGGCGTAGGTGCTGTCGTAGTTGTCGCCAGGTGACGTAGGTTGTCGCCAGTGCTGACTTCCTTTTTTTTTGTTGTTAAAGTAATGATTCTATTTCAAATTTTATGTCGAAAGGGGGGTCCAGTCGCCGTTTTTTCGACGACCTGCTAGGATTATGACAGTCGCCAGAAGTCGCCTAAAAATAGCCTAAGTGGGACAGGCCCTTAAGAAATGACATCCTACACATGGTATTGGTGCACAACGAGAGCTGATGGAGCAGAGGCAGATGTGTAAACCCATGGAAGGATCGATAGCTTTTTTCCACAAGATTCAAACCTCAGGGCAATGCTAGCTTGAAAGATGTCCCTCAAAATAAAATCCCCCAGAATTAAGGAATCATATGATTTCCGTGAACACATGGCTGAAAATGGTTTTGACTATCAACTGGGACTTGAACATTCAAGGAAAAGAAGCTCTTGTGCTTCAGGAAGAGCACTGGGTTTTGAAGTGAGCACAAAATATTCCAATCTACTAAGGCTGAACTTTGGGGCGATCAGAGTCGCTGGCAAATTTACGTGCTTGTTCGGTTTCATCTTCTTCATTCAGGAGAAAATGTAGTTTTTTTTCCGGGGAAATAGAACATCAATTACTTCTATAGATTTGTGACGAGTACCAAAATGTGAGGTATGGCATACATTAGGGGAGTCCGTGAATGCTCTTGTGGCTAGGAAGCAAATTGTACCAGTGACCTTGGCCTGCTGAGGCAGATTAGTCAGCATAGGTATTGCTCCTTAACGATCTCAAGAGGGGAATGGGCTGCCCTGTAGATTATGGGGTTAGGGACATCAAATGTGATTACCTCTGCATTTCATTCATTAGGATCCATGGATTTTTGCTCCAGTGTCAGGCCTGAAACTCCCAGTCAGAAAGCTCTGCTGTTGGTTTTGATGCAAAAATAATCAATGTACTCAGTTTCCAAAAGCTGAAATGTTGGTCATACTCTGCATATGTGTCTGTGGAGTAATGTCCCAATTAATGTCTAGCTAAAAGTACTGTTTTATTATGGGAACCAAGAGCATTAAGACAATTGTGTGTTGGACCAACATCATCCAATTTCCACTAGCACGCGCACAAGGATTGTTATTATTTATTGTATGTCTGAGCAGACTCTGTCATCATCAGAAACGGCTGGTTGATTTTTGAGAGTGCTGTCTGTATTGCTTGGAAAAGATCAAAATGTGTCGCTCTCCGGGTAAAATCACTTTTCATCAAAAAAACACTGAGTTCTCGGCACATAAATCATTACTTTTAAATGCTTTACCTCACCCCTTGTTACACTTGTCCCTTTAGATTAGATTAGATTCCTTTATTGTCATTCAGACCTTTCGGTCTGAACGAAATTTTGTTACCTTGCAGTCATAACATATAATAAATTAAAACAAAACACACAATAACACATATTTAACATCCACCACAGTGAGTTCACCAGGCACCTCCTCACTGTGGTGGAAGGCAAAAGTCTTAAAGTCTTTGTCTTCTTCCATACTTGTTCTCCCTGTGCGCCGAGGCGATCCAGGCCTCCGATGTTGTCGTCCACTAGGCCCGCGGCCGAGCCTCCGAAGCCGGGCTGCCACCACCGCCGTCGCCGGAATGCCGGAACACCGCCACAGCTCTGAATCAGGGTCCACCGCTGGAGCGCCGCTGGAGCGCCGGAGCTCCGAAGCCGGGCCGCGCCGCTGGGGCACCGCTGGAACGCCGCCTGAGCCCCAGAGCTCCGAAGCCGGGCCGCCGCTGGAGCAACTGCTGGAACACCGCTGGAGCAAACGCTGGAGCACCGGATCTCTGAAGCCGGGCCACCGTTGGAGCACCGCTGGAACGCCGCTGGAGCACCGGAGCTCCGAAGCCGGGCCGCTGCCACCGCTGGAACGCCAGAGCTCTGAACGCCCGCCACAGCTCCGAGGCCGACAGCTCCGCCATTAGGCCTCAGCACAGACGGAGACGGTGACTGGAGACACGACAAGAAAAGGTCGCATCCCCCCGAAGGGAGAGACCAAAACCTTGTTTCTCCCACCCTCCCACCCCCCCCCCCCCCCCGCCCCCACACACAAACACAACCTAATAAACCAAAAATTCTAACTAAAACAGACACAAAAAGACAAAAAAAAGAAAAAAGACAGACGGACTGCAGGTGAGCCGCAGCTGCCTCGCAGCGGCCACTTCTGGCTTTACCTCCCCCCTTGACTTCATTCAAGGACCCAAGCCGTCTTTCCAGGTGCGGCAGAGGTTCCACCTGCACCTCCTCCAACCTCATCTATTGCATCCGCTGCTCTAGGTGTCAGCTGCTCTACATTGGTGAGACCAAGCGTAAGCTTGGCGATTGCTTCGCCCAACACCTCCGCTCGGTTCACAATAACCAACCTGATCTCCCAGTGGCTCAGCACTTCAACTCCCCCTCCCATTCCGAATCCGACCTTTCTGTCCTTGGCCTCCTCCATGGCCAGAGTGAGGCCCACTGTAAATTGGAGGAGCAGCACCTCATATTTTGCTTGGGTAGTTTACACCCCAGAGGTATGAACATTGACTTCTCCAATTTCAGGTAGTCCCTACTTTCTCCTTTTTTACCTCTCCCCTTCCCAGCTCTCCCACAGCCCACTGTCTCCGCCTCTTCCTTTCTTCTTCCCAACCCCCACTCCCACTACCACATCAGTCTGAAGAAGGGTCTCGACCCGGAGCTCCGGTCTGTGCATTGAAACTGACTGAAAATCCAAAGAACTGTTGATCCTGGAAATCTTAATTAAGTTCTGACCAGGGATCTTGGACCTGAAATGTTAAATTTGTTTCCTTTCCAGAGACGCTGCCTAACCTGCAAAGTTCCACAATTAATCCAAGCACAGGCTTGTTTTAAGTTAACAATTTAAAAGCTTTGCAGTATCAGTTGCATGTTTCAATTTAGACAATAGACAATAGACAATAGGTGCAGGGGTAGGCCATTTGGCCCTTCAGGCCAGCACCACCATTCAATGTGATCATGGCTGATCATCCCCAATCAGTACCCCGTTCTGGCCTGCTCACCATATCCCCTGACTCCGCTATCTTTAAGAGCTCTATCTAACTCTCTCTTGAAAGCAACCAGAGAATCGGCCTCCACCGCCCTCTGAGGCAGAAAATTCCACAGACTCACCACTCTCTGTGTGATAAAGTGTTTCCTCATCTCTGTTCTAAATGGCTTACCCCTTATTCTTAATTGTGGCCCCTGGTTCTGGACTCCCCCAACATCGGGAACATGTTTCCTGCCTCTAGCGTGTCCAAACCCTTAATAATCTTATATGTTTCAATAAGATCCCCTCTCATCATTCTAAATTCCAGAGTATACAATCCCAGTTGCTCCATTCTATCAACATTATTGGCAGATTTTATTTCATCAGCTATTATGCTTTGATAGGATGAGAGTCACGTACCATCCTTGCTTAAACCTTAAGTGTCAATTTAAGTAAAATGCTTTAATGCTTGTTTGATGAAGAAGGAACAGCCTCACATTTCATAACGGTGTGAATAATTCTTGCATCTTATCAGATGCACTACCTTCCAAACCTGCAACAAAAGCTTCACAGTAGCAGAAGGAGAGTCTGATTGAACCTGGATATTTACACATTTGACTAAAGATTTATCGTTTGATGAATCATTGTCACTCTGTTGCCATTCACACCAGCCACATCTGAATGATTATCATTAGCTAACAAGTAGTCATAATGGCACTCAGTCTGTGAGTCAGGATGTCCCCTGACACCCCCCCCCCCCCCCCCACACACATCCGATGTCGACAGTCACTTGCCTGTTGCTGGATGTGGTGATGCAGCATTGATAAGCTATGGAACTGTCGTGTCAGTGATGCCTTGCACAATCCCCAGTAAAACATGATGCCACCCCACCCCCACTCTGTTCTAAATGTCGAACAAAGGAATATGGTGCGACAGATGGGAGTTGCAATGTTGTAGCTCCCACTGAGTGCTCTATCTCTGGCTGCCTGCATCAGCTGCTAAAGCAGCATTAATCTAGCTCCAGTGATCAGAAGGACAAAGAACCAGCAACCATTTAACCATCTAAATGCTGCTCAAATTCAGCAGATTACATCTGAAACAAGCACCATTAATATGTTCGCCTTTTTGACTATAATGCTTTAAAACATAGATGCCTCAATCTATCTGCGATTGTCCTTCACCATCTTAAACTATAAATAGCTATTTTCTTCTTTACGATGCCCCAGTTGTTCAAAACTCACTTCTGCAGTGTTACTGCAGAACCTGACATGCTTTCTAAATTATAAAGTTTAATTACTGGTCTTGTGTACTGATTAGCTGTTGCCAGCTTGACTTGGAGCTAAATGCAAGCTGGAATTACCTCACAGTTGAATGGAAAACAAGTAACATTTTATGTTTTAAATATAAGGGTTTTTTTTAATTAAAAGGAAAGTGAAATGAAAGATTGGTGAATCTATGGCAAAACCAAAAGTGCTGGAGGAACTCAGCAGGCCAGGCGCCATCTGTGGAGGGAAATGGATAGATATGGTTTTTGGGTTGGAGTCTTCTTCCGACTGATAGAGTGGAGGGGAGGAACCTGGTAAAGAGAGGTGAAGGGGACGGGATGGGGCAAGAACCGGTAAATGATTATTAGATTCAGGTGAGGAATTGTGCTGAGGGGATGGATGGAGATAAAATGTAGACAAAAGGGTGCAGATGTGGAAGATGAAGATTGAAGATTGAAGAGGAGGAGTGGAATGTAAAACCAGAGTGATAGTTGGTGGAAGGGAAAAGAGGGTGGGTAGGAAAATAGGGGACTCAAGGAAGGCAGGGGTGGGAGATGATAGGATGGAAGAGGAAAAAGGAACTGGGTGACAGGGGTAGGGGGAGTGGAAAGAAAGGTGCACGTGCGCATGAGATGGGGGAAAGGAGTAGACGATATCAGCGGAGGAGTTGTGGATGACCTGAAATTGGAGACCTCAAAGTTCATGCTCTGTAGGCTACCATGTGACCTCACTTTAGCACTTGAGGACGCTGACGACAAGATGGTGGTGGGGCCACAGCATTGTGTTCAGTTTGTGTCGCCCTGCGAGAGGAAAGGTGCCATTATGCTGGAAAGTGTGTAGAAACAATTGACAAGGACGTTGCCAGGACCCGAGGGCCTGACCTATGGATGGGCAGGCTAGGACTTTATTCTGTGAAGCAAAGGATGCTGAGGGGAGCTTATACATGTGTATACAATCATGAGAAGAATAGATTGGGTGAATGCACAGAATCTTTTCTTCCCAGGGTAAGGGGACAAGAAGTAAGGGGCATAGACTTAAGATGAGGGGAAAGATTTAATAGCAACCTGAACAGCAACTTTTTCACACAGTGGGTGGGTGGGTATATGGAACAAGATGCCAGATGAAGTAGCTGAGGCAAGTAGAGTAACAACGTTTAAAAAACATTTGTATGGGTACATGGATAGGAAAGGTTCAGAGGGACATGGACTAAAGACAGGCAAATTGGACTCGCTTAGTTGGCCATCTTGATCGGCATGGACGGGTTGGGCTGAATGGCCTATTTCCATGCTGTATAACGCTCTGACTATCATATCCACCAAATGTAATGGGCAAGATTGGAAGAGGTGAATCTATTATTGGTCAAAGTGGGAAGTGGGGAGAATTCTTAGCCAGAGCACTGGGAGGACTTCCTGCTCTTCATCCAATTGGCCTGCACCAGCAACGTCGTGGGGCCTTAATAACCATTCTGTTCATGGGTATCCCTCTAGACATTTTAATTGCACTAGAGGCACCAGGCCTAAGTGATGTGTCACCTGAGAGTCAGAATCAGGGATGAAAATGTGAGGAACCTGTTCAGTAGTGATGGTGCAGGTGGAAGAACTATCAACATTGATGCCATGATCACAGTGGAGAGGCCAGTGTTGGGCTTGAAGAAGCCATGAATTGGAGTGATTGGTGATCCCAGTATTACACCCAAGGATCAATATAAAAAACATTTCTGTGAATCGAGGGCAGCAATCAGATCCTTTGGGTACGATGGGGTTATGTGCTTGGGATACTGGTGGGGCCTCAGGGATCAAGGGAATCAGAGGGGCATTTATGATCGGGAGAATCACAGGATTGGAAGATCAGTGGGATTGTGTCCGATCATAAACCTGACGGATTGAGGAATTGCAACCTTGACCTCAGAAAGGTGGCAGCAAGGTCAAATGTGGGTGGCCTGCTCATGTCAAAGTAGGGGCCAGAAAGATGTGAGAGACATATCCACTAATGATCCTGGTCCAGCATTGCATTAGATGGACTTACTTGTAGGAAAATGATCAAAATAGTTGCTTTCAAGACAGTTCATTCAAAATTCCATGACATTGTTCCAAAAGTACCATCCTTCCACAGTCGATTACATAACCCCAAAATAGCTGTTTTCATGTTTCACTCCAGTTGAAAATAATTTTCAATAACATAACTTTAAAAATGCATTATGCGATTAAATTTGTGGACTAAATTTTGATATTTGAGAAAAAATACCCTTGGATAACCTTAAAACCAGTCTACTTTGAATTCTGTGAAACCAAATTGCTCACATATTGTTTAGATATAAGGAGGCAATCATCTGAAATACACCTGGGATGGAACATTTAAACACATTTGCTTCTTGGAAACAGTACATAACATGACTGGAGAGTGAATACTGAGGTACGAACAAAAAACAAAGTGCAGGAGGAACTCAGCGGGTCAGGCAGCATCTACAGAGAGAAATGGACAGCCGACATATTGGTTTGGAACCCTTCTTCAAATCGAGGTACTTGTTCTTTAAGCTTTACATTTCGACTTCAGTCAGAGACTTCCTGCAAGTGCCGAATGTAGGATTCCTTGACACCACACTTTTGAAATGAATATATATCAGAGTGAACATTCTCCCTCCACCACAAACCAAAATAGTTATTTTTCTCTCACATTTGATAAAATACGGATCTCGCAAATTTCAAAAACAGATACATACTTTTAGATCTCTCTTTAGTTTTATTTTGATAATTACAGTGTTATTTAATCCCTTGGTAAATGCAGAATGTGCGTCTCTATAAATGAATAAATAAATACATTGCCTTACCTTTTCCATAGACTGTCATCGCTCATCCTACATTACGAGTGCAGATTTTTTTTCTGTTGCTGAGTTGAATAACATTACAGTTAAATGTACCGATGAACTGCAGATAAAATAACCTGGGGAGATACAAGCTATCTCTTTAGTATTTTGAGCAAATCTTTCTCTGCCTGGAGTCTAATGTATTACAACACTGTAATCAGGTTGAATGTGAAGCAGTCGGCTGTGACGCTGGGTTTGTGTGCTAAATTGATATTGCATATATTACAGCCACAGTGAAGCAAGATTAAAAATTGAACAACTAGGTGGAATATCTTATCCTCAATTTGAATTTTGAAATGAGCTTTTATTCCTCTCTTTCTTCGTCACAACCGTGTGGAACATTAAATCCATGATCTCTTTTATGAAAGTTTAGGAAGATTCAGACCTCATTTGTCTCAGTGGATCAGACAGACACCTGCTCAAGGCAAACGTTGATGCTTGCAGGAATCTCATTCCCCATTTGGAGATGTAATTCTTTCCTCCTGACTGCCAAGCTGAGGTTAACTAATGTGACTGCGAGGAAATCTCAGTTTTATGGTTGGCCTACTTAGACTGTCATTTGGGCAGTTTCTATTTCTAGCGTAGCCCAATTTGCAAATTGTTTAATAGCTGCAAATACTCTGTGAGACAAAGTGAATAAACCATATAACCATATAACAATTACAGCACGGAAACAGGCCCTCTCGGCCCTTCCAGTCCGTGCCGACCATTTGTTTTCCCCTAGTCCATCTACCTGCACTCAGACCATACCCCTCCATTCCCTTCACGTCCATATACATATCCACTTTACTCTTAAATGTTAAAATCGATCCTGCCTCCACCACTTCTGCTGGAAGCTCATTCCACACAGCCACCACCCTCTGAGTAAAGAAGTTCCCCCTCACGTTACCCCGAAACCTCTGTCCCTTAATTCTCATGTCATGCCCTCTTGTTTGAATCTTCCCTACCCTCAATGGGAAAAACGTATCCACGTCAACTCTGTCTATCCCTTTCATCATTTTAAAGACCTCAATCAAGTCCCCCCTTAACCTTCTGCGCTCCAAAGAATAAAGACCTAACTACTGTTCAACCTTTCTCTGTAACATAGTTGCTGGAACCCTGGCAACATTCTAGTAAATCTCCTCTGTACTCTCTCTATTTTGTTGACATCCTTCCTATAAACTAGGCGACCAAAATTGTACACCATACTCCAGAATTGGTCTTACCAATGCCTTGTACAATTTTAACATTACTTCCCTACTCCTATATTCAATGCTCTGATTTATAAAGGCCAGCACACCAAAGGCTTTCTTTACCACCCTATCTACATGCGATTCCACCTTCAGGGAACTATGCACAGTTATTCCTAGATCCCTGTGTTCCACAGCATTCCTCAATTCCCTACCATGTACGTCCTATTTTGATTTGTCCTGCCATGAATGTTATCATTGTCCTGCAGAATGTTCTTTAGAAATAATAGTGATTATTTTAAACCATTTGAAATCTATGTGAACAAAATAATTAATTAATTAATAGTTGTGACTTTCATTTCCAAAGCACACAAGAGCACCCTAGCCCAGTCAGACCTGCTCACAAATATTTGGTGATGTCCGAAATTTAGATGAGTTTACCCACAGCCTGGTCAAGTAACTGCCTGCTTAAATCCTTCTCACAATCGATGACTCCTCCATTATCACCAGTAAGGCAGTCTCTCTAGAGCGGCAGCAGGGTTGTTTCAACATGGGAGCAAGTACCTTAGGAATCCGCAACATTGATTCAAGACTGCATGCTATTTCGTGGCATCAGGTCGAGCCTGAGCAAGGAAATTCATTAACTTTTACCCAGTGCTTCCCTTCAGCAGTCCATTATTTTTAATACTATTTAAGAATTGAGGGCAGTAAGATATGTATGTAAGCCTTGGCAAGGTACTTTGCTATCCACCGCAAAGGAGGGGTTCTGTTGTATGAACTGGCCAGTCCCGAAAGACAAAGCAACCATTCAGACACCTGAGTTAGATGGTCGAGAATCCGATGAGTAATAGAACTATTTGACATCATTTTCATCAGTTTCATAATTTTCATCAGATACATCTTCCAATTTCACTATTTGTGGAGTTCAATTCAATTGTAATTAAAACCATTTTTTTTCCAGAGCAAAACACAATACTGACCATCTTCAGATCATTTCACTTTCTCCTGAAATTTGGTCAAGTACTTCTGAACTTGTGACTTTGACCTGATTTCCATTATTAGAGCAGGGATCACATTGTCCGAGGATGGACAATATGATCCAATGTCATTGGACAGTCCTGGATCAACCTGTTTATGTAGTTCATCAAGCATGCATATCTCAACCCACTTCTACTCCTTGCTCCCCTTCACAGACGCTCCCAAATATTAATCCCAACTCCTCATCTCCCGACATGGTGATCACATAATTCTCCAAGGCCAGAACCTGATGTCCCCATCCTGCAAACGTTAAGGCAGCCAATGGAGCCAATCACCGATGACAAAACCTTCCCAGGCTTCTTACCTGATTAATGGCCCCAATCCTCAGAACAATCCTTTGCTCATTTCTTGAGTGCCTTTCCCATGTTGTGCTCTCTCAATGATCTGGGAAATATCACCCGGACCCGTTGTCCCGTTGTGCCTCAAGAAACAGGAGCTTGGTGTTCTTGTTGCATTCTAACATCTATGTTTGCTGCCACGCCACACCACCCCTCGAGCTATCACAGCACACACTCGGGTTGTTCTTGTCCCCTGTTCAGCCGAGGTCATGAGATCCAATGCACCCCACAACACCCCGCCCACACACAGCACTTGGATGGGTCAGTGGCCTCTCCCCTATCACCGCCCCTTACAAATCCATTCATGACTCTGACACTCCCTTCCACCAAACTACTCCAACCCCCACACACATACCTATCTGCTTCACCTCTTCCTTCCACCCCTCCCCTACAGTCACAGAGGTCAAATGCCTCCTTTCCCACACATTCCCAGCAAAGAGTATGGTACTTCTCTCCAGCATCCTCATACATTCCCCAAACATTACCCTCCTCACCCGTAAACACAGATCTTCCTCCATTAAACATCCACAGCACAGGATGGTGTAATTTCAATTAAGATAATGTATAATGCTCATTTGTTTAAGCATCGGGTCTGGGGCATTATATGGGAGTAAAGTGTGCATGGGGGAGGCCAGAAACTGAAACAGTCATTGGCTCCTCATTGTAACACCCTCAGCCTTTGTGTTCTGTGTCGAGCCATGGTCTTGCTGGCTTTCCCCAGCATTATGCTCTGGATTTGCTCTTGCAGCCTGTGGCAGGTCAGGCCTGGGGTCTCAAGTCAAGACCCCACTGATTTCAATGAGAATAATAGAGCAACAAAGGGGAAAGAAGATAATTTGTTTTAATTAATTTTGCTTTAATGTTTAACCTTTAATGATATAGTTATTTATAAATATTTCCATTTGTTTTTCAATATCCATTCTTTCCAATTAACTCAATTAGCTTTTAAATGTCTGAATATTTGAGACATTTAAAGACCTGTCACATGCAATTAATAACAGTTTAAAAAAAACATCAACTCAGTTTTGAACATTTTAAAAGGTTTAAAGCTGACAAATGACCAATCTCCACCATCACAATTCATGTCGCTTTGCTGTGTGTCAAAGATAGAACTTCTTCACTGCAAGGGCCTGGTTTCTGCTGAACCAGCCTTAAAGGACATCCGAAAAGTGAAGGACCACAGTCTGGATTCATGTGGACTATGAATTATGCCTCAATGCTGTTAAACCTTATTTTTTAAATATAAAAAGACTTAACTTTAAACAAAATATTTTTGTAGGTATTATTCTTACAAACACTGGTAATGGTTTGCGTATTTGTAGTTATTCCATTCATATTACACAGTGATACTTTGAGAAATGTTATTTTTATTACAGCATCCCCAGGACTCTCAGCGCCTTCAGGCTAACTACTACTTGAGGGCTTGTGGTTAAAGGGATTGTTCTTCAGGGATTTTAGCATCAGATTATGGTAGGAAAGTTGAGTGATAGGCAACCCATCTTACCAAGAAACTAGTGTTCTGTTTCACAAATAAATCACAAGTTTCTATCCCTTGAGATCTTTGTGAAGCCATTACAAATTGGTGACATGGATAGATGACTTTCTTTGGGATTGTGGAAGGATATTGATGACTGCTACACGACAAGTTTTCTGATAATTCATTGGGACATAGAAGGAGGCCATTTGGTCCATCAAATCTTTGTGGCACCCAGCGCCCACCCATCAGTCTCATTGCCCTGTTTATATCCAGTTTATAGTGCCAAAACATATATTTGCAAGGAGAAATATGTGTGCCAAATAAACAAATTTAAATTAAGGCTCCAAAATAATTGACAGTTTTGAGAATGGCTAAGTTAAAGGCCAGGCTTCACTTCCAATGAAAGGTTTGCTTTGTTCTGCTCCATCCATGTTATATGATTATAACATGGTTGGAGATTCTGCCCACCACCTGGGTACTGATGTATCAATCTGCGACTAGTTGTAATAGTGAGATGGCCTTCTGGATCTGAAGAGGGTAAGTTCAAGGACCTGCCAAACATGGTGATAAGCTTAGGCAGCTAGGCCTCATTAGGGAAGATCTGGGCCATCAAAATTGGCTAACCTTGATAAATTCTTCTATGTCCCAATGCGGATTTCTGATGTGAAGCTGAATTGTTTATCATTACTCGGGTAGACTATTGAACTTCCTTTAATTTATGAAAATATTCGTTTTAAATGTTTTGATTGAATGCTTTTATTGATTTTAGTTTGACAAATATATCTGATACCCTCCACTCAAATGGAGTAAAGGTTTTTATTTTCAAATGGAATAATGGCTATTTCTTGCTCTGTGGACTGAATCATGAAAAACAAAATTGAGGGGCAACAGTCAATAATGCAATGAGCAAAATTAAACAATAGACAATAGGTGCAGGAG
Organism: Okamejei kenojei; assembly: GCA_035221665.1. Classification (NCBI taxonomy): domain Eukaryota; kingdom Metazoa; phylum Chordata; class Chondrichthyes; order Rajiformes; family Rajidae; genus Okamejei; species Okamejei kenojei. The sequence continues at coordinate 45,130,951 of CM069149.1, read as the reverse complement.
TAGGCCATTCGGCCCTTTGAGCCATAAACCTGTTGATAGAATTATAAAATATGCTGAGAATTGGTAAACTAATTTCACAAAGGGAGCTAGATTTTTTTTCAGACCGCAAATTAAAAGGATAAACAAACTACTGGAAACACTCAGCAGGTCAGTTGGCGGCACAAGGAACAGCAGATGCTGGTTTACAAAAAAAAACTAAATGCTGGAGTAACTTGGGGGTACACAAAAGACTGGAGAAACTCAGCGGGTGCAACAGCATCTAAGGAGCGAAGGAGATAGGCGACGTTTCGGGTCACTAAATGCACTAAATGCTGGAGTAACTCAATCGGTCAGGCAGAATCTCCAGAGCAGATGGATCAGTGATGTTTTGGGTTAGGACCTTTCTTCAGACAGGTCATCTTTGGAAGTGAAACACTTAATGTTTTGTGTTTGAAATGAAAAATGTTTGAAATTGTAACCCGTAATGAAAAATTAATGGTCCTGAAACGTTAACTCATTTCCTTTTCATAAATGCTGCTTGACATGTGTGTTTCCAATCTTTTCTGATTTTATTCCTATTTGTAGCATTTCCGTTTTTTTTAATTTCCAAATCAAAAGTGCTGTACATTTGATAATAGGGTTATCAGAAGTAGAACAACTGTGCACATTTGTGGATGCCCAAGCACCTGGCAGATATCACATTTTTTCATTTTGTGGTTGATATTTATTTTCACATTTTTCCAGTGATTGCTAAAATAGACTATATTCATAAAGGGGCTGTCCCACTTGGGCGACCTAATTGGCGAGTTTAGGAGAGTTTGAAAAAATGTCATGTTGAAGACATCCTTCGACTATCTAGTAGACCTCCGTCAACCTCCTTCGACTATGCTGATGACTAGCTACGACTAGCTACGACTAACTTCAGGAAAATTGGACACCGAATAGTGGAGAGTGAAGACGACCTCCTTCGACCTCCTTCGACCTCCTTCGACCTCCTTCGACCTCCCTTCGACTATGATGAAGACTATCTACGACTACCTTCAACTACCCTCGATTACCCTCGATTACCTACGAATAACATGCCGACCTACTATGACCTACTACGACTAAACCTGCAAGTAAAAAAAGCATCAATTTTTTCCATGGCAACCTTTTATTACTCGCGGGCATTTAAAAAAAATGTTGAAAAATACGCCGCGACCTAGCTGAGGCCTCGAGTACTACTCTCGAACATGAAGGAGAGTTACAACGACCTGCTAGGACCTCGTGTCGACCATGCTGCAAGTATGAGTCGAGGGCAAACTCGCCAGAACTCGCCGATTAGGTCGCCGCAGTGGGACAGCCCCTTTACTGTTACTTCTTACAGACATATCCAGTCAACCTCCTTCCAGAAATGCTGGCTATATTCCCGGAGGATCCCCTTGGTCCTCTTCCACATAGAACATGCCTTCACTGGGTATTGTCGTACATCAGCCTCTCTGTTTTCTCATGGCCTGGGAATCTCTTCCCTTCTCCCACCATTGTATCCACTTTTCTTCAACTAACGGCATTCACCATTGCCATAAACAGTGTCGCTGCCAGGCGCATACAATCCTTTACAAGCTGGCTTCTGGGGCCAAGATGTTAAGCCTGTCACCAGACTCCTCATGCTGGCACTCTAAGCTCAGAATTAGCAAGACATTACCGGATAGATAGTGGAAAAGATTAAAGTACGCTCATAGCATCTTTGAGAAAACACCAAATCCCAATTGACCCTTAAGAATTTCTGCCTCGCGACCATTTAGGTTTGGTAAAGTAGGTTTAGGACTAGCAATAAGCACCCGGAAGCCTAGCATAAATGGTGCGAAGAATACACTACCCGACAAACTACGCACCTACAAGTATCTGCAAACAACTCTCGCCCTGTCTGTGAAGCGTCTGCAGTCCGCACATTGGTTTCATCTGTCATCTCAGTTCCCACAGAATTGGAGTGAAGGAAAATCACGCTTGACCCCAAGGGGCTGCCTACGAGTAAGACCACAAACCTGCTTCAGTTTTCTCAAACTGCACAGCAGTGGTTTCCTTCACCAGCCCTGCCGATCTTTCCCCGGTGTCAATTATTTCTTTCGTCCTGCGCCGTCAAAACTTGTAATCATTACAGGAAAGGAACGAGATTATTGTATTTTAACTTTGATTGTTTTTTAAATCTTATTTTTCAGCAGTCGGCGTGCAGATTGACCTTGCATTAATGCGGCGGAGATTCTGGGCAATTACACAACAGGTAAAAAGCAAATTTTGAGTAGTTGTGTGACTCCTCCAGTTACTTCATACAGGTTGCATTTCTTTTAATTTTTAGTCTGCTCTAGCAAAGGCCTGAGGATCATTTCTAGCTAATTTTATCTAGTTGTCAGAGAGTGGACATTTTTTAATTTAATTTGTATGAAGCACCATTCTTATAATCTATTGATTCAATAAATTAAATTTGACTGATGAGTCATATTCAGAATTAGTAATTCACAAATTACTAATAATATATTTAGTAATTAAAATAATAGTTATATCATTTATAATCTTGAGTAAATGTACAAAAATACCACGTTTGCTTGATTATATAGATTTTTCTCATTGTGCGCTATATTGTGTATCAAAATAATGAAATAACAATATTTCCAATGAAGGCAAATTAGCCAGAACAGTACAGCAGGTGATCAGGCCCTTCAGCCCAGATGAACTGTGCCCAACGTGATGCCAAGTCCAACTCTCATCTGCTTGCACATAATCCATATCCCTCCATTCCCCACCCTCTGTGTAAAAATACCTGCCCTTTAAACTTCGCCCATTCACCTTAAAACTATGCCTCAAGTCTTTTTTTCCTTCAATCCTGGGGAAATAGGTTCTGACTGTCTACCCTATTCATGCCTCTCATAATTGTATCTACTTCCATCAGATCTCCTAACAACCTCTGGCGTTCCAGAGAAAACAATCCAAGTCTGTCCAACCCCTCCATTAGCTAATACCCCCTGACCCAGGAATAATTCTGGAAAACCTCCTCTACACTCTTTTCAAAGCCTCGTGGTCATTCCCGTAATGAGGCGGCCAGACCTGCACGCAACACTCCACAGGCGGTGTATCCAAACTCCTATAAAGATGCATCATGACATCCTGACTCTTATACTCAATGTCCTGACCAATGAAGGCAAGCAAACCATTACCACTCGATCTATCTATGTTGCCACCTTCAGGGAGTTACGAACTTGAACCTCAAGAGCTGTGGATTTATCAAATGCATTTGTGGTCCAAATCTGGATCAGGGCTTTGTTGTTTAATGGGTGTACATAACAACCAGAGTGCCATAACCTATTAAACATAGCAGAGAGCGAGAGAGAAAGAAAACACTGCTTGTTAAATATCTCTACAGTGTCTGGATCTTTTGACAGAGGGTGCACAGACAAATACCTGAGTTGATATGTAACAAGGAGTGGATTGTCTAACGTAGCACAGAATGATCATGCATACGTCTTATGCATTATTTTCAAAGAGTGTGACATTAAATTTATAGATTTTACATTAAATATTTGAAATTATACCATTGTATATTATCAATTTACAATGTTTTACGATTCCTTGCTCAACATGCTCAACACATTGAGGAGAAATTCTTTGCTCGAAATACATGATACATTGGTATAATAGTTATATATCCACATGCAATTCCACAAATATTGATGGAATAGTAAGTAGTATTCCAGAAAATGCAAGTGGATGTTGTGTACAAGCCACCTAACAGTAGTAGTGGAGTTGGGGATTACATCAAACAGGAAATTAGAAATGCGTGCAACAAGGGTAAAACAGTTATAATGGATGACTTCAATCTACATATAGATTGGGTGAATCAAATGGGCAGGGGTGCTGAGGAAGAGGATTTCTTGGAATGTATGCGGGATAGTTTTCTAAACCAACATGTAGAGGAACCAACGAGAGAGCAGGCTATTCTAGACTGGGTATTGAGTAATGAGGAAGGGTTAGTTAGCAGTCTTGTTGTGCGTGGCCCCTTGGGCAAGAGTGACCATAATATGGTTGAGTTCTTCATTAGGATGGAGAGTGACATAATTAAGCCAGAAACAAGGGTTCTGAACTTAAACAAAGGTAACTTTGAAGGTATGAGAAGTGAATTGGTCAAGATAGACTGGCAAGTGATTCTTAAAGGGTTGACAGTGGATATGCAATGGAAGGTATTTAAAGACTGCATGGATGAACTACAACAATTGTTCATCCCAGTTTGGCAAAAGAATAAATCAGGGCAGGTAGTGCATCCATGGATAACAAGGGATAGTATTAAAACAAAAGATGAAGCATACAAATTAGCCAGAAAAAGCAGCCTACCAGACGACTGGGAGAAATTCAGAGTTCAGCAGAGGAGGACAAAGGGCTTAATTAGGAAAGGGAAAATAGATTATGAGAGAAAACTGGCAGGGAACATAAAAACTGACTGCAAATGTTTTTATAGATATGTGAAGAGAAAGAGATTAATTAAAACAAATGTAGGTCCCTTGCAGTCAGAAACAGGTAAATTGATCATGGGGAACAAGGACATGGCAGACCAATTGAATAACTACTTTGGTTCTGTCTTCACTAAGGAAGACATAAATAATCTGCCGGAAATAGCAGGGGACCGGGGGTCAAATAAGGTGGAGGAACTGAGTGAAATCCAGGTTAGCCGAGAAGTGGTGTTCGGTAAATTGAATGGATTAAAGGCCGATAAATCCCCAGGACCAGATAGTCTGCATCCCAGAGTACTCAAGGAAGTAGCCACAGAAATAGTGGATGCATTAGTGATAATTTTTCAAAATTCCTTAGATTCTGGAGTAGTTCCTGAGGATTGGAGGGTAGCTAATGTAACCCCACTTTTTAAAAAAGGAGGGAGAGAGAAAACGGGGAATTACAGACCAGTTAGTCTAACATCGGTAGTGGGGAAACTGCTAGAGTCAGTTATTAAAGATGGGATAGCAGTACATTTGGAAAGTGTGAAATCATTAGACAAGGTCAGCATAGATTTACGAAAGGTAAATCATGTCTGACGAATCTTATAGAATTTTTTGAGGATGTAACTAGCAGAGTGAATAAGGGAGAACCAGTGGATGTGTTATATCTAGACTTTCAGAAGGCTTTCGACAAGGTCCTACATAAGAGATTAGTATACAAACCCTTAAAGCACACGGTATTGGGGGTTCAGTATTGATGTGGATAGAAGAACTGGCTGCAGACAGGAAGCAAAGATAGGAGTAAATGGGTCCTTTTCAGAATGGCAGGCAGTGACTAGTGGGGTACCGCAAGGCTCAGTGCTGGGACCCCAGCTATTTGCAATATATATTAATGATTTGGACAAGGGAATTGAATGCAACATCTCCAAGTTTGTGGATGACACTAAGCTGGGGGGTAGTGTTAGGTGTGAGGAGGATGCTAGGAGGCTGCAAGGTGACTTGGATAGGCTGAGTGAGTGGGCAAATGCATGGCAGATGCAGTATAATGTGGATAAATGTGAGGTTATCCACTTTGGTGGCAAAAACAGGAGGGTAGACTATTATCTTAATGGTGGCAAATTAGGAAAAGGGGAGATGCAACGAGACCTGGGTGTCATGGTACACCAATCATTGAAAGTAGGCATGCAGGTGCAGCAGGCAGTGAAGAAAGCAAATGGTTATGTTAGCATTCATAGCGAAAGGATTTGAGTATAGGAGCATGGAGGTTCTAACTGCAGTTGTACAGGGCCTTGGTGAGACCACACCTGGAGTAATTGCGTATAATTTTGGTCTCCAAATCTGAGAGAAAGACATTCTTGCCATTAAGGAGGTATAGAGAAGGTTCCACCAGACTGATTCCTGGGATGTCAGGACTTTCATATGAGGAAAGACCGGATAGACTTGGCTTGTACTCGCTAGAATTTAGAAGACTGAGGGGGGATCTTATAGAAACTTATAAAATTCTTAAGGGTTGGATAGGCCTAGATGCAGGAAGATTGTTCCCGATGTTGGGAGTCTCCAGAACAAGGGATCACAGTCTAAGGATAAGGGGGAATTCCTTTACGACCGAGATGAGGAAAACATTTTTCACACAGAGAGTGGTGAGTCTCTGGAATTCTCTGCCACAGAAGGTAGTTGAAGCCAGTTCATTGGCTATATTTAAGAGGGAGTTAGATGTGGCCCTTGTGGCTAAAGGGATCAGGGGGTATGGAGAGAAGGCAGGTACAGGATACTGAGTTGGATGATCAGCCATGATCATATTGAATGGCGGTGCAGGCTCGAAGGGCCGAATGGCCTACTCCTGCACCTATTTTCTATGTTTCTTTGTAGTATAGTTAAGAACATAACATTATATTGCAACATTTACAGTTTATGCAAATAGACAAAACCGTGATGAATAGATTTCAGCAGTGATGTCAATATATATCCAAGTACAATACTGAATTATTTAAATTGTAAAAAAGCTAGGAACTGTGAAAGAAATCACTGGGATCCATGCGCAGAGGTCTCTACAAAGTACCGGTGAGCTACAACAAATAATCAGAAGAATAATGCTGGGAAGAAACCCTATATTCAAAGTGAGAGAATAATAATAACAATATCAACATCTGTAGAAATCACAGTTAGACCATACCTGGAGTGTTGTGTATAATCTGGCCAGTGTAATGTTACCGGGTGTCCTAGATTTGAGGTTTGTGTTCCTGGAATGCAGAAGGTAAAGGGACAGTACGGTTGAGATTTTCAAGGTTTTTAAAGCTATTAGAGCAGATATGCACTTCCATACACAGCATGTCTAGTGTAAAGAGACATAATAACCTGAAATCAGAGATAGACGAACAAAAAATATGTTGGGAAATATTTCTTCCCAATAAAGAATAGTAACATTATAAAACTTCCAGCTTCAAAAGGCAGTAGATGTTCCTGCTAGTACCATCGGTGCTAATATTCCCATGACCACTTCATTCATCAGGTACACTTCCAGATGCCCCTTCAATTCATATATTCCAGCATGTGGTGCCTTGGGGATTCTGAAATATTTTCGTACTGTGGCTCCTTGCCACTGCTTGATATTTTCTAAATGGGTCGTCTTTAATTTTTCTCGTTCTTTTCTCCTTTGACTGGATCTTGAAATGTTACTTTGCAGGGGTTGCCGTTCCTCATATCGTAGCCAAATTATTTTTTAGCTTTCCCTTTTTAAAGGTTTTTTAAAAGGCCATTCGGACAAAGGGCCCCCAGATCCAAATTGTCAATTGATTCTCCTGCCGCAGATACTGCCTGACCTGCTGAGTGCTTCCAGCACTTTCTGTTTTGGTTGAGAAAACCATCTTGTGTTTCAGCTTCAGAGTTATTGGTCCACTGTATTCATTCATTTGTCTTCTCCTTTGGAAATGAAATTCTCAGAAATATATTATAATATTACCTTTCATATCAGCCATCTGAGTATGTTTTACCAAATTATTCCCTTCCTTTTTACTGCCAGCAGGGCTAACAGGGGAATATTTTCTTATATTCCCCTTTCTAGCCAACCCCTATGAGTTTTACCTGTTTAAACAGCGGGAATATAACCTTATATTCCCCTGGTCTCCACATCCGGGAACGTGACGCTGCGTGACGGCAACGTGACGCTGCGTGGGAAATTTAAAATTTATTCTAAAAAAAAATGGCTGCCGGTTGCGAGAAAAGGTTCCCGTTTTAAAAGTTCGACCTTCACATTGTCACATAAATGAATGACATAAATTACATAAATGAAACATAAATGTTACATTGTTTTAGTACCCTTATTTACAATGTTGCAATGGTTTTAGTACCCTTATTTAGTACCCTTATTTACAATGTTGCAATGCATATTGCAAAATGTATATATACATTCATATCATATGAGATGTTCAGATTTTCCTCTAGATGTCTGATAATGGGTAATAATAACAATATTGACTGTCCTCTTTCGGGAGATACGACATATATTGCCCTCACTAGATCCATATTGCCCTCGTCTTCGACTCGGGCAATATGAATCTACTTCAGGCAATATATATCCCTCAAGGCCGTCAATATTCTATTAATATTACATTTCAAATGGTCAGAACTCTGAACACTTTGATATCATTTTGCTTCATCGCAATACAGAAAACATAACATGGAATTCTTTGCTCGATAAGATCCATTAGCTATTTATCTTAAGGATGTTCGCAAGGATATTTTGAAGTCTGAATCCCTGATGTATGTTATTTTAGGATGCTTCTATATTAAAAATGATTGCATTAAGAATGGAAGATAATAAAGGACCTTATTAAGGCATGTGCATAAGCTGTTGAAACCAAATAGTTTCCATGGGAATGGCTGCTGATAATGTAATATTGTGTTGTGCATAAGTTATTAATGCTGATCCTGTGCTCTGCAGCAATGACTACACTGAGCAGAGTGGGAGATTCTCTCCTTCAGCAAAAAGCAATCATCACCACATGCAGGGTCTCAACAATCTGCCTTGGCCAGATTTATTTCTGCAGTTTTTTCAGTGTTGTTTTAATTTCAAAATCTTGTCATTCGCGCTGGTAACATCTAATTTTGTATCCTCATCTCCGGATTTCATACAATCAGAGAAAAATGGTTAGTTGTGAAAGTAACAGCACCGCTCTCGGAGGTTGCTGTCTTAATTACGCAAGATTGAAATAGTTCATCCATGAAGATGCCTCATGCAAGTGAACAGAGCAGTGAACACAAACATGGGCATATATTAATACCACAATAAGAATGTGGCCAGGTCCATTCGTACGTGTATGGGAAGGTGTGGACACTATAATGGCAACAAGGGGCACAAATATCTGTCAGTAGATTTGACTGCTGAGTATTTCATAGTAGTCTTCAGATCAGTGGATCCAGAGGCATGCCAAAGAACTGCACCGAGGATATGTTGTTTGAACTGCGCCAAAGCTGATATGTTGATGCTAGTGAACACTTGATGAGTGTTGTATAAAAGCTTGTTGAGGAATGTTATATGTTGATGCATGTTTGATTTTAACTCTATATTTGATTAATATGCTGTGATATTATTAAACTTTATTTATTTCGGACTCAAGGTCCAGACAAGGGACATTACATAAAATACATTGCATATAAATACACCATAAAATACATATAGTATATAACTTATAAAAGCATGAATTAGCAAGCACTTATAAATTATATACAAAAAACACAATACATGATTTAAAATCCAGAATATAAAAGAAAGATCAGTTTGCTTTGAAGTATACTTGTGTCTATTCATGTATAATGGCAAAGCAGATTATATTGATTTATACTGGTCTATAAACTGGTTTATACTTGTTTTCCTCTTCTTGCACCCCACTGCTTACCCTGCCTGTTTCTGCTCTGCAGTCCAATCACACTGATGTAAGTGGAATTTTGGTGGAATAAATGTGTAGGGAGGAACCGCAGATGCTGGTTTACATTGAAGATAGACGCACAATGCAGGAGTAACTCAGGCAGCATCTCTGGATAGAAGGGATGGGTGACATTTCGGGTCGAGAGTCTGAAGAAGGGTTCCGAACCGAAACGCCACCTATTCTTTCTATTCAGTGGGAGCCTGTCCCGCTGAGTTGATCCAGCATTGTTTGTCTATCTTCGGTGGAATAAATGTGTATCAGGGAAAACAGAGCTGCAGCCTGAGACAGCAATTGTTTCGTTTTTATCTGTACTGCTGGTTAATGTCAATGTGCAAACAAGTTCCATCCACGAGAACTTGAATAGAAGCAAGGTGACATGATCCCAGATGACTGAGATATTACATACATTTTATTATTGCAAATTTACCTCAATTTTCTTCCTTCTAATGACAAAGTAGCATTACAAGACAGATTATTTCATACAAGCTGCTGCAGAATACTTTAGATGGAGAAAAATTACTTATTTTAACATTAAAATAAGCTAATAAGTTAATATTAAAATGTTAACAAATGCATTTATGTTTACAATAATTCTATTTGTGTTGTTAACTAGAATTTATTTTTTATAAAGCGACGTAATGCTCAGACTATATTTGTCAAAATACAGTATTTTTCAGTAACTTTTTCCCACTTTATCAATTGGGATTTTTAAGATAACAGATTTTGGAATACAATTATTCATCAAAGATATGATGACCAGCAATTCTAAGATAATAGTCACAAATTCAAAGGAAAACATGGAAATTAAATACATAATTCCACTATTACAGCTAGAAATCATATTTTAGCACAAAATAGTATAATTTGGCCTGATAAACATGTGCAATAGACATTTGGTTTCAAGCATACACACATGGATACAACCAAGCCACCACACTGCCCCCTTGATTACTTTAGCCAGAATAGGCTGAGTTTCTACACACTAGGACAGATAACAACTGCCATACATAAATAGCATAATTTAGAGACAGCAAGTCTCTTAACCATATGTAAACATTGGGTGCAGACTGGTCACGGTTGATAAAGGCTGTTGAAAAATGATCTTGTTTATCGATTTTTAAAAAGAAAGGTCATGCCTCATTTTTCTTACAATGAAACAATGTTGGTCCAGTTATAGATTTGGAAAAGATTTTTTTAAATGTTTTAATAAAAGAACAAATGATTTGTTAAATTAGAACAACATTTTGACTCATTTATGCTGGACTCAATATTTTCATTATGTGATATATAAATATTTTCACATCGCATTTTCAGTGCAGTGATATTGAAGGAAGATGCCCCATCAGCTGTGAAGATGATGTGAGTTACAATCCATCCATTATTATGCTGGACAAAGGATTTTTTAAATATATTTTGAAAAAAAAAATCAAGAAACATCTCAAATGAACTATAGTTTTATATTTATTATGCAGGCACTAAACTGTTTCTTAGTGGATAACAACGGATTCATTCTGATCTCCAGCAAAGTGGAAGATGTAAGTGTTCTGTTAATAGAGCAGAAAGAAGGTAAATTGAACATGGTGAGATATTTTACAACAGTTGTATGTATTAATTCATGTTCTTGCAAATCCACTTTGAAATGTTTGTTCACAGATATGTTTACAGATATGTTTCTGTCTACAGATATGTTTCTATGTTTCTATGAAATGTGAAAGGAGTATGTCAATGGCATTGTGAATACTTAACCTATTGCAAATGTTTTGTAGTCATTCTTTTCAATGTTACAAACATACAAGTTTAGTGATGGCCATGTCCTAGCACATGGAGAGTGCTTTGTTCTTAGCACTTCTGCTGTCAGTGAAGGAATGTAATAATATGTTTTTCATCCAGAGAGTTGTGAATCTGTGAAATTCTCTGCCTCAGAAGGCAGGGGAGACCAATTCTCTGGATGCTTTCAAGAGAGAGTTAGATAGAGCTCTTAAAAGTAGCAGAGTCATCAGGGGATATGATGCGAAGGCAGGAACAGGGTGCTGATTGTGGCTGATCACCCATGATCATATTGAATAGTGATGGCTCGAAGGGCCGAATGGCCTACTCCTGCACCTATTGTCCATTGTCTATAGTCTATTGTCTGTGTACTCATGTGTGAGGAAAGTAGTTGAGGAATACTTTAAGCAAGGATAATTAGGCTTCCAAACATTTTCAGAAGGGTCATCAGACCCTCTGGTGATTAAATAGAAATTAACTGTTACCATAGTCACACATCAACTATTTCTCACTTTATGTGCAAAAATAGTTGATGTGTATATTGTAAAGTATGTAAATTAAGATATCTGCTCTGAATATTCACACTTGCAGTCAAACTAACTTTACAGAAGCAAAATGGGGAATGTCTAATTGGTGGTTGCCACGGCAATGCAGCTATGTGTGATAAACTGCAATTGCACTGAATTAGTAGCTTCATAAGTCAAAACCTTTACTTATGAATGCTAACTCTTTCATAAGCAGAGCAGTTACAGCACATAACACGTACTCTCATTCGCAAATATATTATTAACAGCCATTCTGTAATTCCTCCTTGCATCCCATCACAAAAAATATTATTTTGAAGTCCATACATATTCTGCAGGACTAACTATATTGTAATGTAATGACCTAATAGATTCCACAATAAATTAATTGGGTTGCAAAGTGCTGAAAGTGCCCTGAGAGTTGCAAAGAACCTCCATAGCACATAAGTGGACCATTTTAGAAAGGGATGGGACAGGAAAAAAATCAGGAATTACAGATCAGCTAATCTGACATCTGTTCTCGGAAAAATGCTGGAGTACATCATTAAGGAAATAATATCGAGACACTTGGAAAGTCATAATACGATTAGACAAAGTCAACATAATTACCGAGTCAAAGGAGATGAAGGGATAGGAAGGGTTGGGGCAAGTACAAGAAGCATATCCAGACCTTCAAAGCAAATTGATTAGCTATCATACAAAATGGCTCAAGTTCAGGTTCAAGAGAGTTTATTGTCATGTGTTCCTGATAGGACAATGAAAGTCTTGCTTTGCATCAGCACAACAGAACATAGTAGGCATTGACTACAAAACAGATCAGTGTGTCCATATACCATTATAGAACTGGAGATAATATATACATGGGACTGGAGATAATATATTCATGGGATAGAGGTTCAGGGAACACAATTTTCTGCAAGTTGAAATATGGGCAGCATAGTTTTGGATAACCTCACGTTTACAAAGTTAAAATGCAGGAGTCTATTGCAATAATCAAGTCTAGAGATACCTATGGGATGTAAGTTGTGGAGGTGGAAATAGGCAATCCAAAATGATCCAAAGTTTGACCTTGGTTTAAAATAAATGGATTGATTCAATTTCAGACAGCTAGCAGGAGGAATTGGAGGAAGGGTTTAATTAGGGAAGAGTTTGTAGTGGAGACCAAAGATAGTGGCTTGAATCCTCAAGGTTGGATAGAATTTCTGTTTATCCTGAATTTTCTGACAGACTGAAATGAATGAAGCACGAGGCGATTCTAAAGAAGCTGTGTCCTGGGTCTCATCAGCATGCATAGAAATTGATGCTGGTAATATTCCCAAGGGAAAGCGTACAGATGAGAAAGAAGATGAAACTAAACATAGATCTCCAATGCCACCAGATATAATGATGTGGGAAGGGATTGATTCTCCTGCCCAGGCCCTCTCATAGATGAACTAGGGCCCAGGCCAATTTCAATTTTAGAGGCCCCCAAACCAAGATCAAGCAGATATATTTAGAATATCTAGTGCAAAGACTCAACATTTGAGACCCCTTTGAAGAAGACAGGCATGAGGCCCATGCCAAATGGCCCTCGATGCCCCCCCCCCCCCCCCCCCCCCCTCTTATAGGGCCTGCTCCTGCCAGTACTGAATAAATAAGAATGGGAATGGATATGCACTGTCTGACAAGTTTATTATGATCTTGTGGACATTGAGCTTGGAGAAAGAGTAGGAACGTTTGAGAGAAAAATGCTAGTTCAGGGCTCAGATGGAAGAGGTTTACCTCGATAAGCTAGGCATAAAGAAGAGGGAGTCTGAGACAATAACTGGATGGTCTCGATCTTTCATGACAAAGAACTCTGAGTCTCAGTAGCTGTTGGATGTCATGTGCAGTGACAGGGAAGGTAAGTTTAAGGAAACAGTTTGCAGCAGAGGAAAGAAAACAAGGCAAAGTAGGAAGCTTTATGTGGTCGAGGCAAATCCTTTGGCGACTGGCTTTATCAGTTGTTCACAATTGCCGTTCGTGACTGCATTCTTTGCACTTGAGTGAATGGAGATGAGGAAAGGTGGGGGCTAGGACAAAAGCTAAAATTAAAAAGGTTTTTAATAAAATAGCTAGATAACAAGTAGACAAACAGTATAATCTGAACAGGAAATGTTACAATTTCTTTCATTTCTCTTTCAGACAGGAAAGTTTCTGGGAGAAGTGGATGGATCGGTGATGACACAACTAGTGAACATGGGACTGTTTAACGAGTAAGATGTTGCCTCCTCATATTTGTTGCACGATTCAGACTTAGAGGGCGGTGGAGGCTGGTTCTCTGGATACTTTCAAGAGAGAGCTAGATAGGGCTCTTAAAGTAGCAATGTTACAAAATTTGAGATTTTAAAAATCAAGTCTGCAATTTATCCCATCAGATAAAGCATAAAAATAAGTTTAATTTGACACCTAATTCACTTTCATATCTTCAGTATTAAAAAAGTTATGGCCATTTTCATACTCGGAAATTAGCAACTTGTTTCCTATTGCTTTTCTATTGACTTAACACAAAAGTTGTGATCGAGGTCAGTCAAAAGCCCATAACCTTCTTAAAAATTAAGAGAACTGAAAGGAATTTTCAGTTATTATAGATTGAAGCATTCTGAAACAACTATGAAACAATCTTTTTAAAGAAGGAACTGCAGATGCTGGAGAATCGAGGGTACACAAAAAGCTGGAGAAACTCAGCGGGTGCAGCAGCATCTAAGGAGCGAAGGAGATAGGCGACGTTTCGGGTCGAGGGAAGAAGGGTCTCGACCCGAAACGTCGCCTATCTCCTTCGCTCCTTAGATGCTGCTGCACCCGCTGAGTTTCTCCAGCTTTTTGTGTACCCTATGAAACAATCTTACTTGGATGAGCTGAAATTAAAGCATATAATTAGTTAGTTACCCAATTGTAACTAATTACAAAATTCAATTACTCGATCTAAACATCTATCCATTTCTTAAGAAAAAAATTACATTTTTTTTAAAGCCTAAGTGTCCAAATAACATTCACACAAGAATTCACAATATAACATGATTTTTTAATCTAATTGTCATTAATTTATAGGCCAAATTGAAGGAATTTTGTGTTTAATGCCTGTAAATTAATGGGCATTTTAATCAGCTTGCGAGTGGGTTTTTCTGGAACGCGATGTATTGGAACGTTGCGGTTGCGGTGAATTTAAACCCCATATCGGCAGGAAACATTCTGCCGGTTTGTATGGGGAATAAATCACCGTTTCACAACGTTAAAGTTTGATTAAGGTCATCTAAAAAAGCAGGTTTATATGAAAAAATAAACAGCTTTCACTTACCTGTCCCTTACGTAAAATCCGTCCCCGTTGTCGGCGTTCATGGCATTAGGAGCTCATTTTTATTTTACTGCAGCGATGAAATAGTCGGTCGATTTTTTAAAAAAAATTAACTTACTGACAGTTGGAACGAATCTTTAGAAAAATCTCGCACTCCGAGAAAATAAAGCTCGGGATGGAAAGGGTAAAGCGCACTTTAACTCCGCCCCCCCTCCTCCCCCCAAAAGGCGCCAAAGTCGCGCACACGGCCAATGACAGAACTGCAGCACCGCTAAAGGTAAGTTTTGTAACATACCTACTTAAAGATAGTGGAGTCAGGGGATATAGGGAGAAGGCAGGAACGGGGTACTGATTATGGATGATCAGCGATGATCACAGTGAATGGCGGTGCTGGCTCGAAGGGCCGAATGGCCTCCTCCTGCACCTATTGTCTATTGTCTACTGTCTAGATGTGTGCCCTGTAAAGGTACAGTAAATCTGTATCATTAAATCTGAGAAATCTTAAATTGGCTGAAAATCTAGGGTCGCTGAACTCTGAAAACTGGCATTGCGGTCTTAATAAATTTGCTAATTTGTGTCTGTTTTGACAGTGTTTGAAAAGCATTTCAACGAGGGAAGATTTATGTGTCTGTGAAATATTCTCCATGCAGGCTTCTCAAAGAGTCCGTTGTCATAAAGGATTGAAACCATCCTGTTATTGTCTTAGACCTCCTCTCTTTCTCTCTAGCTTACCAGGGCAAACGTTAACCTCTCTTCTGTCTGAGACATGTTTGGAGAATTATGGAGCGTGTAAGCAGGCCCTTTAGCCCAACTCGTCCATGACAACCATGATGTCTATTTGAGCTAGTCCCATTTGCCTGCATTTGGCCTATTTCCTCCAATTTGTGATACATCAGAAAAACCTGACCATTTAATCATTTCTGCCGTTTAAGTTCCAATGATCCCATTTTCAGTTGTACTTTGATTTGGAGATAGAAACATTAAAAATAGGTGCAGGAGTAGCCCATTCGGCCCTTTGAGCCAGCACCGCCATTCAACATGATCATAGCTGATCATCCAAAATCAGTACCCTATTCCTGCTTTTTCCCCAAATCCCTTGTAGCTAAATGCCAACAGATTCCTTCATAACGTGTAGGAAGGAACTGCAGGTGCGGGTTTAAACCAAAGATAGACACAAAAAGCTGGAGTAACTCAGCGGGACAGGCAGCATCTCTGGAGAGAAGGAATGGGTGACGTTTCAGGTCAAGACCCTTCTCCGATGCTCACGGTGGTGCATCGGTAGAGTCGCTGCCTTGCAGTCAATGCTGTGCCAAAGATCCGGGTTCAATCCCGACTACAGGCGCTGTCCGTACGGACTTTGTACGTTCTCCCCGTGACCTGCATGGGTTTTCTCCAAGATCTTCGGTTTCCTCCCACACTCCTAAGACGTACGGGTTTGTAGGTTAATTGGCTTGGAGAATGCAAAAATTGTTCCTAGTGGGTGTAGGATGGTGTTAATGTGCGGGGATCGCTGGTCGGCCACTGAATCTCTAATCTAATCTAATCTAATCCTCTGGAAAGTTAAACAAAATCAACAGTTGGTTTGCTTTTTGCCCCACAAATAAATAACTAAACTTGTCCTTATAGGGTGAAACTATATGATAATCAAGCTATGTGCAAAGGACACTCGGATCATCACAGTGGATCGCAGCCAATGATTAGTGTGAGTATCTGCTTCATAATTATGTACTGGAGCTTAATTTTGGACTCTTAAGGGCCAGTCCCACTTGGGCGACCTAATCCGCAAGTTCTGGCAAGTTTGCCCTCGACTCATACTCGCAGCATGGTCGACACGAGGTCCTAGGAGGTCTTCGTAACTCTCCTTCATGCTCGAGAGTGGTCTCCGCGAACTCGAGGCCTCAGCTAGGTCGCAGCGTTTTTTTCAATATGTTATATAAAAATGCCCGCGGGCATAAAAAGGTCGCCATGGAAAAAATCGATACTTTTTTTACTCGTAGGTTTAGTCGTGGTAGGTTGGCATGTTAGTCGTAGGTAATCGAGGGTAGTTGAAGATAGTCGTAGATAGTCTTCATCATAGTCAAAGGGACGTCGAAGGAGGTCGTCTTCACTCTCCACTATTCGGTGTCCAATTTTCCCGGTTAGTCGTAGCTAGTCGAAGTTGGTCTTCAACATAGTCGAAGGAGGTCTTCAACATGTTATTTTTTCAAACTCTTCTAAACTCGCCAATTAGGCCGCCCAAGTGGGACAGCCCCTTTAACATCTGTGAAATATTCATGAAACTAGTATGAGTTGTATGTTACCAGCTGCTGTTGCGGAAATGGCTGTTGTAGGTAGCAGATGCTGGAGAATTGGAGGTGTGGACAGTGCTACAGGGAGCAGATTCCGTGCTGGAACATAATCCTATACATTGGATCACATGCTGGCTATTTTTTAGATACAAGCAACTTTAATTTCACAGGGGGTTAATCTCGCTCAAGAACAATTCCAACTTGCACCAATCACAAATTTGGATACACATTAGCATTTTTTGTTGATTTTCAGCACATTAAATAACATCCCTTGTTGGGCATCACTTTCCTCCAACCATATATTGGAGCAGAATTCTCCGCACTGGGACTGTTATTGAGTAGTCTTAGTAAAACTAAAAACCCATGCACCGGTTTGTTTCTTTTCTTATTTAAAGGACACCAGGTTGTCATTGGGAGATTTGAACAGATAACTTTAAAAGTAACTAGACCAAGTGGGACCCATTGGCTCCCGTCCCCTCAATGCGCATTTGCGGCGGGGGGGACGGCCTGCGGCATCACACACTAATCACCCCACACACACACACACACACACTAATCACCCCACACACACACACACACACACACACTAACCACCCCCCTTGATATTATATTAATATTATTCATTCGTTCCTTTTACCCGTTCCTCGTCCTATCCACTCACGCATAGCCCCCAACTCACAGGCGCATCTAGAGAGGGAGGAGGGTAGAGATTGCACTCTGCTCAGATATCTTCTGTGCTGAAATTAACAAGGAGCACTTTTTTCCCAGTACTTAGCTGCTGAGATATTTATTGAATGAGTGTCTCACCAGTAACTTGGCCAGAGGTGTTGCATTGGCCAAGGCTGGGCATTCAGGGTGAGTGGGAGAAATCAGAGCACAAGGCATTAATAAAGAGTTTAGTCACACAAAGTTAGCGGACATCATTTCCTCCGTGGACCTTCCTAATGAACAATGTATTTTCCATGGGTTACATTTTCCAAGTGTGTTTTTCACTGGGGTATGTGTCATTCTCTGAGAAGATCTTTGCTATGCTCTTAAATCTGGAATGCTCTCACGGTGGAAATGAAGACCGCCTTAACTCTCTATTTACTGATGATAGAACCTTTTCAAATTGCCTGTGTCTTCCAACTTGAGGCTCAATGCTGCATCAGCCAGGTGCTGTATTTTCAGTGAAAAGCAGGTGACATCTTATGGGCCTGTCCCATTTAAGCGATTTTTCAGGTGACTGCCGGCGATTGTCAAGTCGTGGGGGTCGCTGAAAAACTGGCGACTGTCAGAGTAGAATGCGCGCACACACACCACACACACACACACACACACCCACACACACCACACACACACACACACACACCGCTTCCTTCATGCAGGCGGGGACAGGGTAAGTGTGGGGAGCGCTGTCTGGGTGAAATTCACACGGTGCAAAGCCAATGTGATACAGACACACCACGATGAACGGGAAGGTTGGCGCTGTAATTAAGATGGTGAAAGCACAGTGTACGGGAAGGGTCTCTTAAGTCCTTTAAAAGAGGGGTGGGGGGAGAAGGAGTGGAGACAACTTTTAAGAAGCCAGAGATACACGGTTATGAAGCTCGGCGGACATTAACATTATTGGTCGGTTATCCTTTATCGGTTCTGAAAACTACTGATTACGTTTATCTTTCCCCCAATGAGCCAATGAAATCCACCGGTCAGCACCACTACAACCTCCGAGAACCTATGACAACCTACGACCTCCTGGCCACCCACTACCACTGCACCTACGGCACGCGAATTCTCGCTGCTCTCCATGGCAGCTTCATTCTGGTCACCGCTAACTTTTCAACATGTTGAAAAATTAGTGGCGCCCAGAATGAAGACGTGACTAGTTCCGAGAATGCGGGAACTCCTCATGACCACGAAGGCAAGTTCCCGGCAACCACCCGCGAACATGTAGCGACCGCATGGTCTCCTGTAGTCGCCTAACAAGTCGCCTAAGTGGGACAGGCCCATTAGGCACCGGGATTTGTCAGAATTGCTGGCTTGCCATAGATGTAGACTTATGCGCCCTCATAAAATAAAGAGGATAGATTTTTAACTTAATGAAGGGGGTAGATTTTTAAATTCTCGGCAGCCTTTGTTCTATAATTAATCCACTTTAATTAACATTTTCTTCCATAATCTATATGCAGTATTTTTAACTTAATGTTGTATACAAAGGAAATGATTTAGTATTAGTCTAATGTCTTCTTTGTTCTCTCTTTAGCCCTTATATATTTTCTTTGCTGCTCTAAGATGGTTCCTGAGCAACTTATTCACGTACGTACATACTATACTAGAACCAAATGCGGGCATGGTATGACTTTCAGAAATGGTTATCTGTTATGCATTTAACTCTATAAAGAAAATAAAACAAACTCTACGGGTTGAAAAGGGGCACTGTTTTCATGGAAGATTATTTGTCAAATATTTGTAAAGTTTGTTTCCAGACAGAACATGCAACTGCGCAGTAATGTGAACTCTGCCGGGGCATGTCTTTAAATTAGTTTCACTTGGTGCCAATATGACTATAATAATAAATATTTCTGTCAGATTTTTCTGCTCCACGCAGTAAAGTTTATCAAACAATTTGTTATGGCATCCTGTAGAAATGTTTGGCACTTTACATAAGCAGTTTCCTTGTTTACAGATGTTTATATAAGTGCAAGACATTAGATACTTCTTAAGGAGCGGCTGGTTCCTGAATGAGCTCCTGATGTATTTACTAGGACCAGCAGACCTGTGGAAGTTTAAACTTCTGTGCTTATATTGTGGCGTAGGAAATGGCCCACATTTCGTGCATGTGTAGTCAGACCAGGCAGGTTGAGCGAAATATTCTTTATTAACAAAAACAAATGCGTGAAACACCGCGTACCTAGTCTAGAACTAACGATTACAGATCCTGTCGATGCGAGGAGCGCTGACTACTGAGTACTCTCAAAAACCCCCGAACGACCCCCCCCCCCGGTCACTTGACAGACCCGACCAATGACGAGGGTTCTGAATACCCAGCCCCACACTAGGTGCCGTTACACATGTAACACCAGCCAGATTCCATGTGGAGGTCAGGCAGCGGTGTGTGTCGTTGATCCCTAACAGCATTCATTTGGTCCAAAATGAAAAATAATAAAAGTCCTATTTTGGCATTTGAACATCAGGCCTGCATAACTTCCAGTGGTTATTCAACATTTTTTGTGGAAATCTTGCCCTATTACTTCTGGAAACTTATCAGTGCAGAGAATATGTTCTTTCATCCATCACACATGCTAAACGGAGGGGGGGAGGATCCGTGGAACTATGTATTCTAACCCACATGTGAGTCCATTCCTACTCTAAAAATGTGCACTATAAATTCCCCAGGACAACTTCTCCGTGCACAGCCTAAAGTTGTAGGACAACTTGTTCCATTTGATCTTATTTGATTGTGCACGCCGGGTTGATTGCATTCGTCGAAACAGGGTGGACCACATGAAGGTTGCGATCTTCCACCCCACCCCAGGACAACTGAGAATGGGCAATGGGCAATGAATTTCCAGTGTAGGAAGGAACTGCAGATGCTGGTTTAAACCAAAGATAGACACAAAATGCTGGAGTAACTCAGCGGGACAGGCAGCATCTCTGGAGAGAAGGAATGGGTGACATTTCGGGTCTCGACCGAAACACCACCCATTCCTTCTCTCCAGAGATACTCCAGCATTTTTTGTATCTTATGAATTTCCAGTGATGCCCATACTCCAAATGTAAATACATAAAATATCTAAATGTTTACTAAAGATATTGTTTTCATCTTTTCATTATAATATATTTTATATATTATGGTGGACAGGGAAGACAGAGGGGAAGAAGGAGGGAGTGAGAAGAGGGGAGTCGTTTGTGGAGGAGTATGTGTACTCCTCCACAAACCTGAAACTGTAGATGTCGATGTTCATACCATTAGGTTGTAAACTACCTAAGTGTAATATGAGATGCCCTTCCTCCAGTTTGGCAGTGGAGGGGGCAGGAGTAGGCCATTCGGCCCTTCGAGCCAGCACCAATATTCAATATGATCATGGGTACGCAAAAGGCTGGAGAAACTCAGCGGGTGCAGCAGCATCTAAGGAGGGAAGGAGATAGGCGACGTTTCGGGTCGAGACCCTTCTTCTGACCCTTCAATATGATCATGGCTGATCATCTAAAATCCGTACCCAGTTCCTGCTTTTTCCCCATATCCCTTGACTCCTTTTGCCCTAAGAGCTAAATCTAAATCTATCTTGAAAACATCCAGTCTTGGAAAGAGAAGAGCCCAAACAGTCTCATATTATTTCTATCAGGTGATGCATTGTAATATGTCCCCTGAGAACTGGTGTTGTAACATGAGGTTGTTGATAATCTGTGAGACAATGTCTCCTTAAATTTTGCAGATTTTTGGTTGAATTCCATATTTGTAGCCTGTGGAATGTAGATAACATGGTAAATGGTAAGTAAAAGATGTTTGTTTATATATGCTGATGAAACTGTTTTATCTACTCCATTTTTGTAAACTGAGTAATTGAACTGAGATTTTTTGGGGGAATCTGCTCCATTTTCAAATCCATTTGTATTTGTAAATGCAATATCCAGACAGAAATTGGTATCATGGTTCTTTTGCTCATCTAATGTCTTTTTTAGGATGCCAACAAAAAGCTTTTGTAGTCATTCAGCAATCATCGAGTTTTGTTAGAAATAAATCTTTGTTAAAATAAAACAGTTGGCCATGGAATTTCTGTGAATGTGAAAGAGCTGATATTTGGTTGTTCTCAATTCTATCTAAAGGAGGAAACTTGATTAAAAGAAGAGTGAAATGGATTTCAATAATAGCCCAGTGGTTATGCATGAAAGGAATCCCAAGAAAACTGGGATCATCATGTTCAACCATTGTTATTTTGCAGATTTCTATAAAACAAACTAAAAAATTGATAATACCAAGTCATAAACCGACTCAAAAAATATCAACGAATATGCTGAAACACAAATAGGATCAGCTCATTTACATTCAGTAAGAACAGCAGTTCCTGCATGTAGATAATCTTTCTTCAGGCCTCTGGCTGGCAAACTTGATATCATTCTCATTCTAATTCTGTTGTCTCTGCCTCTTTCACACATTTGCTCCATAAATTATTATCATCCATTTTGCCGCTCATCGTGTGACTGTGATCATCATGTGAACTGTTGCTTTCCCTTTTCAACGTGTCATGTGACCTGCCCAGCCAAGTCCGTCTTCCATTTTGGTAAGTGTCTTTCCCAGGTCATTCACATCTACATTGCATTATTATTACAACCCATTATGCTTTTCACATTTAGAAATGAATTTGATTCTGCTTAGATTGTGAAATACCCAAGTATTTTTATGTGTTAATAAAATATATTGTACTTATTCAAAATTAAAACGAAAACATCTTTTATCAATTGCAACTTGCAATTAATTTCTTTAAAAATCCTCTGGTGATGTTGTGGATAGTGAGGAAGGTTGACCAAGGCTACAGTAGCCTACAGATCAGATGGAAAGCTGGGCGGCGTATGGCCAAGTGGAATTGAATCCCAACAAGCCTGAAGTGATGCATTTTGAGAATAGGGTGGGACACTGACAAATGTTAGTGAGCAGAGGAACTTTGAGGTTCATGTTCATAGATACCTGAAATTGCTTGAAGCACAGATAGATGGAGTTGTGAACAAGGTTTGTGGCACGCTTGCCTTGGGTTGGGGAAACATTGTAAAAGTCAGGACTTTGTGTTGCAACTTCACAAAATGCTGGTTAGACCCCCCCCCCCCCCCCCCCCCCCCCCCCCCCGCCTAGAGTATTGCGTGCTGCTCTGGTTAAAACACTGTAGGACGGATGGGTCTGCACTGGAGAGAGTGTGGAGGATGGTGCCTGGAATGGGGACTTTAGTTATGGAAAAATATTGGATTGACTGGGTTTGTTTTCTCTGGAGTGTAGAAGGCTCCGTAGTGAACCGATGGACGTATACAAAATTGTAAGAGACATGGATATGGTGTATAGTCCTACTCTTTTTCCCATACCCTATCAAAAACATGAGGGTATCGGTTTAAAGTGATAGGAAGGAGCTTTAAATGGAATTTGAGAAGAAGATTTGTGTTTACACTGTGTGTGTGTGTGATATCTGGAATTCAATGCCAGAGGAGGCAATGAAATTAGATGCATTAACTGTTTAAGAGACATTTAGACAAGCACTTACATAGACAAGGCATAAAGAAAATAGACTTAATGTGGGTAAATGGTATCACTGTTAGATGGGCAAAAACATTAGCATGGATGTGCCAGGCCGCAGGGCCCATATCAGTGCTGATTAACTATGACTTTATATGACATTCAGGGGAGAACATTATATCACTAAGATGGGAAACATATGTAGTAAACATTAAAAAAAGTTCAAATCCAACTCCAATCATCTCATTTTTTGGAGCCAGTAGTAACTTCAGAAGGTAGATAAAAATGCTAATCAGCGGGAGCCAGGTAGAAGCCAACCATTCAGGCAACTCCGATCCTGCATTTGGGATGGAGCGTGCATGCGCATGGCGGCGGCGGCGGCGGCGAGAGACAGCGAGAGAGCGCAGGCTTATAGATAAAAATGCTGGACTGAAACTCAGCGGGTACTGGCAACACGTCTACGTGGAGCAAGATTCCGATTTTTCATTCTCACAAATTGGCAGGTATGGGTGACGTTTCGGGTCGAGACCCTTCTTCAGACTAGCGGAGCTGGTCCTTACCCTCAACAACTTTTTGTTTGACGCCTTGCATTTAAAATCTTCTCTCATTGCATTTAGGAAGCAAGTCAGTTAGTAAAAACCTCTAAGAACGTTGCTCATTTTTATTCATTCAAGGCATGTGGGCTTCACAGGCTGAGCCAGCATCGAATTACCCATCCCGAGCTGCCCTTGAGAAGGTGACAGTGAGCTGCCTTCTTGAACCGCTACACTTCTTGAAGTGTGGGTGTAGTCACAATGTTGTTCTGGAGAATCCCCCGAAAATGGTGATGAAACGGTACTAAATATCCAAGGCAGGATGTTGTGTGGCAAATGTGTTGTGCTGCTGCAAGTGTTCCATTTCAGTACATGTGACACTTAAACACTCTTGATTCCAGGCACTGGTACTACAATGCTTTTGCTTTCTTTTCCTTCCAGCTGGTAGAGGTTATGTGTGCTTCACAGACTGAGCCAGCATCTAATTACCCATCCCTAACTGCCCTTGAGAAGGTGATAGTGAGCTTAGAGCTTAGTAGAAATGAAAGGTCCAACTTAGAGCTTAGTAGAGGGAGGATCTTATAGAGACATACAAAATTCTTAAGGGGTTGGACGGGATAGATGCAGGAAGATTGTTCCCGATGTTGGGGAAGTCCAGAACAAGGGGTCACAGTTTAAGGATAAGGGGGAAATCTTTTAGGACCGAGATGAGAAAATCATTTTTCACACAGAGAGTGGTGAATCTGTGGAATTCTCTGCCACAGAAAGTAGTTGAGGCCAGTTCGTTGGCTATATTTAAGAGGGAGTTAGATGTGGCCCTTGTAGCTAAAGGGATCAGAGGGGTATGGAGAGAAGGCAGGTACAGGATACCGAGTTGGATGATCAGCCATGATCATATTGAATGGCGGTGCAGACTCGAAGGGCCGAATGGCCTACTCCTGCACCTATTTTCTATGTTTCTACGTGTTTGGTAGGTGCTGGCTTGGTGAGTTACCGCAGTGCACTGTGCAGATAATACAATCTGCTGTCACTGTACGCCCGTTGTGGAGTGAGTCAATGGTTGTATACGGAGTGCCTATGTGTCAAGCTTTTTGCGTGTTGAACCTGCACTGGTCCAGGCAAGTGGCAAATATCTCTTCACTCTTCTGGCTTGAGCCTTGTAGAAGGTGAACAGGCTTTGCAGAGTTAGGAATTGAGTTATTCAGTATAGGATTCATAGGCTCTTCTTTAAACACAACTATGAACTTCATCCTGAACCTTTCGACCGGTAGTTAATGCTACTTCGTCTATCATTCACAGGTCATAAGCACCGGAAATTGGATACGTTCCAACCCTGCGACACCGAGTATCCAGCATTTGTATATGACTCCACCATCAAAGAAACCAATGGATATATTGATTGTGGTGACTGTCAGAAGTAAGGATGCTTTTTACTCACTTGTACCTTTATGTACTTGTACAGCAACTCAATAATGGAGCAAGGGGAAATAGAATGAGAGCAAGAATGTAACAGGACATTTCATCAATTGACAATTAGCCTACAAAATATTTTCTATCTGTCATTCTTTTCTATGTCTGATCAATTATAGATGTTCATGAAGTCTTGCTGCCAATATCAGCAAACGTTGGACCTTTCATTTCAGTGCTTCACTCTGCTAGAGTGAAGTGCAGAATTTCACCAGAAATGAACCACACCTAAAAAGACACATTAAATCAGCACAGAATGAGAGTGCAACAACTGTTTACCATAAGACTTCTTCATGAAAATCTATTATTGATAAGACACGGGGTCAGATGCAATGTAAAACAGGCCTAAAGGGCCTGTTCCACGATATGAGTTCACCCAAGAGCTCTCCCGCTCGTGGTAACTCCACGAGTATTTTTTATCTTAAAAAAAAATCAAACTCGTGGTAACCGACGTACCCGCTACGTACATTCTACGTACTTACCACGAGTTTGATTTTGTTTTAAACTCGGGAGAGCTCTTGGGTGAACTCGCATCGTGGGGCAAACCCTTTACTCTCCGACTAGAAGTGTAGGTTCGGAGGTCAATTGGCTGCTTTAAATTGTTCCTAGTGGGCAGGAGAGAACTCGCGTACGGGGATCGCTGGTCATCGCGGACCCCGTGGGCTGAAGGGCCTGTTCCCACGCCGTATCTCTTAACTAGTATTTTTGAAGCTGAATCTTGGTTAAAGCACAAAAGCAGGTTCCGTGTTTAGCATCAAAAATGCAAGCAAATAAAAATCAAAAGAAATTCAGGACAAGGTCATTACTGATGTTTATTAAAAGAGTTTCTGTAAAATCAATAGAAGTGCTCGGCAACATTTTATGAAGCCTGTAGAATTGATCTTCTCAGTCACTGATCCAGCTTGTGTGATAATGTGTTTGGAGAGGGAGTTGTTCGCGTGAGTGAGATGGATCTGCAAATTGCATGACATTTCTGACCTGATCATCCTCACTTGCGAGTAGAAGGTTTTTTTAGGGGTGGTAAATATGGCATATGAGCGCCACGCATGTGCCAGTGTGACTGTTGCAACTGTCTTCACAGATGCATCAATAGTTCCATCATGTTCTGTTAAGTCTGAGATTTCCAGCATCTGCAGTAAATTCTCTTTAACATTGGACGTGTGCACTTTGTGCTTTATTACGTTATCATTCATATCTGTTTATCTATATGAGGCTACAAGTGACTGAGCTTTTTCTGAAGCTGAACCAAGGTTGCAGCACAAAAGCAGGTTCTGCATTTAGCATTAATAATGCAGCCTACATTTTGCTTTTAAGTTGCTGGATGTGGAGGACAATGTGCACAAATTAAATATATTCTACCCAAGTGACAGCAAAGAATCATTTCCCAAAATAATTGATTTGTTTCGTTCAGAGCCAGAACAGCCCTAGACATAAATCCTCTTTGGAGCCTTCATTTAATATGAATTGATATTCTCCAGTGGCTGTAACTGGAGCCTGGAGGATTCATAGCCTTTTCTGTTTCCTGCTTTGAAAGGTTTTCAGACAGCACCTGCTGGCTACAAGCTTAATGTTTGCCATGTTTATATGAGTACTGCTGCTCTGCCAGTAGAAACCCGGGCTGCAGTGCCCTCTGTAGAAAAATATTCTGAATTATAATACAAACTAGCTGAGCAATTGTTTTATCTGCAGCTGAAATGCAGTCAGTAGGGTTTGTTACCTTAATGTGAAACTGTCTCATTATGCTAAACCCAAGTAAATGTTTTCATCCTTTGAAATAAGATTAGGTAATATTCATTCAACTGCAGCGTCAAGTTGTATATGCACAAACGTTCACACAAGGTCTGCAAAACAAGTTGTAGTTTCATTTTAACCTTCTATTTTCTTAAGTAAACACTATCAGTAAATACTCTACTTTTCATAGCTAAACAGTATCAATAAATTTTCACTCTTTAAATTGTATTAATTTTGCTTAGCAAGTGGACCTTGAGAACTCTACAGCGCAGAAAAGACATTCAAATGATTTTATAATGTTTCCCTATTGTTGGAGTAATCTGGAAGTTTTTTTCACTCTCCATATCTTCACACGCTTCAAATATTTATCCATTCTTTACAGGAAAAGGTGGAATTGTGTCCGCCTCAATCTTACATAGAATCATAGAATCATAGAAAATAGGTGCAGGAGTAGGCCATTCGGTACACAGTGAAAAGGTATTCTTGGAGTTCCAACTATCATCTGCATTATCAAAATAGCCCTTTCTCTGTCCTCAGTCTTCTGTTGATAATTTCAGTTTGATAATACTTTGCCTCCAGCTTTGTGACCAGGAACGCCTTTATTCCTCAATCACTCTTCACCATTTCAAAACGTTGGGTTTGTGAGTGACATTTCACTCCAGTTAGCGCTTGGGTAGCTACATCCTGATTCGTTAACTTGCATCGGCCACTCGTTAGCCTGTTCCATAAATGTGTTCATATCCATTCTGCATTCTGCTTGCTAGGTGCTATACTTTTATACCATAAACAAGCTTCAGCATTTGTGACCAGATTTGTGTCATCCCTGAGGAAACACTGGTCACGGTCAATGAAATCAGTGAAGACACATGATCAGCCCTTTGTTGCTCTGACCCAAAGATTTCTTGGCTTTATTTTCTTATTGGCTTTTCACTGTATCTCTGTACATGTGACATTCATAAACTCAACTGAAACTGAAACTTATTAGGTCACCACAAAGAATCTGGAGATTATGTTAGTATTCACTTTAAAGTTTTCACTTTAAATAAAAGGTGATTTATTTTTTTTTGACACGTACAGAGGAATCAACACGACACTGTGCTCCATTTACCCATCCAAATCATGTACAAAAACCAAGAATAAAAGTATGGACTATCGGGGTACAGCACTAATGCCTATGCTTGAGCAATATCTGCTTACCCTAAGACGTTTTCCCAATTATCATCCAACTATCCATTCATGCTGTTCCATTTAATCATCTGCTGTGGCTGGAGTTTTTATAACAAGTTATTTGAAATATCATATCTGGTAGATAATGTCTTCCTAATCATCATAATTAATAAATATATTAATTTTTCAATTTCTTTGCCATTTGACGTTTAATATTGTCTGTGTGGAGGTGGTAATTCAGGTTTGAGCACCTTTCAGAAGTCTAACAAGCCATGTAATGAGTTTGTTAATGAATTAGGTTATGCCAACCTCGCCACACAACAGTCTAATTTTAGTTTTAAATATCATATGTGAAGAACTGATCCAATCAGTCTGTTGATAAATGCAACGCAGTGTGAGAAAGGTAGCCTTCGCATGTGTTGAACCCTTGTGAATCTCCACCCAAAGTACTTCTTTTCATTTCATGCTTGACATGATGCCTTGTAGAGGATATTGAGTGTTAAATTGTGGAGTGATGTTGCACAAAGCTGGTTCTTATATCCTTGTAGTAACGATATTGTGAACTGATTTGAGGTGATTGTAATGTTAAAAGGAACCATAAGAAATGTTTAGAAATCCAAACAGAAATGAGGCAAAAATATTTTGATACTGCAAATTGTTAAATCCTGGAAGACATTACCGGAAGAGATGTTGGTAATGGGTTCAGAATTTGAAAAGGACAATTTAGCATTATCGGGCAATCAAATTAATTGGACAGCACTTTCCAGAATCTTAAAACACAATGGGACAAAATACCTCACTCTGATACGTATTCTATAATTTGTCAGGTTTCATGAAGAGAAATTGTTTTCTCTGGTGTAGAAATTATAAACAAGGGGATATAATCGTAACATTAAGAGCTCAGGCATTTGGGAGGGAAATTTGCATGCACCTTTTCACAGAAACAAAATCAGTGGCTTGGAATTCATTTCCCAAACCAGAAGGAAAAGTTGAAGTGTGGTTCAGCCATGATCTAATTGAGTGGCCGAGCGACTACAAGTAGTTGAATACTCTACATCCGTTTCTAATGTTCCAAAGTTATGCAGACCCGAAACGTCGCCTATCTCCTTCGCTCCTTAGATGCTGCTGCACCCGCTGAGTTTCTCCAGCCTTTTGTGTACCCTCGATTCTCCAGCATCTGCAGTTCCTTCTTTAACACAAACATCCATCTGAGATCATTTGAGTTGTACACATGTACTTAGGTTATTTTAGTTTAGTCTAGTTTAGTTTAATGTCACATGTACCGAGGTACAGTGAAAACGTTTATGTGTGTTGTGTGTTATTGGGTTTGACACAGATTATCACAAATGAACATTTAATCAGACGAACTAGTTAGTCCACTTCTTTCGTGTGGCGTGCACAGCCTAAAGTTGCTGGACAACTTGTTCTATTTGATCTTCCGTTGTGCACGTCGAGTTGATTGCATTAGTCGAAACAGGGCGGACCACGTGAAGGTTGCAATCTCCCACCCCAGTTAGTCCACTCTTAGCCCTACATTTCTGAATAGATAAGGGATTTTGAATATACACAGATGAATCCCAGACCAGGGTACTCTGATAGCCCTGCACACCAATTTAGTGGGTCTGAAAGTCAACAGTATCAATGGTGAATTTGATCGATTTGTACTTGGAATTTAATGTCAAGATTTCTTAGCATACTTTGAATTTAAGATGAAAAAGCATTTTGTCATAGAATTCTAATTAAAAGAATCCTTAACATTTTCCAACAGTGTGACCTATTTTCCAGTAACTTCATAAATCTTTTTTTAAAAGTAAAGAATGTAGGTCACTGCGGCATTGCGAAAGCATTCTGGGATCTCCTATCTGCTCAGAGACTTGACAGTTTTGAGCAGAAATCAACTCTCAAATGTATTCTGTAAAATAAATACTGCAGTTTTAAAATGATACAGCTATGAAAATTATTCATGCCCTCCTTGTCCATGAATCTGCCCATACTTGAGAGACTTTATTGCTATATGCAGCACCATCTATTCATTCTGATAATTTTAAATTTCTATTAAGCACTATTTTCATTTTTTATTGTGACAGATTCTTCAATCAGTGTATCCTGGTAGAATGAGCCATCTAAAAAATCACATGGGAATCCTTGAAGCAGGGGAAAGATTAGAAAATAAATCTTATCCCTGTGCCATTTCCTTGAGATCAAAGAATTTTAATTACATGTTAAAAAGTTACAAGGTTACGTATTTTCTAAAGATTCATTTCAAAAATACACTTGATCATTAAGTTGCCACAACATGGCAGGCAGGAAGTACATGCAAATTTGTAGCTAAATTGTGGCTTTTGCCAATTTGGAAAAAGTAATGTCATCTGCATGTGATTCTGACACATGGAATTGGACACATTGGATGTCAAAGAATTAATAATGGTTTATTAACAAAGCTGAATGCTAAATTCTTAAACAATTAAATTTGACTTCAAGTTTTCAGTGGAGACTGATGATCAAGAGTATGTTTAATATATAATTCCTTCATCCAATAGCGGAACTTAATATTGATGGCAAAGAAATGTACTACATTGATTCCTCTTCTAAAAATATGTTTTTTGTAAACGAGATACATGGAAAAAGGTCCAGTGTCTGTCTTGCCATAAGTTTACGAACTCTGGTAGTTCTTCTGACCACTCTAATCTCTTCTCCAACTCTACGATCAGAAGATAGTCTGACTTCTGAAAATGGCTGAATGACTCAACAGGCATATCCAATGGATGTGCTTTACCTTTTGCGCTTTGGCTAGATTGGCTAACTCTGCTGCTGTTGCAGTTTAAGTAGTTATTGAACATTGCTGACTATCGTTGTGTTAAAAATATTGTTGAAGCTCGTGGAACTCAATTTGATTCATAAGCTAAATGCAAGTATTCATGAACTCAGTCAATCCTATCCCTCACTGCAATCTGAAGAAAATGCTATTTTAAAACCACAAATGGCAAATGTTTTTTCATGTGGCTACATCCATCTTATCAGGATGATTCAAATCTCAGGTATTATTGACCTGAAATATTATTTCTTTGGGACCAAACTTGAAATGGAGGTGGGCTGCATTGTTGGTTCAGGAGGATGTCGCGTCTGTATTCAGAGGTGGCATTACGGATGGTTTGTCTAGTGAGGCTTTATGGGTGGAGCTGAGGATTAAGAAAGGGATGATCACTTTGTTGGGGGTCTACAACAGACCCCCGAATAGTCAACAGGAATCAGAAGAACAAATGTGCCGGGAGATTGCAGACAGCTGCAGGTCAAATAAGGTTTTTATAGTAGGGGATTTTAACTTTCCCAATATAGACTGGGAAAATCATAGCGAGAAGGGTTCAGATGGGGTGCAATTCCTCAAAAGTGTTCAGGAGAGTTTTCTGTGGAGAAGTAGTATGTGGAGGCCCCCACACGTGAGAGGGCAACGCTGGATCTGGTAATGATAAATTGGGAAGGGCAAGTTAATGAAGTGCGTGTGGAGGAGCCTTTTGGGACCAGTGTCCACAGTTCGATTAGGTTTAAGATAGTTATGGATAGGGACAGAGAGGGTCTACGTGTTAAATGCTCAACTGGGGTAAGGCCAACTTTGAGGGTATGAGAGAAGGTCTCGCTCAAGTGGAGCAGGTTGTTAGAGAGGAAACAAACATCAGCCTAGTGGGATGTTTTTAAAACTGTAGAAAGCTCAGGATGTGTACGTCCCAGTTAGAGTGAAGGGCAAACCAGGCAAACGTAAGGAAGCTTGGCTGACGAGGAAAATTGAGATGTTAGTCAAAAACAAGAAGGATGCATGGAACTGGTATAGGCAGCTGGGATCAAGTACATCCCTGGAGGAGTTTCTGGAACTAACCTAAAAAAGGGGCCAGGAGATAGCTCTGGCGGGTAGCATTAAGGACAATCCCAAAGTATTTTATAAATACGTAAAGGGGGAAAAGGGTAATTGGAGAGAGAGTGAGAGCTGTCAGGAATCAAAGCAGCCACCTCTGTGTGAAGCCACAGGAGATGAGCAAGGTCCTAAATGAGTATTTCTCCTCTGTATTTACCAAGGAGAAAGACAGTAGGACGGAGGAAATTGGAGCAGTCGCTGAAAGTGTCTTGAGAACAGTCAGGGTTACTGTCGAAGAAGTATTGAAGGTACTGTTTGAAGGTAGATAAATCTCCAGGGCCTGATCTGATATATCCGAGGACATTGCAGGAAACTAGAGAGGAAATTGCGGGAATCCTGGTTGAAATTTACGAGTCGTCCTTAAATACAGGAGAAGTGCCAGAAGACTAGAGAGTGGCAAATGTTGTATCTCTTTTCAAAAAGGGCTGCAGGAAAATGCTGGGAACTATAGGCCAGTGAGCTTAACATCTGTAGTTGGTAAGTTACTGGAGGGTGTTCTGAGGGATAGGATATACAGGCACTTGGATGGGCAAGGGCTGATTAGGGATAGTCAGCAGGGTTTTGTACGTGGGAGGTCGCGTCTCACAAATCAGATTGATTTTTTTGAAGATGTGACCAAAAAGGTCGATGAGGGCAGAGCTGTAGATGTTGTGTACATGGACTTCAGTAAGGCGTTCGAAAAGGTTCCGCATGGTAGGCTGCTCTGGAAGGTTAGATCCCATGGGATCCATGGACAGATAGCTGAATGGATAGCAAATTGGCTCCATGGAAGGAAGCAGAGGGTAATGGCGGAAGGTTGCTTCTCAGACTGGAGGCCTGTGACTAGTGATGCGCCTCAGGGTTTGGTGTTGGGCCCGTTATTGTTTGTCATCTACATCAATGATGAGAACATACAGGGCAGAATTAGCAAGTTTGCTGATGATACAAAAGTTAGTGGTTTTGCAGATAGCAAAGATGGTTGTGAACGATTGTAGCAGGATCTGGATCGATTGGCCAGGTGGGCGGAGGAATGGTTGATGGAATTTAATACAGAGAAGTGTGAGGTGTTGCATTTTGGGACGTCAAACAAGGACAGGACCTACACAGTGAATGGTCGGCCTCTGGGTAGTGTTGTAGAGCAGAGGGATCTAGGAGTACAGGTGCACGGTTCCTTGAAGCTTGAGTCACAAGTAGTTAAGGCGGTCAAAAAATATTTTGGCACTTTGGCCTTCATCAGGCAGAGTATTGAGTATAGAAGTTGGGAAGTCATGTTGCAGTTGTGTGTAAGGCGTTCAAGTACTGAGATCTGCATATTGTATTTTTGTGAAAAGGGACTATCATAATATAAGTTACAGGAGCATTTAGTGCTTCTCTATTTCTAAGTAACTAATTACAAAAAAAACAAAATAAAAATATAGAAAATAAAAACATCAACGCAACACAAAAGTCTCTGAAAGTGTTCATACATCTAGATGGACAAAAAATGCTGGAGAAACTCAGAGGGTGAGGCAGCATCTGTGGAACGAGGGAATGGGTGACGTTTTGGGTCGAGACCCTTCTTCAGACTGTTGTGTGGGTGGGGGAGGCTGGAGGATGAAAGTACCCCCCCCCCCCCCACCCCCACATCAGTCTGAAAAAGGGCTCGACCTGAAATGTCACCTATTCCTTCGCTCCATAGATGCTGCCTCACCTGCTGAGTTTCTCCAGCATTTTTGTCTACCTTCGATTTTTCCAGCATCTGCAGTTCTTTCTCAAACACAACCTCTAGATAGTCTGGCTTCAGTAGAAATCAACATCTTGAAACATGAAAAGCAGATCCATCATTCTAGAACACAGTGAAAATGCAGCCTGACGCCACTCAAATAAGTCCATCATAGGAGCCAAGTGTTAAGAGAATTTTCAAAATAAAGAACCAAATATCGTGCATAATTGTACTGATGTTTGCTAATAATAATGAATTGAAATGTTTCAAACAGTACATACTGTACATTTCTATTAAATCATTATAATGTTTTATTCCAGTTTTGGCATTTAAACTGAGAAAAAACGTGTGCTTACGGCCAAAAATGTTTGAGGCTGCTGAAAATAGCACACTATTCCATGGAGTGTGGCCTTTTCTCTCTTTCTCTTCAAAAACAAATTTGAAAATATATTTTATGGCAAGAAAATACAAATATTCACTATTTCACTAAAGAAGATTTTTCATCTATTCTGAATTTAAAAAATTTTGACTAATATTGCCCCTTTGTCCATTTCATTTGTTCATCTACGTAAGCATGTTCAGGTATTGGAAAAGTACCATGTTATGTAGAGGTTTCAGACACCATTAATTTCATCAAAGAAAATGCATGTTCAAGTAATTGTCCATATAATGGATTTAATTAATTGCTTCTGAGTACTGCAGGTGTATTAAGCTGCCAGCAGGGTACGCTATCTCACCAGGCTTGGAGAAATGGCAATTTAAAACACAGATATGTCAGTATCTCCTTCGCTCCTTAGATGCTGCTGCACCCGCTGAGTTTCTCCGGCCTTTTGCGTACCCTCAATTCTCCAGCATCTGCAGTTCCTTCTTTAACACTATGTCAGGTTTACAGTCAGTTTGTGACTGAATGCTATATCATGTGGCATTATTTCTCTGTAAAATTAACTCCCAAGTAGTTGTGATTAGTATCCATGTGTCCATGGATAGATTTAGCACAGTAGGATAGGCGTTGAAATAAACACACAGTAGAATACTAATGTTGGAATCACATGACTTTGATCTGGAACAGGAACTGTGTGGAGCCATTGAGCGATATTGCAGAGGCCTGGTTTCATTACCATTGGGCATCAACGAGAATTGTCAGATTCTTGAAAGAAGAAAGGCTCATGTTTCTCCCTCTGGGGATTAAATAAATTGGGCAGAAGGATTAAATAAAGTGGGCAGAGCTGCTTGTATTTAGAGTTCAACACATATGACCTATTGAGAGGGACTCACTGCCAGAAACCAAATAGCATATATTTGATTCATAGAATCATATTTCATGGCTTTCTGTGCTATTATAACTCCACTGTGAAGAATCATACCTCTGGTTCCACAGAGCTGCACATGGGGGCAGCAAATAGCCAAGTGTATACATCAAGTTGTTTGAGAAGGAACTGCAGATGCTGGAAAATCGAAGGTAGACAAAAATGCTGGAGAAACTCAGCGGGTGAGGCAGCATCTATGGAGCGAAGGAAATAGACGACGTTTCGGACCGAAACCCTTCTTCAGACTCAAACCAGCATACATCAAACCAGGTTGGAAGCCAGCACAACAAAAGCAATGAAATAGGTGGGTACACAAAAAGCTGGAGAAACTCAGCGGGTGCAGCAGCATCTAAGGAGCGAAGGGGATAGGCGACGTTTCGGGTCGAGACCCTTCTTCAGACTGGTCAGGGATCAGGGAAACGAGAGATATAGACGGTGATGTGGAGAGATAAGGAACAATGAGTGAAAGATATGCAAAAAAGTATCGGTGATAAAGGGAACAAGCCATTGTAAGCTGTTTGTGGTGTGAAAATGGAGAAGCTGGTGCGACTGGGGTGGGGGAGGGAGATGGAGATAGAGGGAATGCCAGGGCCCGAGGGCTGAGGGAGAGGTGGGAAGGGGAGGAGACAGCAAGGGTTAACAGAATTGAGAAAATTCAATATTCAAGCCCAAAGAATGCAGACTCCCCAAGCGGAATATGAGGTGCTGTTCCTCCAGCTTGCGGTGTTGCTCACTCTGGCCGTGGAGGAGGCCCAGGACCGAGAGGTCGGATGTGGAATGGGAGGGGGAGCTGAAGTGCTGAGCCACCGGGAGGTCGGGTTGGTTATTGCGGACCGAGCGGAGGTGTTCGGCGAAGCGATCGCCAAGCCTCCGCTTGGTCTCACCGCTATAGATCATCTGGCATCTGGAGCAGCGGATGCAGTAGATGAGGTTGGAGGAGGTGCAGGTGAACCTCTGTCGGACCTGGAAGGACTGCTTGGGTCCCTGAAAGGAGTGGAGGGGGGAGGTGAAGGGACAAGTGTTGCATTTCTTGCGGTTGCAAGGGAAAGTGCCCGGGGAAGGGGTAGAGTGGGAGGGGAGGGAAGAATTGGACAAGGGAGTTGCGGAGGGAGCGGTCTTTGCGGAAGGCAGACACGGGGGGAGATGGGAAGATGTTGCGGGTGGAGGGGTCACGTTGGAGGTGGCGAAACTGGCGGAGGACTATATGTTGTATTTGCCGGCTGGTGGGGTGAAAGGTGAGGACCAGGGGGACTCTGCCCTGTTTGCGAGTGCGGGAATGGGGAGCGAGGGCAGTGTTGCGGGGTATGGAGGAGACCCTGGTGCGAGCCTCATCAATAGTGGGGGAGGGGAATCCCCGTTCTCTGAAGAATGAGGCCATTTGTGATGACCTGGTGTGGAACACCTCATCCTGGGAGCAGATGCGGCGTAGACGGAGGAATTGGGAATAGGGGATGGAGTCCTTACAGGAAGCAGGGTGGGAGGAAGAGTAGTCCAGGTAGCTGTGGGAGTCAGTAGGTTTGTAGTGGATGTCGGTCAGGAGCGTATCACCTGCAATAGAGATGGTGAGGTCAAGGAATG
Source organism: Okamejei kenojei (assembly GCA_035221665.1). Lineage (NCBI taxonomy): Eukaryota > Metazoa > Chordata > Chondrichthyes > Rajiformes > Rajidae > Okamejei > Okamejei kenojei. The sequence continues at coordinate 45,094,125 of CM069149.1, read as the reverse complement.
GTAGGGAAGTGTCGGAAATGGTCCAAGTGTATTTGAGTGCCGGATGGAAGTTGGTGGTGAAATGAATGAAGTCAGTCAGTTGTGTGTGGGTGCAGGAAGTGACACCAAAGCAGTCGTCGATGTAACGGAGGTAGAGGTCGGGGATGGGGCCCTGGTACGCCGAGAACAAGGATTGTTCGACGTACCCAACAAAGAGGCAAGCGTAGCTGGGGCCCATGCGTGTGCCCATAGCTACGCCTTGTGTTTGGAGGAAATGGGAGGAATCAAAAGAGAAGTTATTGAGGGTGAGGACCAACTCTGCTAGGCGGAGGAGGGTGTCAGTGGACGGGTATGGGTTGCTCCTCTGGTCGAGGAAGAACCGGAGGGCTTTGAGACCGTCCCGGTGGGGGATGGAGGTGTAGAGTGACTGGACGTCCATGGTAAAGATGAGAGGATGGGGGCCTGGAGAATGGAATGCACGGAGCCGACGGAGAGTGTCTGAGGTGTCTTGAACATAGGTGGGGAGGGATTTAACAAAGGGGGATAGGATGGCGTCAAGGTATGTGGAAATGTGTTCGGTGGGGCACGAACAGGCAGAGACAATGGGTCTGCCAGGGTAGTCGGGTTTGTCGATTTTGGGGAGAAGGTAAAATCGGGCCGTGCGGGGCTGGGAAACGATGAGGTCGGAGGCTCGGGGGGGTAGGGAGCCGGAGCTGATGAAGTCGGTTATGGTGCTCGAGATGGTGGCCTGGTGTTCGTCAGTGAAATGTTCATATGTTTTTTGTTTAAGGGATAAATCATAACTATTCCATCAAGAAAACTCCAAACTTCATCTTTAGGTATTGTCAAGGGATCTTTATCTTCACTTGAGAATTTATAATCTCCTCTAAACATGCAATACTGCATCAGAAACTGAGTGCTGAGTTGTTTGTGTGGAGCTAGAGCGCATACATCTCAGCGGTAAGGCTGATGTCACCGAGCCAAGGGGCTCATAAGTAGGTACGTTCTAAAATTATCTTCGTAAGCTTTGTAATCCTTTTTATTCTGATCCAACTATATGGTACTAATTCCTTCTCTAATCCTCTTCCCCCATTGATTCTTTTTGTTGCTTTACTATTTTCATTTTCTTGCCAATTTAGCTTAAACACTCGCAACTCACACCAGTGAATCTTCATGTGAGGACATTGCTCCCAGTGCTGTGACGTGCAAGCTGCCCTTTTTGAATAGATCCTGATCACAGAGTCACAGAGCACGGAAACAGGCCCTTCGGTCCAACTCATCCATGGTGACCAAGATACCTCATCTAAGTGAGTCCCATTTGCCCGGATTTGGCCCATATCCCTCCAAAGCTATCCTATCCGTGTACCTATCCAAGTGTCAACTATCTCCTCAGGCAGCTCATTCCATGTACCCAACACCCTCTGAGTGAAAAAGTTGCCCTTTAGATTCTTATTAGATATTTCCCGTCATCTTGAATAAATGTCCTGTTGTTTTTGATTCCCCTACCCTGGATAAAAGACACACGTTAGTGAACCACTAGCTGCTTCACCACACTTCGCATCATACAATCCCTATTCTTCTTCTTTGCTGCCCTTTACTCTGGAACAGCAGAAGCAACAAATTATCTGGGTTTCCTGATGAATTTGAGTGGGCGGCGTAGAGGTGCTGCCTAACAGCGCCAGAGACCCGGGTTCAATCCCGACCACGGGTGCTGACTGTGTGGAGTTCTCCCTGTGATAGCACGGGTTTTCTCCGGGTTCTTTGCAGGCTAATTGGCTTCTGTAAATTGTCCCTACAGTGTTGGGTCGAACTAATGTACGGGTGATCAATGGTCAGCGCAGACTCGGTGGGCCGAAGGGCCTGTTTCCCCACTGGATCTCTAAACTTAACTAGACAGTCTCAGTTGCTATCCCAATATCTCTGGGCTCTCCTACAACAACATTGATGTCCTCTTTTTCCCCCTCCCCCCACAACCTTGGTTAAGGAAGAACAATAAAATGGAGAAGAAATGGCCATTTTCTGTGGGCCATTCATAACCTGGCCAGCGGAAATGATGCAATTAGCAATCTGACAACAGCTACCAATGGCCTGTCACCTTTATCATCATTTACTTTTTTTTGTATACCTTTCATTCATTTGTTATTTACCTCTCCATATCACTGTCTATATCTTCCCTTTCCCCTGACTCTCAATCTGAAGAATGGTCTCGACCCGAAATGTCACCTATTCCTTTTCTCCAGAGATGTTGTCCGGCCCTCTGAGTTACTCCAGCGTTTTGTGTCTGCCCACTATATTCATACAACTACTTGTGGCAAGTGCTGGATGTGGATGATCAGCCATGATCACAGTGAATGGCGGTGCTGGCTCGAAGGGCCGAATGGCCTACTCCTGCACAAATTGTCTATTGTCTAAAACATTGAGAGTCAGTGCCATTTCCTGCTGCAAAAGCAAAGACAAAAGCAAATGATGACAGAAAGCTGCACAACGGCTCCCAAGAGTGAAAGCTGCAAACACTTTCAGAAGAAATTTGCAAGGAATATCCAAGTTAAAACAAACATTTTCACTATTCTATTGAAGGAAGAGGGATGGTCTAAAACTCTGTGGGTCCCTTAGAATAGATAATAGTGTTGTTTAAATAGAAATAAATAATGATAAATGTGCTAAATGATTACATCAGATACATTAAATCATTGCAGGTGTCACTAAAATAGTGGACACAGCATTGTCTACAGATGTTTTTATATTGACTGCCAGGAGGCATTTGATGAAGTTCCTCCCAAGAGACTGTTAACTAAACTGGAAGTTAAGGCAATTGAAAGAAATATATTGTTCTGTTTAGGAAATCAACTGAGTGGCAGGAGATGAAGTGTGGGCAGATACTTAAATTAGAAAACATAACCAGAGGCAAGGATCTGTGCGGGGACTGCAACTGTTCATCGTATTTTTAATTCCTAGACGATGGCTTGACTTAAATAACATGTACCCTTGTCGCTAATGACCTAAAGACAGTCCAGTGGACAACACCTCAACAACATTCAATTAATTTAAGAAATGGGTGAAACTATGGCAAATAGAATTCAGTGCGGGAAAATGTGAGGTCTTTCTGGTTACCTATAAAGGAATAGAAAATAATACAATTTTAAAAGAGAGTGGTGAGTCTGTGAAATTATCTGCCTCAGAGGGCGGTGGAGGCAGGTTCTCTGGATGTTTCAAGAGAGAGCTGGATAGGGCTCTTAAAGATAGCGGAGTCAGGGGATATGGGGAGAAGGCAGGAACGGGGTACTGATTGTAGATGATCAGCCATGATCACATTGAATGGCGGTGCTGGCTCGAAGGGCCAAATGGCCTACTCCTGCACCTATTGTCTATTGTCGATTGTCTATTGTCTATTGTCTATTGTCTATTGTCTAAAAGGTGAAAAGCCCATGTTGAATATATGGGGACCTTGTACATTAATCATTAAAATGTCACACGCAGGTATAGAAATAGACAAAATAGACTCATGAAATCTTGGTCTACATTTCTAGAGAACTGCAATAAAAATAAATAGACATTGTGCGACAGGAATGCAAAGCATGGTTTGGCCATAACCTGGAGTATCGTGAACAATCCTGGGCATCACTCCTTTGGAAGGGTACATCGTACTTGACAGCATGCCATCTAGATTAACAAAAATTACATCTAATTGCCAGAACCAATTATATGTTATGGTTTTATTCCAGGTAATTTATTACGATTAAGGGCTAATTTTATCATACTCTGAAAATATTAAAAGGATTTGAAATGGAAGTTAGAAAGAAGCCGTTTGCTGCTGTTTGTGGAATTAAGGACTACAGACATTGTCTAAAAATTAGAACCAGGCCCTGCAGAGGTGAACACTTACGTGCACAACGTGTGATAGAAGTTTGAAGAAAGGTTTCGAACTGAAACGTTGCCTATTTCCTTCGCTCCATAGATGCTGCCTCACCCGCTGAGTTTCTCCAGCATTTTTGTCTACCTTATTGAAGTTTGAAACTCCTTTTGCAAACCTGATCTAGGTCAGTAGTTAGTTTTGAAACTGATAGACCTTTATAAACCAACGTATGAAGGAATATGGGCAAATGTCAGGTAGAAGGACTTAGGCCATATATCAACCATTACTGACAGAAGGAACAGGATGGCAGTACTAAATAGCAACTAGCAGTTTTATGTCCCTTCATCGTGTGTTCATCAGGAACATGTTTTCTGCCTCTAGCGTGTCAAAACCTTAACAATCTTATATGTTTCAATAAGATTCAATAAGGCCCATGTGCATTACAAGTGCTATCTGCATACCACACCTTGGTTCAGATGACGTTGGTTTCAGAATATAGTCGCCTTAGCTTGATCAGCAAACACGGGAATAATGGATGATTGGAGCAATGCAAGTTAGGATATGAGATCCAACTGTGCTAAGGTTAATAGAGGATACATGTTGGGAAACCAGCATGGAATGCATGAAAATAGTTATGCCTTGACATAAAAATTCCATGGTTGTGGGTTTCTGCAGCAGATACCTTAGTTCGGGAAGATGACCAACAGGCTACAGAGACAGATAGAGGCAATCTTGGTGGAGAGGAAGGTATGGAATTTGAAGCTCAGCTCAAAGTCAAATAGATGTTTGAAGCTTGGCTCAGAGTCAAATAGGATGCCATGGTTGTGAATATATAGAGAATTATGCTGACGCATGAAGAGGACATTTTCAAAATAATTAAAGAGTTATTGATTTCTAACAAAAATGTAAAATATATATTTCTGATTTGAATTCGGATTCCAGTTTGATTATTGCTTATCTAAAAAAGTTTAACTTTCTTTTTTGAACAGGATTTAACTATTTTGGAATGGGCACAGTATTAACAGAAATTCTTTATGCCAGAGTGCCTTTGGACCATGTGGTGTGGATATGAAGACTGCAGCCCAATTCAGAAGCCACAAAATTCCAATTGATCAGTCCAAACAGTGCGCGTGCCAGTTCCTTTGAAAAGATTTATAGTCATTGGAAAAAAATGTTGAATGAAAACAAATAGTAGATGGAAATGTTCTACTGGGAGGAGGCAATAGTGAACAAAGATAGAATGGGCACACATTAGGCATGCAAGCTAGAGAATTCATCTCTGGGGATTGGAAAATCATTATTTGGATTCCAATTGGGATTCCTTTGGCTGAAAGCACTTTATTCTGTTTTGGACCTGTGGACTTTCCAATTTATATAATAGACTCTGCTGTCATTTGCTCCATCTCATGACTGACTCCATGGTAACATGAAATTCCCGAACCAACCTACAAAAGGAAATAGAGGAATATAGAAAATAGGTGCAGGAGGAGGCCATTCGGCCCTTCGAGCCAGCACCGCCATTCAGTATGATCATGGCTGATCATCCACAATCAGTAACCCGTGCTTGCCTTCTCCCCATACCCCTTGATTCCATTAGCCCCAAGAGCTCTATCTACCATTTAAATTCATCCAATGAATTGGCCTCCACTGCCTTCCGTGGCAGAGAATGCCACAAATTCACAACTCTCTGGGTGAAAAACTTTTTTCTCATCTCTGTTTTAAATGGTCTCCCCTTTATGCTTAGACTGTGGTCCCTGGTTCTGGACTCCTCCAATATTGGGAACATTTTTCCTGCATCTTGCTTATCCAGTCCTTTTATAATTTTATATGTTTCTATATGAAACTAATGTCCTAATTTTCAATGAATACAATCCCAGTCTTTCCCATCTTTCCTCATATGATAGTTCCGCTATCCCGGGCATTAACCTCGTGAACCTACACTGCACTCCCTCAATAGCAAGGATGTCCTTCCTCAAATTAGGAGACCAAAACTGCACACAATACTCCAGATGTGGTCTCACCAGAGCCCTGTACAACTGCAGAAGGACCTCTTTACTCCTATACTCAAATCCTCTTGTTATGAAGGCCATTAGCTTTCTTCACTACCTGCTGTACCTGCATGTTTACTTTCAGTGACTGGTGTACAATGACACCCAGGTCTCGTTGCACTTCCCTTTTTCCTAATCTGACACCATTGAGATAATAATCTGCCTCCTTGTTCTTGCCACCAAAGTGGATAACCTCACATTTATCTACATTATACTGCATCTGCCATACATCTGCCCACTCACTCAACCCGTCCAAGTCACCCTGCAACCTACTAGCATCCTCTTCGCAGTTCACACTGCCACCCAGCTTTGTGCCGTCTGCAAATTTGCTAGTGTTACTTTTAATTCCATCATCTAAATCATGAATATATGTTGTAAATAGTTGCGGCCCCAGCACCGAGACTTGCGGCACTCCACTCGCCACTGCCTGCCATTCTGACAGGGACCCGTTTATTCCCACTTTTTGTTTCCTGTCTGCCAACCAATTCTCTATCCATGTCAATACCCCACCCCCAATAACATGTACTCTAATTTTGCCCACTAATCTCCGGTGTGGAACTTTATCAAAGGCTTTCTGAAAGTCCAGATACATTGTATCCACTGGCTCTCCTTCATCCATTAATTGTCACATCCTCAAAAAAATCCAGATTAGTCAAGCAGGATTTCCCTTTCATAAATCCATGCTGACTTGGACCAATCCTTTTACTGCTATCCAAATACGCCATTATTACTTCTTTAATAATTGACTCCAGCATTTTCCCCACCACCGATGTCAGGCTAACTGGTCTATAATTCCCCGTTTTCTCTCGCTCCTTTCTTGAAAAGTGGGATAACATTAGCTACCCTCCAAATCACAGGAACTGATCCCGAATCTATAGAACATTGGCAAATGATCACCAATGCGTCAACGATTTCTAGAGCCACCTCCGTGAGTACCCTGGGATGCAGACCATCAGGCCCTGGGGCTTTATCAGCCTTCAGTCCCATCAGTCTACCTAATACTATTTCTCACCTAATGCAAATGTATTTCTGTCCCCTAGATCCTCTGTCCTCCAGTACATCTGGGAGATTGTTTGTGTCTTCCTTAGTGAAGACAGATCCAAAGTACCTGTTCAACTCTTCTGCCATTTTCCGTGTCCCCCATAATAATTTCATCTGTTTCTGCCTTCAAGGACCCACATTTGTCTTTATTAATCTTTTCCTCTTAACATACCTAAAGAAGTATTTACCATCTTTCTTTATATTCTTGGCGAGCTTACCCTTGCACTTCATCTTTTCACCCCGTATTGCCCTTTTTGTTACCTTCTGATGTATTTTGAAAGTTTCCCAATCCTCTGGCTTCCCGCTATTCTTTGCTATGTTATACACATTTTCTTTTAGTTTTATTCCGTTCCCTAACTTCCTTTGTCAGCCACCGTTGCCTCTTACTCCCCTTAGAATCTTTCTTCCTCTTTGGAATGAAATGATCCTGCGTCTTCTGGATTATGCCCAAACATTCCTGCCATTGCTGTTCCACCATCATTCCTGCTAGGATCCTTATCGAGTCGACCCTGGCCAGCTCCTCTCTCATGCCTTCATAGTCCCCTTTGTTCAACTGCATCACTTCTGATTTAACCTTCACCCTCTCAAATTGCAGATTAAAACTTATTCAAGATTCAAGCTTCAAGAGAGTTTATTGTCTTAATCGTAAAGATAATACTTATCATATTATGGTCACTAACTCTTAGCGGTTCCTTTGCTTTGAATCCCCTTATTAAATCTGGTTCATTGGACAACACTAAATCCAGAATCACCTTCTCTCAGGTAGGCTCCAGTACAAGCTGCTCCAAGAATCCATCTCGGAGGCACTCTACAAACTCCCTTTCTTGAGGACCAGAATCTACCTGATTTTCCCTGTCTACCTGCATATTGAAATCTCCCATAACCACAGAGGCATTACTTTTGCTACATGCCAATTTTAGCTCCTGCTGCAACTTGTACCCTATATCCAGGCTACTGTTTGGGCGCCTGTAAATAACGCCCATTAGTGTCTTCTTACCTTTACAATTCCTCAATTCTATCCACAGCGACTCTACATTGTCAGTCCCTATGTCACCCCTCGCAAGGGACTGAATTCCTTCCCTCACCAACAGAGCTACCCCACCTCCTTTGCCCACCTGCTTGTCCTTTCTATAGGACGTATAACCCTGAATATTCAGTTCCCAGTCCTGATCCTCCTGCAGTCATGTCTGTAATCCCCACAAGGTCATATCTACCAATCTCTAACGGAGCCTCAAGCTCATCTACTTTACTACTTATACTTTGCGCATTCATATATAATATTTTTAATCCATTACTCACCTCACATTTCACATCGATTCCAATTTCACTTGGCCATACTCTCCTATCCCTTCATGAGTTTTCTGTCCCGTTAATTCTGGTGTATTTCTTAACTTTTCCTATACTCTCTGTCCCTCTAACTCCATCCTTGTATTTCCAATATGTCTCCCCTCCCCTCCCCCCCCCCCCCCCCGGCCACTATTTAGACTAAACCCACCCGGTAGAGCTGCTGTATTCTCCATCTATGCCTTTGGATATTAAATGCAGGCTACAGCAATACTGAGCTGCTTCAAGTCAAGTCAAGAGAGTTTATTGTCTAGTGTCCCGGATAGGACAATGAAATTCTTGCTTGCTGCGGCAAAACAGAATATTGTAAGCATAAATACAGAACAGTTCAGTGTGTCTAAATAGCATAGACCATATATATATACACATACATAAACAGAAAAAGTGCAATAGGCTGTTGTAGTTCAGAGTTTGTTTGATGGTTGGAAGCCGGTGACCAGTGGGGTGTCTCAGGGATCTGTGTTGGGTCCACTGTTGTTTGTCATGTACATCAATGATCTGGATGATGGGGTGGAAAATTGGATAAGTAAGTATGCAGATGATACTAAGATAGGTGGTGTTGTGGATAATGAAGTAGATTTTCAAAGTCTACAGAGAGATTTGGGTCATTTGGAAAAGTGGGCTGAAAGATGGCAGATGGAGTTTAATGCTGATAAGTGTGAAGTGCTACATCTTGACAGGACAAATCAAAATAGGACGTACATGGTAAATGGTAGGGAATTGAGGAATGCTGTGGAACAGAGGGATCTAGGAATAACTGTGCATAGTTCCCTGAAGGTGGAATCGCATGTAGATAGGGTGGTAAAGAAAGCTTTTGGTGTGCTGGCCTTTATAAATCAGAGCATTGAATATAGGAGTAGGGAAGTAATGTTAAAATTGTACAAGGCATTGGTAAGACCAATTCTGGAGTATGGTGTACAATTTTGGTCGCCTAATTATAGGAAGGATGTCAACAAAATAGAGAGAGTACAGAGGAGATTTACTAGAATGTTGCCTGGGTTCCAGCAACTAAGTTACAGAGGAAGGTTGAACAAGTTAGGTCTTTATTCTTTGGAGCGCAGAAGGTTAAGAGGGGATTTGATTGAGGTCTTTAAAATGATGAAAGGGATAGACGTGGAAAAGCTTATCCATAGAGTTGACGTGGATAAGCTTTTCCCATTGAGGGTAGGGAAGATTCAAACAAGAGGGCATGACATGAGAATGAAGGGACAGAAGTTTAGGGGTAACATGAGGGGGAACTTCTTTACTCAGAGAGTGGTGGCTGTGTGGAATGAGCTTCCAGCAGAAGTGGTGGAGGCAGGATCGATTTTAACATTTAAAAGTAAAGTGGATAGGTATATGGACGGGAAGGGAATGGAGGGGTATGGTCTGAGTGCAGGTAGATGGGGCTAGGGGAAAATAAATGGTCGGCACGGACTGGAAGGGCTGAGAGGGCCTGTTTCCGTGCTGTAATTGTTATATGGATTATATGGTTATATGGCTGTGGGGAAGAAGCTGTTCCTGAACCTGGATGTACCAGATTTCAGGCTCCTGTACGTTCTACCTGATGGCAGCGGAGAGATGAGTGTGTGGCCAGGATGGTGTGGGTCCTTGATGACGTTGGCAGCCTTTTTGAGGCAGCGACTGCGATAATTTCAACTACTGTTAATTAATAAAGATTTAGGACTTTGTAGTTAGAGTACGTGAAGCCTTTCTTATTTTCATTTGATTTTCTACAAACTTTGGTTGATCGTATTCAATATTAATAGGTTGCAAAATAATTCCTAGACTATATCATTGTCGTGCCAATATCACATTTACATTCCATTCCAATGTTCTGACATTCCTTATTGTAAATGTGAAAATGGCATGGAGATCATTTTTTTAATATGTACGTGTCTCAGGCAAGACCAGCACTTCTCTCTTGCTCTGAATGCTTTGTAACGTAGAGATTAGGGAATTCCAAATTGGAAAGTATCAGGAGCTGGGCAGTAAATTAAAGAATAGACCCCAAGAGCTGGATTCTTACCCAAGTCATGCACAAATTAGCATAGCAAAAGGAAATGAGTGGAAATGAAGATGTAAAAATGGTGGGAATTTTTAAAAAAAAATTGGATTTACTTCCCAATCTCCTGGTATCCCTCAATGCTTCATATTAAGGGGCTGCCCATTTAGGATAGAGATGAGGAGAAATTTCTTCTCTCGGGGGCATGATTATTTAGAATTTTCTACTCCATGCGATGATTGAGTCAGAGTCATTGGCGACACTCAAGGTAGAAACTGACAGCATCTTGAACTTAAAAGAATGAAAGGACTGGGGAAAATCAGCTTGGAACTGTACATCAAGAGAAGCAATTCATAGAGTGCCTATGAGGTGGCTTTTTGGAGCAGCGAGAGGTCAAGCCTACTGGGGAAAGGGCAATTCTGGATTTGGTGTTGTGCACTGAACCAAATTTGATTAGGGAGCTTAAGGTGAAGGAACCCCTCGGAGATAGTGACTATATTATGATAAAACTCAACCTGCAGTTTGAGAGGGAGAAAATGAAATCAGATGTGTTACTGCTGAGCAAAGGGCCTGTCCCACTTGCCGTTTTTTTTCGGCAACTGCAGGCATCATTGACTGACGTATCAGGTCAATGAAAAATTTGTGGTGCGATGCAGCGTGATGATGTATGACCCGCGGTGTTTATTCAAGTGTCGCAACATTTTTTTTGTCGCCGCTGGATTTTGAAATGTTCAAAATCTTTCGGCGACACTGATATAGAAACATAGAAACATAGAAATTAGGTGCAGGAGTAGGCCATTCGGCCCTTCGAGCCTGCACCGCCATTCAATATGATCATGGCTGATCATCCAACTCAGTATCCCGTACCTGCCTTCTCTCCATACCCTCTGATCCCTTTAGCCACAAGGGCCACATCTAACTCCCTCTTAAATATAGCCAATGAACTGGCCTCAACTACCCTCTGTGGCAGAGACTTCCAGAGACCCACCACTCTCTGTGTGAAAAAAAAGTCCTTCTCATCTCGGTCCTAAAGGATTTCCCCCTTATCCTTAAGCTGTGACCCTTTGTCGTGGACCTCCCCAACATCGGGAACAATCTTCCTGCAGCTAGCCTGTCCAACCCTTAAGAATTTTGTCAGTTTCTATAAGATCCCCTCTTAATCTCCTAAATTCTAGAGAGTATAAACCGAGTCTATCCAGTCTTTCTTCATAAGACAGTCCTGACATCCCAGGAATCCGTCTGGTGAATCTTCTCTGCACTCCCTCTATAGCAATAATGTCCTTCCTCAGATTTGGAGACCAAAACTGTACGCAATACTCCAGGTGTGGTCTCACCAAGACCCTATACAACTGAAGTAGAACCTTCCTGCTCCTATACTCACATCCTTTTGCTATGAATGCTAACATACCATTCGCTTTCTTCACTGCCTGCTGCACCTGCATGCCTACTTTCAATGACTGGTGTACCATGACACCCAGGTCGCGTTGCATCTCCCCTTTTCCTAATCGGCCACCATTTAGATAATAGTCTGCTTTCCTGTTTTTGCCACCAAAGTGGATAACCTCACATTTATCCACATTATACTGCATCTGCCATGCATTTGCCCACTCACCTAGCCTATCCAAGTCACCTTGCAGTCTCCTAGCATCCTCCTCACAGCTAACATTGCCCCCCAGCTTAGTGTCATCCGCAAACTTGGAGATATTGCCTTCAATTCCCTCATCCAGATCATTATTGTATATTGTAAATAACTGGGGTCCCAGCACTGAGCCCTGCGGTACCCCACTAGTCACTGCCTGCCATTGTGAAAAGGACCCGTTTACTCCTACTCTTTGCTTCCTGCTTGCCAGCCAGTTCTCTATCCACATCAATACTGAACCCCCAATGCTGTATGCTTTAAGTTTGTATACTATCTCTTATGTGGGACCTTGTCGAAAGCCTTCTGGAAGTCCAGGTACACCATATCTACTGGTTCTCCCCTATCCACGCAACTAGTTACATCCTCGAAAAATTCCACAAGATTCGTAAATCCATGCTGACTTTGTCCAATGATTTCACCGCTTTCCAAATGTGTTGCTATCCCATCTTTAATAACTGACTCTAGCAGTTTCCCCACTACCGATGTTAGACTAACTAGTCTGTAATTCCCCGTTTTCTCCCTCCCTCCCTTCTTAAAAAGAGGGGTTACGTTTGCTACCCTCCAATCCTCAGGAACTACTCCAGAATCTAAAGTGTTTTGAAAGATTATCATTAATGCATCCACTATTTCCGGAGCTACTTCCTTAAGTACTCTGGGATGCAGCCTATCTGGCCCTGGGGATTTATCGGCCTTTAATCCATTCAATTTACCCAACACCACTTCCCGACTAACCTGGATTTCACTCAATTCCTCCTTTGACCCGTGGTCTCCTGCTATTTCCGGCAGATTATTTATGTCCTCCTTTGTGAAGACGGAACCAAAGTAATTATTCAATTGGTCCGCCATATCCATGTTCCCCATGATCAACTCACCTGTTTCTGACTGCAAGGGACCTACATTTGTTTTAACTAATCTCTTTCTCTTCACATATCTATCAAAACCTTTGCAGTCAGTTTTTATGTTCCCTACCAGTTTTCTTTCATAATCTATTTTCCCTTTCCTAATTAAGCCCTTTGTCCTCCTCTGCTGGTCTCTGAATTTCTCCCAGTCCTCTGGTATGCTGCTTTTTCTGGCTACTTTGTACGCATCATCCTTTGCTTTGATATTAATGATATGACGCCGGCGGTCGCCGAAAAAATCGGCAAGTGGGACAGGACCTTAAAGGTAACTACAGAGGCATGAGGGAGGACCTGGCTAACATCAATTGGAAAGGGGCCCGAGCAGGAATGATGGTGGAGAGGCAATGACAGGAATTTCTGGGTGTAATTTGGAAGACGCAGAGATGAAGAAAGATTCTAAGGGGAGAATCTGGCAACAATGGCTGACAAACGAAGGCAAAGACAGCATAAAAGTAAAAGAGGAGGCACATAATATTGCAATGAGTTGTAGCAAATTAGACAATTGGGAAGATTTTCAAAACAACTAAAAAGGCAATAAGGGGAGACAAGATGAAATATGAAAGAGGATACCAAAAGTTTCTTCCAATATATAAAGACTAAAGAGAGGACCACTTTCCCGATGTTCTTTCCCAAACAACTTAACCATCCGTTCGATTTTGAGTTGATCTTGATATTAATTATCTGAATATTCACTGGCCCTTTGGGGTGGAAAGTTCTGAGTGAAGATATTTCTTCTCACTTCAGTCCTGTGGGAGAAGCTTTTTACATTGAGATAGGAACGGTGAAATAGGAATGGGCCCTTCGAGTCTGCTGCACCATTCATTAAGACCATGGTTGATCTACCACCTCAGTGTCATATTCTAGCATTATCCCCAAATCCATACTTATCTTAATATCCAGAAATCCATAATCTCTGTTTTGAACGAACGCAACATCTGACTATCGCCCTATAAGGTAGAAATTGACAGAGTTTAGGGAATCATGGTAAACAAAGTTAATGCATGAAACTAGTGCTGAGCGGCCACGATCTTATTGAGTCTGACGAAGGGTTTCGGCCCGAAACGTTGCCTATTTCCTTCGCTCCATAGATGCCACCGCTGAGTTTCTCCAGCAGTTTTGTCTACCTTATTGATTGGTGGACCAAAAACAAGGGATCAATGAACTTACCGCTGCTTCTGTGTAAAGAATACAATAATTTAACAAATAGAGATTGAGCCAGCAATGTTAATCTCTCTCCTCATTAACCGAAAATATATCCTGCAACCCAACTTGGAAATGGCAACGGACCCATCCGAACAATGCCTCTCTCCAGCTTCTCTGTTCACTGAGCCCAACAGCAGAACAGATCAATCAAAGCAGTGCTTATTACCATGTGGTCAGGGGTGTCTGCAGATGTAAACACGGTCTTTATATGACCTTTAATTAATGATATTTCATTAAACTTGAAGAATGACTCGTACTATTTGGAGCATGTGAACTGAGGAACTGGCCAACAACCCTGTGTGGTTAATGCAATCCAAGAGTTCTCCAAGCACTGAGCTGTCAATCGGACTGGGTTCAAAGACATAACAAACCTTTCTGAACATGTGAAGTGTAACAATTTGTACCTTGTCTCGTCCTCACATTCCAAGGTGCTGCTAAATGCTGTAGACGATGAATCACCTAACACTTTATACAAATATGGTTTCAACATCTCATTAATTGGTAGATCAAATATTCGGGTCTGCTTTTGTGCATAAATATAACAGTGTTTTAGGTAGCAGTTCTACCGGGAGTTTCAAGGCTTTTTATTTTCAAATTTACATCTGCAATATTGTGACTCATTGAGGAATTTTTTTTTCCATCCTTGATATGATTTAATATCACTTGCTTTTCTCTATCTAATTGAAGTTAGAAACGATGTACAACTATATCACCACAGCAGTAGCACGCTTGCGGTGCACCTGGACAAGCATTAGCCTGTGCTGCTATCTCACATAAAACATCTATGTATTGTTTCTGGATCACAGTCAGCCAGCTGGGAAGCCTCTCAACCGTAGAGCAGGGGGTTTGAACCACATGAGGCCCTTTTATAAACCTCTTTGAATGCTCCGTTTCGCTCCTCTGTCAGCACGCTCGGCTCTGCCGTGAGAGGGAGTGGAATCAAAATGGGCGCAACCAACCTCAAAAAAACATGCATCTTTTTTTCCATTCTTCACCCCAGCTACTTTGAATATTTGGAATTAATTATAATCTATTAACCATTTACTGTTGGGTGTAGGAATTAATGGGATCTTCCGTTTTCATGCAATAAGTTATTGCAAACTAAAAATGTATACTACATAGAATTTATCTTCTTGATTTTTTTTTTTAAGCAGATGGATTTTAACTCTGATTTTGCAGTGGGGTTATCCATTGTGGGTTCATCCGTGGCAGTAGTTTGGAAGGTGTGCTCTTACATTCCCTTTTTTGAATATAATAGGCAGACTTTAATTTGGGAAACCCTAATTGCCAAAACGTGGGGGTGGCAGTACTTGGCTTCAAGGCGGGATGTAAGCAACTTTGGTCTCTATGATACTAATGACTGTGAGATTCTGGTTTTCAACAGTGATGCTGATGCAAACCTTTATTTGCTTTACTTTCATTGCTTACTTCCAAGAATTCTGGCATGATTGAGAGCTCAGATCACCAGTGGATTGTGGAATCTATGGCTCCAGTATGTGTGACCCTAGGGAGCCTGCCAACAAACACTAGAGTCTTTCCCTTGTCTTATTTGAAAAGAGTGTATTAAATTAATAGTGTATATAAAATAATGGACAGATTGTAAGCCTCTCTACACATGTCACAGAATTATTGAATGATTAGTGCACAGAAGGAGGTTATTTGGCTCTTCAGTCTGCACTACTCTATGCAGGATAATCCAACTAGTTCCTCTCTCTCTCTCGTTGTAGCCTTTATTTCTTTGCCTTCAGGCACATATCCAGCTTTCTTTTAAATGCTGCAATTGCATCAGTGAATTCTTTCCCACAGCAGTCCATTGCAGACACTAACACACACAATGTAATCTTCAGTCATGCGACTTTTAGTTCATTTGTCAAAACACCTTCATTCTATGTCCACAGTTCTTGATCCTTGCTGCCAATAGGAACAGTTCCTCTTTCCACATGTATATGCTTCATGATTTTAAATACCCTTCAGATACCTTGCAACCTCTTCAGTACCTAGTAGGAACTCTTATCCACATTACACGTCATTATCTTTTGCATCCTTTGTAAAGCCTTTATATCCTGGAGTGAACCAGCCAAACTGTACGCAGTGCTCCAGCTTTGACTGGATCAGAGCCGGCTGGACGCAGGTACTCTGCGAGCTGAGGTCCTGTTGCCTCCGCCTTTAGTTATTCATCCCACTGCCATTCTGGCCCATTTCCCTGGGGCATTCTGCACCAGTACCCCTAGGTCGAATGTAAGCTTGAGGAACAACACCTCATCTTCTGTCCGGTCATGTTGCAGCCTTTGTTTATTTTTTATTCTCGCCTCATTGTCATCTCAACCTCAGCCACTCACCTTCACTCTATGGGCAATGTACTGCGGCCAATTAACCTACCACCCCACATATCTTAGAAACGTGGAAGAAAACCAGAGGAGACGTTCATAGTCAAGAAACTGCACACGGACAGGATAGGATTGAACAGAACCTCCAGCATTGCGAGGGAGCGGCTCTACGCTAGCCCACTCTGCTGCATTTGGCTATGTTTCTCTCCCAGGCCATAACACACCCTGACCTGCTTTTTGCATCACATCACACTTTGTTACCCTCCATCTGCCTCATTAACAACTATTCCCCACAGCAACACTGCTCTGACTCCTTCAGACAAACTCCTCTGTCCAATCCCTCCCTCTGCAACTTAAACGTTTTCTCTCTTTGGCCATTTTGATGAATGGTCCTCAATCTGTAACATTAACTGTACTTCTCTTTCCACAGATACTGCCTGACCTCTTGGGTGCTTCCAGCATTTTCTGGTTTTCCCTTCAACAATAGTACACTCATTTTCTGATGCCATCCCATTCAAAGAGACGCAGATTTAAAATTTGTGTGACAAGTAAAGGCCCTGTCCCACGGTACGAGTTCATTCAAGAGCTCTCCCAAGTTTAAAAAAAAATCAAACTTATGGTAAGCGCGTAGAATGAACGTAGCGGGTACGTTGGAGCTCGGGGACGTCTCTTAGCGGCTCGTAACGCTAACGGCAGGTACTCGGGAAGACTCGCTAACGGCAGGTAAGCACGGGAAGACGCGTGAAGATTTTTGAACATGTTGAAAAATGTCCACGAGAGCCCCGAGTACCGACGAGCGGCCATTACCGTAAATCTCCAAGTTCGAATCAGGGCAAACTCGGGAGAACTCTTGGAATGAACTCGTACCGTGGGACAGGGCTTTAATAATTCTGCTACAAATATCTACTTTTAAAGAAACAACAATTTAAGCAAATTTGTCCTCAGACCGATGTCCACATTCCTGTGCAGGAAAGGTGACGGGTGTTCTCCATCTGATTTTTCAACATTTCTCAAAGCAGATTGGTGGGCATTACCGCCTTGTTTGTTATAGCTTGGCTCTTGTGTTTCCTACAGAGTGTTTCATTAGCTGCAATGTGTTTTCGCGCACTCTAAAAAGGCTTGACAGATGTTATGTAAACGTGAGTCTTTATGATGAAAAGGAGTAATTGAGGCTTTCAACAAAAGTATTCCCTTTGACAGCAGAGTTGAAAGGTGTCAGTAAAATATTTGCAATGTCAACCATTTTCCAAACTGAGGACAGCACATTGTTGTAAGGAAATAACTTCCATGTATCTTTGCTTGTAAAATACGGTATTTGTTTCTGAAATCTTTGCTAGGGAGTTTAGCTGAATAGATTTCATTCACATCCTGCCACCATGGGTCCCAATGGGCAGCTGATCAAAGTCTGGCTGGAAAATCACAAACAACTTCTCTTCACATCAAAAAAAAAGGAAATATTCCAGTCTTTTTTTTTTTCCCAGGCAACTAATGAACTAAAATAATGATTGCCCCATCTGTCTGGTTGCATTAAAATCCTCAGAGAGCACCCGATAGAATAGCGGACATTGGTGGAGGCACCCAGCAAGTCAGGCAGCATCATTGTGGAGAGATGCAGAGTCATTATTTCAAGTTAAGGACTTAACGTCAGAACTGGAAAAATGATAAAAACAAATGTATGGGAGCGTAGGAGTGAGCGCAGGTAAGGTCTACGATGGAGTACCAATCAAAGCTGTCAAGATAACTACTTTATAAAATGAAAATTAGTGAATTTTAAAAAAGGGAAACTAATTGAAACAAGTGGAAGAGAATGAAAAGGTGTGTTTACCTGAGATTCAAGTCCTGAGGGCTGCAATATACCCAAACAGTAGGTAGTAGACACTGCCCACGCCACCGCAGGTAGTGACCTCCCACCATAGAGGCGACCCATAGGAGGAGCTGACTTAAAAAGGCAGCCAATATCAACATAGATCCAGTGGTTGTCTAATTGACATGCTTTACTCTTTTAAGAACAGGTGAAAACAGGAGTGTCTGACACAACGCTGATATTAATAATCATTGCCAGGAACTGGCTGTTCCTGACATTTCTGGCCAGCAATACTTTGAATAAAATGATCATGTGTCCAAATACGTAGCTAAATTAGCTTGATATAAAAATAATACTTGTCCCCAGTGTGTGTAGGGTAGTGTTAGTGTGCATGGATCGCTAGTCGGCTCGGGCCCAGTGGGCAGAAGGGCCTGTTTCCGCGCTGTGTCTCTAAAAAAATACCCTGGCCGCACTCTTATTTTGCTCCTTCCAGCAGGACAAAGGTACAGGAGCCTTAAAACCGTGGCCACCAGTTTCAAGAACAGCTTCTTCCCATCAACACATCGGCAACCTGAGCAACTATGATCTTCTATGGGCTACATCTTAGGTTGCATTAGTGACTTGGGATTATTTTTGCACTATTATGGTGGATAACTATTATGGTTATCATGTTATTGTATTTTTGATTATTGTACATGATCTGTGCATTATTGCGTTTATAGGCCTTTTAATCTACATCTTGAAATTCATTGCTACATTGTCAGTGCATTTGATAATTAAACACACTTGCCCATATCTAATTTGATACCAGCGGCAGACTTAGGAATTGCTTTTGGGGAAGACTCAGTGAGCAACTGCAGTATGTTTTATTAATGGCACACGTTGTAGAAGGAACAAGAGCACAAGTAGAAGCAAAGAAATGTTGGACTGAAATTATAAAGGATGTAAACCACCAATGTTTCTATTTTTCCATGTTAATGAATGGCAACATCATATGAGGGCCTTGATGAAGTGCGCAAGGACAGTGTTCTTCAACAAAGACAAGGGACTGTCCCACATGACCGTCATTTGCGCGTAATTTACGCGACATCATTTACTCCTCACGACGCACGCATCGTGACACGCACGTGATGCGCGCATGGGGCGCGATGACATAGGCAGTGACACGTGGCGTCGCAGGATTTTGTGATGTACAAAATCTTTGCGCGCCATCTGCGTGACGCACAAATGAAGGCCAAGTGGGACAGGCCCTTTAATAGAGAAGCCCTCCAACGTACTGAAATCCTGAACATCAATCTGTATATTCTGTAACTATGAAAATGACGCTTTGTCCTCAAGTCTTGCGACGGGTTAATTTCACGTAACCATTGAATTCATGTATTAATAGTCAGGAGTCAGACATTTTTCAAGATGACCAACGTGCTTTGCAGTTGTACGGGCAAATTCAGAAAACCTAGTAAGGCACCAATGAGAAAGGACCTTACAGTTCTGTAGGGTTAACCTATTCTGGCACAGCGCAGAACACCTATGCATTGCACAGTGCAGAGCAACGCAGCACATCTGTAAATTGTTTGCTTACTTGTTGCTCTGTGTTCAATATTTCAGAATGTTCGTGGTACAGCAGATTGAAAATAGCAACCTACTGCTTCTGGTGACTGAGGCATACTGTGACTGCAGCATCTTCCCACCAGTCCTCCTGGAACCCACAGAAGTGAAATATATCCTTTGTATAACTCTAAGTATAGAGATAAGAGAAATGGTGAGGCTAGTTGACGTATGGGAATAACGGTGATGGTTGTGGGAGGTAAGGGAGTGGGAAGTGGGAGGTGAGGATTGGTGAGATCTGGGGTTGTCTGTTGCGAATTTATTGTCCTATTACCAACATGTGAAAAGCAAGTAAATAATCTTGACTCTGTTCTGATGTATGAAAACAAAGCTATTTCAGAACTGTCATTTCCATACTGCTTTGCACTAAAGTCACGTCTGGTAAGGGCCAATAATGTGAATGTTTTATGAGTGTTTTACTTGCAGAGTAACTTATTGGGCTCCTTCCATTCAGGGGGGCCCCAAGACCGCTTATGAAGGCGGAATCGGACTGGGGGTTCTGATTCTCGAGTTGTCCAGTGAGGTTCTGTGAGTTATCAGCATTGACTGGACCTCGGGCAGTACAAACCTGAAACCCTGCCCCAAAAATCATTCTGGCAGCTGGAGGGAAAGCTTTGCCACCAATCAAACCGGTCAACGATCTAACAAACACTGACACTGAGAAACCTTTAAAAACTATTAAAAAAAATATGTAAATAATTTCACAATAAACGATTCCAAAATTTCCCACAAAAAACAAATAATATCACTTGCAAATAGTGCAAGTAAAAATCATGTGCCTTCCCTACTCCACAATTTGAGCAACCCCACTAAATATAATGGGAAAATCCAACACTATGCAAGGTTGGACGTGTTATCCCCAGCAAAACTGGGCTCAGTCACCACCTATCAATTAGCACCATCAGCCACTCAGGAAATCCTGGATTTACAGCTGGTCTGCATACCTCAGGGACTTACCTCAGGGCACGTGGGTCAGTGAGGAACTACTGCCCATAACTTTCAGCCCAATATGATCGAGCCCAAAGATATTCCCTTTATTAATCTCTTCATCCAAAGCAAGCATGTGTGCTCAGGACAGCGCAATCAGATATCATCAAAACATTTTCATTCCGAAGAGTTCACTCCCATCAAAGGCCATTTGACAAACATTGTTTCGTAAATTTACAAGTATAGCAATTGTAGTGAACCTAAAACTTTTTAAAAAATAGCTGTATACAGATTTAAACATAGAAACATAGAAACATAGAAAATAGGTGCAGGAGCAGGCCATTCAGCCCTTCGAGCCTGCAGCGCTATTCAATATGATCATGGCTGATCATCCAACTCAGTATCCTGTACCTGCCTTCTCTCCATACCCACTGATCCCTTTAGCCACAAGGGCCACATCTAACTCCCTCTTAAATATAGCCAATGAACTGGCCTCAACTCCTTCTGTGGCAGAGAATTCCAGAGATTCACCACTCTCTGTGTGAAAAATGTTTTTCTCATCTCGGTCCTAAAAGACTTCCCCCTTATCCTTAAACTGTGGACCCCTTGTTCTGGACTTCCCCAACATCGGGAACAATCTTCCTGCATCTAGTCTGTCCAACCCCTTAAGAATTTTGTAAGTTTCTATAAGATCCCCCTTCAATCTTCTAAATTCTAGTGAGTACAAGCCGAGCCTATCCAGTCTTTCTTCATATGATTCCTGTCATCCCAGGAATCAGTCTGGTGAACCTTCTCTGTACCCCCTCTATGGCAAGAATATATTTCCTCAGATTAGGAGACCAAAACTGTACACAATACTCCAGGTGTGGTCTCACACCTGGCAAAATGGTTTATCCGTGAGCTACATGGTAAATTCTCAATCTCAGCTAAACTTGCAAGATTACCCATGATATGTCACACCAGGATGAACAGTTTCAAATGGTAACCTCCAACTGTACTTCAAAAGACACATGAAAACCCCAAGATCTCAGTTCCCGGCGTTTGCACCCATTCTTTTTTTAACTTGGGCAAGTGGAGCAGATTTAAACAGTCTTTATCAATTCATAGAACAACCAACTTTTACTAACTCCAATTTCCCTGAAACTGAGCTATTTGAAGGACCAAAACCCAGACTTCATTATTTATCTTCATAAAATCTAAAATATACTGTGACCTCAAATGCAGCCTCAAATAACTACCAGGAATAATTTGCCCTTGGAGGTCAATGTCACTCTAAAGTTCCTAACTGTCGAATCATGCCAGGCTGCTGCTCCTGATCTTGGGCAGAACTCCCAGGTTTCTGTTCATTGTTACATTAGGGAGGTCACCTGAATTCCTTACGTGCACAGAGAAGAATCTATGAGGTTTTGCTACGGCCTAGTGAGAAGGGCTTTTCATTTTTCCGTATAGCAAGCTTCACCACATTGTCTACACATAAAAAACACAAAATAACTCGGCAGGTCACGTTGTCTATACTCGACCCTGACAACTTCTTCCGCCCTCCCTTGGGGAGTCTTATTAGTTTCCCCTTTAGGCCGAGCATGCCTCCAGCTGTTCTCCAGAGGTGCTGCATGCCCCACTGAATTATCCCAGCACTTTGTGTCTTTTTTTTTGTAAACCAACATCGGCAGTACTTTGTGCCTCCAGGAGTTACTGTTTTAATAGCCTGTCTCAGTGCTGCATCCTTAGTAAGCATTCTCCCACTCCTCCTGCCCTAGAGTAGCAGAAAAGCACACCGCAACAATATTTCCATCCATTAAAAGAGTGTTGCCTATAATTTGAAACGACCTTTCAATAAGCTGGCTGCAAAGATCACGGGCACTGGATTAAATGGCTTAAACTGCAAAAACTTCACTTCGCTGAGTAACGAACACCATGCTGAAATCATCAGTATCAGTTTCACTGCAGCAATACACAGAGAAATCCAACAACAAATTGTTCTGCAATCTTGCATCTTCTTGATCTTTGGGTGACTTTCACAAAAAGGCGTTAGAGTTTTCTGCAATATTTGTTCTCAGATTTCTAATAGGTAATAATACAATTTCCAACCCTGCATTGGAAATCGTTAGTTTTGTGGATTTATAATTATTTTAGTTTGTAGGTTTGTTAAATCAATTACAGAGTTCCATCAGCCCCGTCACCCACGTAGTCATCATCTATTATATCGAGATGGCAACAATGGTCCAAAAATGTGAGAAGATGTAATAGTTTATTTATTTACTCTTTGCATTTCATAATCAAATTATACTTACATACATGTATAGACAATAGGTGCAGGAGGAGGCCATTCGGCCCTTCGAGCCAGCACCGCCATTCATTGTGATGATGGCTGATCATCCACAATCAGTACCCCGTTCCTGCCTACTCCCCATACCCCTTGATTCCGTTAGCCCTAAGAGCTTTATCTAACTCTCTTTTGAATACATCCAGTGAATCCCCCTCCGAGGCAGAAAATTCCACAGACTCACACCTCTCTGTGTGAAAAAGTGTTTCCTCATCTCTGTTCTAAATGGCTTACCCCTTATTCTTAAACTGTGGCCCCTGGTTCTGGACTCCCCCAACATCGGGAATATGTTTCCTGCCTCTAGGGTGTCCAAACCCTTAATAATCTTATATGTTTCAATAAGATATCCTCTCATCCTTATAAACTCCAGAGTATACAAGCCCAGCTGCTCCATTCTCTCAGCATATGACAGTCCTGCCTTGTAAACCTACGCTGCACTCCCTCAATAGCAAGAATGTCCTTCCTCAAATTAGGGGACTAAAACTGCACACATCCTAAGTTCTAAGGCTATTTCAGCATTTTATTTTCTGCTTACACTTCGGTTTCATGAGCCTTTGTACCATGCTCGTCTTATTCTTGCTGCTGCCCTTCCTCAGCAGCATTATTGGTACCCAAAGATTATTTTATTGAAATCCTCCCCGCTAATGCAATTCAGTGTAACTGACGGGTGACCGAGTCACATTTGGCAGAAATCCTAAAGACTCACAGGAGAAAGAATAGCACAACCATGACATGTAAATGTTTAATTATTCTCAGTCTTGGATGGTTCTTCAGAAATCAGCCCTGCCAGGATGATAATAAGGCTTGACTTGGTCGTGCCACTCAGCATGCAGACATTTTCAGAACACATCAACAACAATCATGGAGTTTCCTTGTTCACGTGTTTAAAGCAATAAGTAGCCAAGTGCAGAGATATGATAACTAGTCCTGCAACTGCAGAGTGGTGCTGCCACAGGAATGACACAAGGAACCAGCTGTCAACACAAGCTTCATTTCAAGTGAGCTAGATTACAAATACGGGGATGTAATGCTGAGGCTCTATAAGGCGCTGGTCAGGCCGCAGTTGGAGTATTGCGAACAATTTTGGGCACCATACCTGAGGAAGGATGTGCTGGCACTGGAGAGGGTCCAGGGGAGGTTTACAAGAATGATTCCAGGAATGAGTAGGTTAACATATGATGAGCGTTTGACAGCACTGGGCTGGAGTTTAGAAGAATGAGGGGGCCCTCATTGAAACATACCAAATAGTGAAAGGCTTGGATAGTGGATGTGGAAAGGATGTTTCCACTAGTGGGAGAGTTCAGGACCAGAGGACATAGCCTCAGAATTAAAGGATGTTCCTTAAGGAAGGAGATGGGGAGGAATTTATTTAGTCAGAGGGTGGTGAATCTGTGGAATTCTTTGCCAGGTCAATGGATATTTTTAAGGCAGCGATAGATAGATTCTTGATTAGTAGGGGTGTCAAGGGTTATGGGGAGAGGCAGGAGAATGGGGTTAGGAGGAAGATAGATCTGCCATGATTGAATGACGTAGACTTGATGGGCCGAATGGCCTAATTCTGCTCCTATCACTTTTGACCTTATGATCTCTGCCTCCATCTGGTCCAATGTGAACTTCTTGGGGATGATGCCATGCATTAACATAAGATACCTCTGCATCTCCTAATGCATCCACCATGGTGCGAATGTCGGCAGACTAACTGGAAGTCTCATTGCTGTTAAATATTTTATCTCAATAATCTCTTTAGTCCTAATCTACTTCCTTAACTCCTGAGTAAATAATGCATCTGTTAAATGCCAGCGTATGCGATCGCAGAAGTTAAGACGTCGACCTGATACATGCCATGCTTTTCATCCTGAGGTAAGGTGCAGTTCAGGGCCTCTTCTTCTTCTTGCGTATGCCGTGCACAGCCTAAAGTTGTAGGACAACTTGTTCTATTTGATCTTATGTGTGCATGCCAGGTTGATTGCATTCGTTGAAACAGGGCGGACCACGTGAAGGTTGCAATCTCCCGCCCCAATTCAGGGCTAAATGTTGGAAAAGATGGAACACATATGTAGTGTGTAACAAGTAAAATAGATTGTTACAATCTGTTTGTTGTACCTCTTATTATTGGCTCCGTTAAATACAATAATTATGCTTTAGTAGCTGAATCCCATGATCTCATGACAAAGTAGTGAATATCATATACATTTTATTTAAGATGATATCTATGCAAACTACATGCGATGCACTGATCTGTCCACTGTGCAATGCTATGACGTCATTTTCTGTCCATCTTAAATTCCCTGGCACGTTGGGCTTGCATTTGTTAAGACTTCAAACGTGCCTGGGTGAACGATTGTATCTCCATTAGTAGAAGAACAATTTAGATGGTGCCATTTCAACAGTGTCACCAAACATATAGAAAGACGTTCCTTATTTATGTCAGTTGACCAAGATAAATACACAAAGGGACTGTGATGTACCAGCACGAAGACTGGAGGTCAAATGATGTATTCCACGTCAATCAGGTAGTCACCAACAGCTACATCTGTGATAATTCCCTTCCTTTTTTTTCCACTTTTGCATGACTATCTTCTTATAGCGCTCACTGCCCACTGCTCACTGTTCAGTTTTAGTTTAGTTTTGAGATATAACGTGGAAACAGGCCCTTCGGCCCACCGAGTCCATGCTGACCAGCGATTCCCGCACACACTAACACTATCCTACACACACTAGGGACAATTTCCACTTTTACCAAGCCAATTAGCCTGCAAAACTGTACGTCTATGGAAAGTGGAAGGAGACTGGAGATCCCGGAGAAAACCCACGCAGGTCACGGGGAGAATATACAAACTCCGTACAGACAAGCACCCGTTGTCAGGATCGAACCCGGACCTCCAGCGCTGAAAGGCAGCAAATCTACCGCCAAGCCACCGTGCCGCCCATCTTCCTCCATCCACCCACACCCTCCACAATCCAGTCACGTAGTCTGTGCTTTTTGACTGCTTTGGCTGAAACACTGATAACCTATCTGGATGAGGTTGTGGTAGGCTGCAGTTATTCATAGTACTATCTCAGTGTGAACTACATTTTTCAGCAGTATGCAGAAGAATACTGGGAGGAAAAGAGAAAATAACTTAAATGTGTGTGTTAAGGAATGGTCACTTTGTCTCAACAGGAAAACGCAGAGGAGTGTGGAGGGGTTTCAGGCATCTCTCTGTCTGGAGCACTGCTAGCATTGAATCTGGGCATGGCTGCTGCTGTTTTATGATGTCCAAACAGAAATGTTGGCCACCATACACCACATTGACACTGGTTTAGAAACTTTTGTGAAGGCTCCAGACAAGTCTGATCAATCAAGACTATTTCCATCAAACTGTTAACAAGCTTCTGATATTGGATGACGCTTTAATTGAAAATGTTTCATCTCTGGTCTCTGAAATACTGCTTTTTTCGTCTGCATTTAGAGTAGTACAACTGGGGAAACGAGAGAAATATCACTCACTGTGAGATGCTGGATGAGTTATCCCAAGATGGGGTTCCAAAATATGAAAGTTAAAGTGCAAAGAATCTATTGTTATTGGCTAATAGAAGTATTGGCTGCACGACATTGGGTGAATCTTTCTCTGGAGCTTGTGATGTGTAACGCCAGTGCTCTTTTTGTAAACTAAAAGGTGCTGATACGCATATCAATTCAAAATTAAGCTCATTCAACAATTTTCTTCCATCAATATACTGCCCACTACTGTTTTGATTTGGGACAAATCAACCGTTAACTTAATAAAATAATTTCTAAAAAGTATAAAAAATCAAATTAAAATTCAAAAAATTTCATATTCACTGTTGCAAAAACAGCACTGTGTAATAGTGTGGTAAAGTCATCATTGTTATGATTTCCGGTAATGTGCATTGAACCTGGAAAGTTCCTCTTTGCTCCCCCTTCTGTTCTGGGAAGATTTATATAGACATCTTCACTTCTTTTGAGCATTATTCTTTCAACATAATAAATTCTTTATACAGTATGAGTGTGTTTTTTGCTTATTTTGCAGCAATTTTAAAAATTTCAATTTTAAAAGTTGAGCAACATTCAGTTGGGAAACTCAATTAAACATGGGATTATATTTATATATATTCCTCTTTTGTAAATGTTAAGTAATTCTCACATGGCCACGCTCTGCACGGAGTGCCTCCTTTTAGCAGGCACACAAATCTGATTTAGGGGCTGCTTTTTCTAACTAAAAGGAGGTGAACCATGGCAGGAGCATTCTGCCCCTGAATCCTTTGGAACCTAAGGCTGCATCCATCACATTGGGCCATCACCAACACTCATATATATTGGGCACGTGTCAGAGGCTATGTCTACAAGAGGCTCTGTGTGTATAAAAAGAACAAATCAACAATTTACGAGGAAATTATGAGATCTTGGGGTTGTATGAGAAAATGTACTTGAGGCAGAAGAACATCAATGTTTTCATAGAATAGCAGAGAAGGACCAAAGTACCTCGTCCCGTTCCAATTTCCAAGCTTCCTATGTTCTGGAAAGGAAACGAACGATGGTAGTGTCTATTGATGCCTGAAACGCGTATGTCTAGAAGTTAGATGTCATTGTATTTTGGTGTGCTGAAAGATCATTACATGCGATACCAGACAAATCACAAAAATTAGTTGCAGTCAAAGTGTTTCTTCCCAAGACGTGTTAAATCATGACGTACTCTCTTCTAAGGCAAGCCCCCGAGATGAAGGATAATTTGCTTCCACTCCAGTTCTGTGGGGCCTGATGTGATTGAAGAAGGCCTACAGATCTGACACAGGCGGGCAGGAGTGATTGACCCGGTCTTGCAGCTGACAAGATTTTACTTGGAAATGATGAACAATGTAATTTACCTGTGTTAAAGAAGGAACTGCAGATGCTGGAGAATCGAGAGTTACACAAAAAGCTGGAGAAACTCAGCGGGTGCAGCAGCATCTAAGGAGCGAAGGAGATAGGCGACGTTTCGGGTCGAGACCCTTCTCCAGTCTGAAGAAGAGTCTCGACCCGAAACGTCGCCTATTTCCTTCGCTCCTTAGATGCTGCTGCACCTGCTGAGTTTCTCCAGCTTTTTGTGTAACTAATGTAATTTACCTTGTATTACATGGATATTGGATGCACATCACTGTGCAAACTAATTCACGTGATGCAATCTCTTGGCAATTGACCCTGCGTGAACAAGAAAATGATATGCCAGCATTTAGATAGTGGTAAGATGGGGAGTTGTTAGTGAAATCCAAAGGGAAATTGCAACAGTGGGCTGAGCCAGCAGCTTCAGAGATTAGTGTAAAATTGGTGTTTGCTGATTGTTCCTTTGCTCCCCAATGAGCCCCACTTTTTCACTGCTTACTCCATCAGTCTGAAGAAGAATCTCGACTTCAAACATTATGTCCATTCTCTCCACAGATGCCGCCTGACCCGCTTGAATTCCTCCAGCACTTTATATTTTGCACAAGATTCCAGCATCTGCAGTTTTTTGTGTGACCCATGTCGCAATAATATCATAATCCTCTTTGCTGATCAATGACTTGTCTTTGTCATTAGATCTGTGACATTTCAACATTTGTGTCAGTGTACTGACAGGAGTTAAACTTAGTTTGCCACTCATGATATTTTCAAACAAATTGTAATAATTTCCAAAAAAAGAGGCAATATACAGAATATCCAGAAATATTTCTCTTGGCCAGCTTGGGATCATTTCCTTTTGGTATATGTGTTTCTTGCTGAAATAACATACAATTGCAAAAATGTCCACTTCCCCTGCACAGTAGGATTTAGTACTTATGAATGGGACTGCTCCCAACTGTGCTGTGAAACTGCATGAATTACACTTGCTGGATTTATTACAAAACTCCTTGTGCTTGACACTATATATTTTCTAATCCATGTACTTGACTGGACATACAGACATATGGCACTTGTGGGGAAATCACCTTTTTTGAGCAATACCAATTTCCTATTACCCTGTAATGCTTTTTATTTTCACCAGCTGCCAAGTTGAATAAAACAAGAACCCTTTTTGCTTCAGCAACCATGCAATTAATCATTTTGTTTACTTGACTAATTTCTGTTATATCAGCTAGATCAGACACTGTACACTTGCTCTCCCAATGACTTTTTTTTACAGCTATGCAATTCATCAAGCCTAGAGAAACAAAAACCTGCTGGGAAAGTCTATGAGCAACATCAGTTCTCGCCACATTGAGTTTTTGCCTGACATTTAACACTTGTACGGTGAATCTCCATGCACACGGTTCTGACTTATTCACTTGCACTGACTCCTGTTTTCACTCCTCTCATTTAATGGGAATTCTACAGCGGTTTAGATTAATAGCTTTCTTTTATTTTCCATGGATAACGTCCAACTGCTGATGCTATATATTGTCTGGAGATCCATGTGGCAAACGCGTTGAAATCAGAAGCTTTCAGGAAAAGATTCTGAACTTTATTGCAAGGAAAAGTCATCAGTCACCGAAACAAAAGCTGCTAGAGATATATTCATCATGCCTTGGTTGGGGAAAGCTCCAAAGTGATGTCTCTTTGACAGGAGCTCTCCTCTGCCCTCACACTTAACACATCTGATTAGAATGATCTTTATGCCACTTGGAAGTCTTTTTGCCACTAAGTGGAATAGTTGGTATTTTGCATCCTTACTGAATGGTCAAATTCTGCACAGGTCATAGAAAAAAGTTTTGTTTATAGTATACCATTCATGATTTTTTGACAATATCACAGCACGTTAATGGAAACAAAGGACATTATAAGCATAGCCATGTTGTAATGGTGAAAATGTGGCAGCTAATTTGCACAAACTAAACCCCCATAAAAAGCAATGTGAAAATAACTGCTAAACCATTCTTAAAAAAAATGATTGTGGGATAAATATTGGCCAGTCCACCAGGGATAGCACTCCTATATCTATGGTCTTTTGTATCTATGAGGGCAGACGGGGCCTCAGTTTAATGTTTAAGAAGGAACTGCAGATGCTGGAAAAACGAAGGTAGACAAAAATGCTGGAGAAACTCAACGGGTGAGGCAGCATCTATAGGGCGAAGTTAAATAGGCGACGTTTCGGGTCGAAACCCTTCTACAGACTCAGTTTAATGCCCCATTTGTAAGACAGTAGATTTGACAGTGCTGGACTCCTCCCCCAGTATCTCCCATGGCACCAGCCCAAATTTCTGTGCACAGCTCTCAGAGATGAAATTAAAATATTTGGGGGCAATAGTACTATTTACTGAGCCATATCTGAATTCCACACCACCCCAAATCAAAGTGTATCCCAGAATGAAAGTTAAGAAGAAAAATGGAAAGGAGTGCCATAGTTTGGATAGTGGATGGGTATTGTGGGTGGAATCAGAATGTTTGAAGTTAGGTGAAGTAATGAAAAAGAAAAAAAACTGTGTTAAAGCTCCTGATAATTTGTGGTATCCACTCCTATTAAAGCTGTACCTTTCTGCAGCGAACTTGCATCTTCCATCACTCCTATGTCTCACATTTCTCTATTTCCTTCATGCCTTACATTGTATTTTGGGGCCTTTTTTGGCTGTTTTCCAACTTCTTTCTGTTTAATAACTTGGCAGTATGAAGCAGTTGGGGAGTCACTGAACTTTTATCTATGAATTGCTGAAGGTGGGGGTGAGGTGGAAAGTAATATTTAAAGTCCCAATGAGAAATGCTTGTGGCCAAATTATTACAGTGCTGACTGGAAGAAGGGTTTCGACCCGAAACGTCACCCATTCCTTCTCTCCAGAGATGCTGCCTGTCCCGCTGAGTTATTCCAGGTTTTTGTGTCTATCTTCGGAATCAATGCACACGTGTGTACATGTAAGTACATGGATGTGCATTATGTGTGTTCTTGCAGACATGGGTGTGACTTTGGGAGTATGCCAATCAGTGCTCTGGTTTTTTTAGTTACTCATTAGTTTATGGATAAGCCGGCTTTGAACATTGTGAAAAGACCGATATATTATAGTGCCTGTGGCTTTCGCATAAGGGCGTTAATCATTGTGGTCTAGAAATTTGATCAGATGTGAAAATCATTGATATAGAGACCACCAAATAATGATGGTATCAACACATTATAAAAGGTGCTACCATGCTTCTTTGTTTTCATCCTATTCCACTCGTATTATATTGAAGGCAAGATCCAAAAAGGAAAACTGTTACTGTCTGGTGTTTGGGCTCCATGGGATACACACCTCAGTGTGTTCCTGGCCCTGAATACAGTAAGTGGGTTGTTTGTCGAGTAACATATAGGAAACTATGTGGTTTATTTGAGTTTTCTCAGACTGCATATTAATATAATGAAATATATGTGATGAGGATATCATGCAAAGTACAATTGTTTACACATTATTTGAAAGAGAAAAGGTGATACCAGTACAATATTACTCACAAATCTACGTACTTAACCAATTAATTGGGTCTTGACTTCTCCTTCTTCTTTATAACAGAATTGGAGTTGCATATTGATGCAAGGAACTGCAGATACTGGAATCTTGAAGAAAACGCAGTGTTGGAGAAACTAGGTAGGTCGGGCATCTGTGGAGGAAATGGACAGGTGACATTTCAGGTTGGAGCCCTTTTTCAGACTGGAGAAGAGTCCCAGACCAAAATGTCACCTGTCCATTCCCTCCACAGATGCTGCCCGACCCGTTGAGTTCCTCCAGCATGTGGTGTGTTGTTGGAGCTGCATGGGTTGATTTGGAAACTTGACATAATTGAAGGTATCACCTCTGAGCTTTCTTGTATCATGTTCTGTGTCAATTTATTTTAAGAATAGCAGAAATAGAAAGTGCTATAATAAGTGGACTCTAAGCGCTACAGTGGTGGGTGTATGGAACGAGCTGCCAGAAGTTGAGGCAGGGACTATTGCCATGTTTTAGATAGGTATTGGATAGGACAGATTTAGAGGGATATAGGCCAAGCAGGCAGGTGGGACTAGTGTAGATGGGACATGTTGCTGATGTGGGCAAGTTGGGCCGAAGGGCCTTTTGCCACGTAGTCAGACTCTAACTCAGCAGATCAGGCGGCATCTCTGGAGAACGTTGAGAGGTGACATTTGAGTCGGGTCCTTTCTTCAGACGGTGTGATGGAGTGTCTCACTTCAGAATATGCCAACTCACTAATCTCTTGGTTATTTCGTGGTGAGGTCAGGTTTTCTAGGTGACGCTTATTGAATTACTCAGATACATAGACAAGATGATTCTTAGAACTGCATATCTCCACAATCTCCCCAATGTAGCATTTTCTCACTTCTGATGAAATGAGCTGCATTTTATTATTCATATCAATCTTCTGTTTGGAACACGTTTCAATGGCACAGCAGTGGAGCTACTGCCTTACAGGGCCAGAAATCTGGGTTCGATCCCAACTGCGGGTGCTGTCTGTACGGCGTTTGTACGTTCTCCCCGTGACTTGTGTGGGTTTTCTCTGAGATCTCTGGTTTCCTCCCACACTCCAAAGACGTACAGATTTGTAGGTTAATTGTGTGTGTGTGTGTGTGTGTGTGTGTGTGTGTGTGTGTGTGTGTGTGTGTGTGTGTGTGTGTGTGTGTGTGTGTGTGTGTGTGTGTGTGTGTGTGTGTGTGTGTGTGTGTGTGTGTGTGTGTGTGTGTGGTGTGTGCGTGGTGTGCGTGTGTGTGCGTGGTGTGTGTGTGTGGTGTGTGGCTGTGTGTGCTGTGGGCGTGGGGTGTGTGTGTGTGTGTGTGTGTGTGAGAGAGCGCTAGCGGGGATTGCTGGTCAGCGCAGATTCGGTGGGCTGAAGGACCTGTTTCCACGCTGTATCTCTAAACTACACTGCCTTTCCTCTCCAATTCAGCTGAACCAAACCCAGAACCATCTGGAGTCTGTGCATCACCATCTCTGACCTTTCCCTTCCCTTTCGTAACTTCCCAATTAGTAATTCAGGGTATAAGTTAATCATCACTGTCTATTACAACATATCCCCGCGCCTCTTACCATGTTCCTCTAGCCTGCTTGCTGCAAGGATTCATTTCCATTTTCCCAGTTTCTCCAGATCCTCACATTTGTGTTGATGATGACCCTTTCCATTGCAATGCTTCTGAGATGTATTTTTCAAGCATGATGGCTTTCCTTCCACATTGTTGACAAGGCTCTTAATTGGATTAATTTCCTTACTACTGCGGAAAGCTGGTGAGAATGTGCAGAGATTTAAAAATGGGAATATATGAATAGTGTGAAATGTGTGGTTAATGGTCAGCATGCAAATGAAGGGCCAAAGGGCCTGGTTTGCCAATTAATCCCATTTGTTTATATTCTCGCTCACTCTCCTCCCATACAACGGACAGAGTTCCTCTTGTCCTCACCTTCCAACTCATGAGTTTCACTTTCAACAACTTTTGTTATTTCCGCTATCTTCTGCATGATGTCACCAGCAGGCACATCTTTTTCTAAAACAACTGTTTCCTCAGCAACTCCCTGATTCACTCTTTCAACTCTGCCAATGCTTGCTTGACATGAAACTGAAACAAGCTGCAACACCTGCCTTTTACCTCAACGTCCCACCTCTTGCAACCCAAACACCCTCCCATGTGAAGCAGCCCTTACCACCTCTGTAAGCCAGCACCACCACAGTTTACCACTGGCATTCTCTTTGTTCTCTCCACCCCTCCTTTCCTGCAATTGAACATGTGCTTGTTTTCTAATTTTGCCTATTCTGGTGATGATACGTTAGCTTGTACTTCTCTGTAGTACAATTTTTTTAACAGGGGATGGGAAGGAATGAACACAAGCGCTAGGGTGAAATGATAAAGAGGATAATACATTAGAAACATAGAAATTAGGTGAGTAGGCCATTCAGCCCTTCGAGCCTGCACCGCCATTCAATATGATCGCTGATTCTTCCAACTCAGTAACCTGCCTTCTCTCCATACCCTCTGATTTGGCTTAAATATAGCCAATGAACTGGCTCAACTACCCTCTGTGGCAGAGAGTTCCAGAGACTCACCACTCTCTGTGTGAAAAAAGTCTTTCTCATCTCGTCTTAAAGGATTTCCCCTTATCCTTAAGCTGTGACCCTTTGTCCTGGACTTTCGGGAACAATCTTCCTGCATCTAGTCCAATAAGAATTTTGTAACTATAAGATCCCCTCTCAATCTCCTAAATTCCAGGCACTCCCTCTATGGCAATAACAGTACTCAAATCCTTTTGCTATGAATGCTAACATACCATTCGCTTTTTTCACTGCCTGCTGGCATGCCTACTTTCAATGACTGGTGGAGGTCTCGCTGAAGTTGCTTTCCTGTTTTTGCCACAAAGTGGACTGCATCTGCCAAACATTTGAGCCTACAAGTCACCTTGCAGTCTCCTACTCCTCACAGCGAACACTGCCCCCCAGCTTAGTGTAATCCGCAAACTTGGAGAATTGATTGTAAACAGCTGGGGTCCCAGGAGCCCTGCGGTACTATACTGCCTGCCATTGTGAAAAGGACCCGCTCCCACTCAGGCAATTAATGCACAGAACTAAATCCCATGTTCCAGGTGGGTCTGATCACATCTGCATCCAGCATGACACCTTTGTATTTTCAGTTCACTATTAGCTTCCTAATTAATTATTAAATTTCATCTGTGCACTGCTCTGGATATTTGAAACCTTCAAACATTCTGCTACTCTATCTTTTCCAGCTTTGTACTCAAGGTGACCCCCACATTACTGGAGTTCAGGTAATGGAAATTCACCTTGCTGGAATTCACAAAGGGACACAGAATAAAAATTCTTCCGTATGAACTTTGTGTGAAAAATGTAAATAAAAAATAAATTGTATTTTTTTTCTCCTCGCATTTCTTGTCGAATGCAGAAATAAGGTGGCTTCAGTTACGGAAAATCATGATACGACTGTTTTCTAGGAATGCAACCCGTCACGCCCACCAGTAACGGGGAGTCACTTGTTTTTAGAAAATATTCTAAGCTGTTTTTCCCTCAAGATCCAAAGTGAATATCCTCACACTATCCACATTGAATTCCAGCTGGCATTCACTTCATCTATTAATGCTGGTTTCAACTTTGTTCTCAGATGAACGTTTTCACTCTGCTGCCTAACATGGGGTGAAAACTTAGACAAGTTGCTCTGTCCTTTCATCCTGGTTATTATAAAGTTAATCAGTCCGCAAGGCAGATATCATGTCGTTCATCTACCTCCTACAGTCTTTTCATAGTTTTGTTTTAACTTATGCAGCAATTGTTGGCTCCTCGAGTTGATTTATTTTGTATCTTTCAATGATCTGGCTTTGTAGAAATATTGTCATAACAAGAACTTCTTCGTTTTGATCAGTCATGGGCCGGGATTCCCAAGAGTAAATGGAGTTTTTGAAGAAATTGTAAAGTGCCATTTGTAAGTCCCTTACATATTTTCTCTGTTCTCCTAACAATCTCTCTTTCTGGGGGTGGAACTCGGAATAGAATGCCTGATTTGTGAATCAAGTCTTGAACATGCAAACAAGGGGATACACACCCAGACGAGCCGAGTGATCTGAATATGAGACTTGATACTCTGATTAATATAATTTGTATCAATAACAACTGGTGACCTCCACTCTAATAATATAAATACCTTTAACATTAAGATATTGTATACAATTATGAAACTATCATATTTTTATTTCTTACAATATTTTAATTATTACCCTTACCTTCTGAATGTTCCTATTGTTCTTTGAATTTTACTTTAGGTGTTAGAAAATTAAAATCAACATCTTTCATTGATTGAAAATTCCTTGGTACAATTATGTTCGATTTTTGCAAATATTAATTTAGATTTTCAGTGACATTCTTTTTGCAGCAATCTTCAATGATCTCCATGGCACTTTTGGTTTAATAAATTCCTTATATTTAACATAAACCTCTAAGCAAGGAGCTACACCTTTTGAAGGAATGTTGATTTTGTCGTCATCTTATAGATGAGTTTACACAACAAATGGGGAATAGGTTTGGGGCATGAAGTCCCAGCAGGTGGCTTATTGAAAGGCATGTCCACGTTGAAGTTCTCCTCCTCTCTTCCCCCCACCTCTCACTGAATTACTCCAACACTTTGTGTCTATTTTCATAACCCAGCATCTACAGTTCCTTGTTTCCCCTCTTAGATTCTCTGAATACCTGGTCCCTCACAGCAAGAGTCTACAACAAAACTGGAAAATGTCAACCACACCCCATATATCAGGAGGTACCTAATAACAAAGGCTTCACCATCACCTTCGCCCAATCCAATGCCTGTTATGGATTATCACAGGGGGTAATGTCAATGACCCTGCATAAATATGTTAGCAACATGATTTGTAACTGTAATGCTCCAGGTCATTGCACAAAATATTACACTATTGCAGATGTGGGAAGTGGTAAATATATGATTTACCACTTGTAGTTAAGTTTTACCCTTGCAGTGTATAAATATGGCATGCATCTATTTCTTCATTAATGTTTCCACACACTAATGCTAGAATGGATCTGTGGCTGCGTTGCATTCAATTCCCAGATCTTTGAATTTTTCATCATAAATGGGTCTTCTTCCTCATGGGGATCCAATGTTATATCATGGGTGTTTTTTCTTTAAACCTGCAGAATCCTCAATGTGTAGGGAGGAACTGCAGATGCTGGTTTTTACCAAAGATAGACACAAAATGCTAGAGTAACTCAGCGGGTCAGGCAGCATCGCTGGAGAAAAGGAATAGGTGAGGTTTCGGGTCGAGACCCTCCATCAAACAGAGTCAGGGAAAGGGACATTGGAGGTAGGGAAGGTACAGAAGAAAGCAGTGTTTGCATCAATGTGCCGGGCTATTTTTTTTTTTCTCTGTGGGACTCCACAAACAAATACCATACTTCTGCAAGGGCACAATGCTAATTCCCTGGAAAAACATGCCTTTTGATGAATTTACAAAACAAGAAGTTTAATCTAACTTTCAAAGTATTCTTCAACCCTTCAAACTGAAATAATATGACATAAGTCTTAGGGGTAGGAGTGAAGTTATTGTAAAGTTGTGCATCGCTTGTTATGAGGAAGATTCAATGGTCTCTGTAATATTTATTTAATTAACCAACTTGTATAAAATGAAAAAATGGTAAGTGTAGCAAAAAAAAACAGAATTGTTATCTGACGCAAATGTGCAGCAGAGATATAGATTATATCTAGAGAAGAAAGTGTTTGAGTCTTGTTATTGAGATTGGTTAAACTAAAATCCATTTGACTGCTTTTAATCATTTTCATGTTTTTGGCACAAGGTAGATGGCTGAAAAAAAATTGCACCAAGGATTTGGCAATAGTTCATGGTTCTGGAGCATATACTAGAGCGGTTATTGTTTAAAATTTATAAAATGTTGTCATGATTGTAATTAAAAAGGTACTATTTGCACTTTATGGTTCTGTCACACCGAATCAATGGGATATGCTATCAAATATCAGCAGTCAAGCTGAGAAGTAGGAATGGACCACAGCAGTGACTGATTTGCCCACTTTGGCCTGTAAAAATAACGTCATTCTCCATCAAATTAATAGCATGTTCCTGGGGAGAGGAAAAGAAGAAAAGCTCACATTACTCAGGAAGACTGCAGTCTGCAGGCTGGCAACAGAAAGCCATTTGTCTTTTAACCCCATTGGAGTTCACTATTGGCCATGTACAAAACATGTATTGGCCTACAAAACATTGCTGAATATTGGGCTTTGCTGGGGTTATCTTTATTTGAGCTTAATTAATCTTCTCTCGCACTCTTTCGCCTTTTCCTACGCGCTGTTCACAGCGAGTTAACCATGTCACTGAATGAATATGCTGCCTCCATTTGTTAGAACTGTGAATTTGTCAAGGTCCTTCAGCAATGACTTTCTACAACTTGTTGCAAAATTTCAAATTATCTGATGCTCATTTGCCAAGTATACATTAAAACACATATACTAGCCATGCAGTTCAAGTTCCACAGCATTTTCTATATCCAAAATCATTTTCGGTGAAAGAACTCCTCATTTATTTTAAATCTGCACGTGTGTTATGTCTCTATTCAAACCTCCGGCTATTTATGCTGTAATAAGGCAATATGAAAGTTTAAGGAAATAGATCAGTTCCGGTACAGCCTTTCAGAGGAAAGCAAATGATGCTGCACAAGACAAAGGCACTGTGTAAGTTGATAAAGGCCTTCAGGTTAAAGACTCTAAATACCCCCGAGGCTGAAATATGCCAACAGCAGTCACAATGTGATGCACTTGCTACAGTTGACATAAACAAGCTTGTGGAATATATTGAGCCAATAAGTACATTTAAGAACTATGCGCAATGACTTTTGACAAACTATTGCTTCAGCCAATGCTGTTAGTCGAGGAGTTAAAACAGAAAATGCTAGAAACGCCAGGTCAGGCAACATCTACGGAAAGGGAAAAAAAGTTAATATTTCAGTTGCAGGACCCTTCATTAGAACTGGAAAAAGAGAGAAAAAAAAAAGAGTTTGTTTAATGTTGGAAAGAGTGCATGTAGGTCGTATTTGAGCTAGGATGTGCATTGGAAACACTTCACAGGAAGAAAGGAACAGGATTAGACCACAAGGCCCCCCCCAAGCCTGGCCGGCTGATCCATGCTCCGATACTGTGCCAATTACCCATACCCTTCAATTCCTCCATTCTTTAAATATTTATGGATCTACATCTAAAATATTTCAAATAATTAGCTTCCCCCATCCTTTGATGCAGAGAATTAGAGACACTCACTACCCTTAGAGGGGGAAAAAAAATCCCTTTGGATAAAGGAAAATACGTATCTATGCTAGGAAGATTCAGTATTTTAGGATTGGGAAAGGGGAGTGGAAGAGATAAAATGATTGATTGCCAGCAGTGACAGTAGGTCCAACAACAATTTGTGGAGCTGCCTCAGCAATTGTGGTTTACTATTGGAATCCGTCACCGGGACTACGGGATTGTGTTCAGAGGTTTGCGGCATTGGGCAAGGAGGAGACTCCAACTTATGGAGTGAACTGATCCAGTTTAAACAGATCACTGGTCAGCGGCCCTGTAATAAACATTTCCCAGCACAACTCATTTGCACTGGAAAGTCAAGGAAAGCTTTATTGCCATAAAACATCCAAATGCAAAGTTGCACAAACAGAAATGGCAGCGTGGCATCAGTAAGTGTTATATGGCCACACCACACAGAGGAGCAGGCATTGTTCTCTTTGGTTGTATAAATGGAGATCTGATGTGTGCTTCAGATTTATTTTACCCAATTCATTCTGAAATCAGCCATTACAAGATAGTACATTTAGAAAACCCAGGTCCATGTACAAGGAACAGTTGTTATTTCAAAATTAACCAGATTTTAAAGTATTCTTACCCAAATATGAAGCTGGGAGTTATGGGAATTTTTTTTTACTGGAGTTGCTTCATTTTGTTTGCTGTTGTATTGTAGTGGGACATTGACCTCACTCAGCCTATGTGTGCAAGACATCTCAGAATGTTTGATACTACAGTGCTTCATGTCCTCCTTGGTCTTTGGAGGATTGTAAATGAATTATGTTTAAAAAAAAGTGGGCCTTACTATCTTGCATATCCTTCGAAACAACATAATTGGGGAAGTTGGATTTCAATCATGTAAGACAGGAGGTGGACCTCAGAAGACTTCTGGCAAGGTTCTGCATGGTATGCTGGACAAGAAGGATACGATAAGGGAACCAAGACAAGGCTTGGATAGAGTGGATGTGGAGAGGATGTTTCCACGAGTGGGAGTCTAGGACTAGAGGTCATAGCCTCAGAATTAAGGAACGTTCTTTTAGGAAGGAGATGAGGACGAATTTCTTTAGACAGAGGGTGGTGAATCTGTAGAATTCTTTGACACAGCAGGCTGTGAAGGTAAAGTCAATGGATATATTTAAGGCAGAGATCGATAGATTCTTGATTAGTACAGGTGTCAGAGGTTATGGGAGAAGGCAGGAGAATGGGGTTGGGGGGGAGAGATAGATCAGCCATGATTTAATGGCAGATTAGATTTGATAAACCAAATGGCCTAATTCTACTCCTATCACATGATCACAATGCTGGAAAACTGGACTCAAAAGATACTTGGTGCTGGGAGGCAGAGAATATGGGTAGCCTGATTCATAAGTTTGTCAACAACATGAAAATTAGAGGAGACATTGATAGTAAAAAAAGTTGTTCAAACATAGTGGAATATGGATCAGCTGGAAAGTTGGGCAGAGTGGCAGCAGATAGAATTTAATCCAGACAAGTGTGAGGCAGTGCAATTTGGAAAGTCAAATCCAGGTAGAAGACAAGGATGTGAGGAGCCTATATACACCTTGGGGTGCAAGTCCATAGTCTACTGAAAGTGGCAAAAAGCAATGGATAGGGTAGTAAAGGAGACATTAAGAATGCTTGCCTTCATAGGGGATGCACAGAGAACAAGAGTTGAGATGTCATGCTGGAAGTGTACATTTGTAGTATTATGTATAGTTCTGGTCAGCATACTACTGCAATAATGTTGTAGCTAAAGTGAAAATACAGAAGAGATTCACCCAGACGTTGCCAGCAAAGAAGGGCTGTAGTGATTAGAGATTGGATAGGAGGTGTATATTTTCACTGGAATGTAAGAGGCTGAGGGGTGACCTTGTGGAGGTTTATAGGATTGAGGGGCATAGATAGGATAAAGTATTTTAGCAAGGGAAGGGGAGACTATAACTAGACGGTCCATGTTTAAGGCGAGACTGAAGTTGTCTTTAATGATCTGAAGAGTAGGTTTTTCAACACAGAATAACCAATATCTAGAACAAGCTGCCAGAGGAGGTGGTGGATGCAAATACAATTGACTTTTTCAAAATGCATTTGGACATACTTGGATAGGAAAGGAGTAGAGGGATAAGAGTGGATTCATGGGTCAGTGGGTGGGTGATTCTTTTTAGCACTTTAGCTCACAGCAATTTAAGAGTCCCATGTTGATGAGTTTTGCCACCTAATCACAAGAGTGCAGGATAGTTTACCCATCACATTTGCCTATTAATGGTATGCACAAGGATTTCTTAGAATCTCACCAGGGATGAGGCACTTTCATTAACTAGAGCTACTAACACTATCCTCACTTTCCTACAGTAATATTGTTATGCAGGAATTTGACGAGACTGTCCAGTCTCAGCCAGATTTTGGAAGGAATTTGGAGGGTGGGAAGAAAGGGCAAGAAAAAAGCAAGGACAATTTTAAAAATCCAATCATTGTTAGACCTATTGGAATTGGTAGTAATCAAATCAAACTGCTGTGACAAAACTAGACCAAAGTTATTTTTTTTTATTATTGGTTGAAATCTTACATCAAGTAAAAATCCAATTATGCACCCTTAGCCAATATAAACTTAATCCAGAGATACTCAAATTAAAGCAGTGGGAAATAAACAAGGCCTCATTTTATCTGGAAATGAAGTATTATTGACTATAAAACACTCAGAACAAGCAAAACACAGATCTTAATGAGGCATTGGGCAAACTCTTGAGAAATCTTGATCAAGCAATCAATGCAAGTCAAAGTACAGCAGATTTTTGTTTTTAAATGGTTTCTCACCTCAAGGATAATCAATTCATTTCCGATGGATACATCAGCTGATTAAAAAAGAAATTTGATTCCTGAAAATTTCCAACCAATCAGACCTGCTCCAGTATGTGGCATGGCAACATTTCAGCACACAAATTGAAATCATTTCAAATTAACCTTCTCAAATATTTCAAGGGGGCAAATTATTGTTGTTTTCAATGCACATTCTATGGAATCTTGAAGATTCTAAACATCAAGGTACCACCACTCAGTTCAAATCTCTTGTATTTCATGCAAATAGATTAATTATTTACATTGTGTACAAGTAATTAAACTATCGCATGAAGTACAATTCATATCA
Source organism: Okamejei kenojei (assembly GCA_035221665.1). Classification (NCBI taxonomy): domain Eukaryota; kingdom Metazoa; phylum Chordata; class Chondrichthyes; order Rajiformes; family Rajidae; genus Okamejei; species Okamejei kenojei. Next base: position 45,052,270 of record CM069149.1, on the reverse strand, counting down.
GCTCTGGTCTTACCAAGAACCTAAACCAAAGATTTGTTCTTTGTTTTAAATTACGTTCCAAGTTTGCCAATCTTACTAGCTCAATTAAATTAGTATTAATTTTAAGAGTCATCCATGTAAGCCCCTACAAGGGCACAACGGAATTCTAAACTTTAGAACCTAAATGTGGTTAGGACTATTTCCAGATTGTGATAGCCGACTACTCAGTTGGATTACTCAGTTAAGATTATATTTCCCTTTTCTGTTGCTCTTCTTTCTTCACCTTTGCCCATAATGCATCCCTTACAGATGGTTCTTCATATATCCAGTCAATATTACTTCACGGTCAGCAGACAAAAACGTTTGAATGAGAATTATTCACCTTCCTCTTTTATCCGCCACAGACATCACTCCACCGTTTGAGTCAATTCAAAAACAACGGAAAATTCAAACTTTTAGAAGTATGTGCAAGTGTGGTGGTGGAAGGGAAGATAACATTATACATGGCAGATCAGTGTCCAAGCGAGTACTACTCACATGCAATTCTGATTTGTCCTTCATCAGACAAGTGTAAACATTTGACACCATTTCCATACAAAACCTCCAACCATAAACAAAAAATTGTAATCAGCATGTTACAACTGGATAAATAACACCTGCTGCAACATATGACGTCAAATTAAGAGTGCACAGTGAATTATCTAAATTATTTTAAAGTGGACAAATTCAAATTACTCAGAATTGTTCAAAACTTGTACTTCAACTAGAAACCTGATTACAAAGTTTCCTTACTAAGTGTCAAGGTGCTCAGAAATTTGCAGAAAAGGCTATTTTGAACCATTCACCTTCAACAATAAAGGCAATCTATTTCTTTATCTTAGTTTGTTGAAACATCCACATAATAAAGTGAAAATGTTTTAAAGCTGATGAGCCGTTTCTAACTGAACCTGAAAGCAACAGGTCAATTATATCACATTACATCAACCATTTACAAACTAACCAACAAATGTAGTGGCAAGACCCACTTCCCCATCCCAGGGACAGAACATCTCAACAATAAAAATAAAATGATTTATATATACATGAATATGTATATAAAATGTGAATATATATTATATATACGCGCATGTGATTCCTTAGAAGTTGAAGTGGGTGCACAATCAATAGAAATTTGCACACACCTGCTTCTGTTTGACCTCACCGATCGAAAATGCTATCTATTAACATAGCCTATGTCAGAATAGAAAATTAAAATTATCAGGCCTCACAGCACACTTAGTGGGCAAGCCTTCACAAGGAAGGCTTTTTGCATTGTTCTCATACTGGCATCTTTCCACTACCTGATGTCTACCAATATTTGTGCAATGTAGTTAACAGTGTGTGGTACTCTTGCAAATGTTTACTGTACAAAAGTTTTTATTATATAAATTTTCTAATTAACTGAAAGTTAGAAATCTTATTTACAAGATCTTTCTTTTGTTATAAGCAGCCAGACTCTGCTCGGAAGTATTATCTTCAATTTTTCTTCCACTTTTATATCTTTTCATAGAAATAAATATGGTATTCAGTTAAAGCAGAACTTTGCTTCAGATTCAGCAATTTTGTAAATTACATACTAACATATAATTTATAATTTACATTTTTTCCATTGGGTTTGACGACCAGTTGACAAAAGCGTTGGTCACACCTCAAGTGATGACTCTGTGATGTCGCATCTTTTGCTTCTTTACCGCAAAAATTGATTCTTTGAAAACCCAGAGTCGCCACTGAAAACGCCATTCTGATGCAGTGGACTCCTGTATTCCAATGTTATTTGGCCTTCCCATACACAATATTGGACCGATTCACCCAAATTAAACTGTGGTAAAAATTTTGATCTTTCAGTTATTTCAATTCCAATTCCTATACCATTGCTCAAAGTTCCACTGCACATCTAATTGGAGATTAGTTTCATAGCAAGTCATTATCAGTGCATCCACCACCAACACCATGACGAAACTCCTGAAGGTTTGAGACGCCATGAAAGTGAACAAATGCACCGGCCACTACCAGAACATGGAACAGCTGATGAGAGTGAAACTGTAAAAACAAAAACAAGATCAACAGTCAACATCCAGCAATGGAAACCAAACATCAATGCCTCTTGTCTAATCAAATTGCACAACGATATTTCACGGAGCATTTTTCCCCAGATACACAAGGTGTGAATGCATTCAATGTACCTGAGCAACAGCGTTCTGATTAAAAATATCTTTTAGAGTTGTATAATTCTCTCTCTGTATAATAACCGCCCTTTAATTTTTAAATCTTCCTGTCAACTAAGCATTTATGAAGTTTAAAGTAAAAAGATCACCAATTACTCACCCAAATGTCACATTTTCCAGGAAAGAAACGCTCAGGAATACGGGCAGCGTATAAGGCAGCTCCTGTGATATACAATGTTGCCATTAAGAACAACCAGCCAATCTGTCCAATTGTAGCAGCCCTGAAAAATCCTTCTGATATCATAAAGTGCAGGGTAGGCACGACTCCACTCAGCCCCAATCCAACAAAAACTCCTATAAATAAATGGATGAAAGACAATAAGTCACATTTAAAATGCAAAATTATCAGGTAGAATCTATTTATTTATTTATTTTATTTTTATTAGAAGCAATTGTACAAGGATAGAATGATCGGCATCACAATTATAGTACAGCTTCATTTTTAACCTTAACCTAAATTTCAGGGGAAAAAAGGAAAACAAGGAAAGAAGAACATAAAAAATGAAGATATAAAGTAGAAAAGAACAAGAAAAAAAACCCCTAAGCTAACAAAGCAGAGCAGAGGAAAGAATAAATAAGAAAAGATGGAGATATACCTCCCCCTCTCACCCATCATAGCATCGGATTTAGATTTAAATTTGTGTTTCACCATTTTGTTGTAAAAATTCAGTAAAGGGTATCCATGTCTTAAGAAATTGATCCGGTTTTTCCGCCAAGACAAACCTAATATTTTCCAAGTGTAGTGTCTCGGACATATCTGTTCTCCACATCTTCACTGTGGGGACTGTTTTCCGTTTCCAAAATTTAAGTATTAAGTTTTTCGCCATTATTAGGCCGTAATTGAGGAAACGTCTTTGAAATATCGTTAGCTTAGAGCAGGCCTCTGACATACCTAATATGATCAGTTTTATCTGGGTCCACTTTGATTTTAAATATTTTGGGAAAGGTATCAAATATTCCCCTCCAGAAGTTTTGTAACTTTGTGCAGGAAACGAAAGAATGTGTTGTAGTTGCTTCTTGGAGGAGACATTTATCACAAATAGGAGAGACATTTGGGAAGATCTTGTTCAATTTGGACTTTGAGTAATATAGTCTGTGCAATATTTAAAATTTTATCAGGGAGTGCCTAACATTAAGAGAACAACAATGTATGTATAAAAGGCTTTCCTCCCAACTATCCTTTGAGATTAGTAAACCCAATTAATCTTCCCATGCTCGCCTAATCATTTCTGAAGATTCCATGTGTGCAGTTAAAAGGATATTGTAAATATAGGATATTAAGTTACTTGTATCCACCTTTCTATTCATGCATTTGTCTAATATATCTGGGCCCATAGAATGACAGACTTGTGTGTGTATGCAGAAATAATTTGAGAAAAACACCATGAACAGTTATCTATTCGAGAACTGACCTCCAATATCAGAGGGGTACTACCATACACATGCGGGTCATTTCTGCAAGCCAAACTCGCTGATTGGAAAGGTCACCGGCTATACTTGAACTGTGCATGACCCGTTTTGTTTTATGAGCTCATATATGCACAAGCATGTGCAAGTAAAATAAGAAATTCACACACCTTATACCAGTGTTTTACAATATATACTCCGCTAACCACTCTATATATGCTTTGCTTTTTTAAGAGGAAGGATGTAGATTAACCATTATTAATCAATGCCATTTATAATCTCCACTACACATATATGCATGCCACCCATTACATGGTATTACAGTACTACACTAACAAGGACATTGAGCTCTCAGAAGCCACGCCGAGCTGGGTATGCATGGCTGGCATTTTGAATCTTCTATATTACTTATGGAATAAAGACAAATGTTTCACCATGTATGTTGTTGTGGATCATTCACAAACAACTGGTATCTAGTCCAGAAGCATCATGCAATACAATTTACCAGCCTTTACATTTGTTTTAAAAAAGTGACAGAATTATATATTCGGGTGGCGCCAGCAATGGTTGCCTCGCCAACAGTCTGTCTGTCCTTTTCTTCTTTGTGTTTTAATTGTTTGTGTTAAATGTATGTTTTTAGTTTTTTAGCTCGTTTTATGTGGGGGGGGGGGGGGTTTGGGGAAAACTTTTTCTAATCTCTTACCTCGACAGAGATGCAATTTCTTTCCATATCGTATCTCCGTTCGCACTGCAGCCCAATATCGAGGTGTTGGTGGCCTTTGCTGGAGACTAATTTCGAGAGCTGCAGACTCACCAACGGAGCTCACTATCCGTTTGCCAGGGGTCAACCTCGGAGCTCCAACCGTGGGGTGCTTGCGGACTTAACATCACGGAGCTGCGGTCTCTGGCCAGAGACCGACTTCGGAAACTCCAAGCCGCGGGAGTTTCGACCGCCCCGACGCGGGAGTTTTGACCGCCGGAGCTTCGATCGCCCCGACGGATGGTTTGACTGCCCCGGCCACGGGAGAATAAAGAGGAAGAATATTGGACTTTTTTGCCTTCCATCAGTGAGGAATGTGGTGGATGTTTATGTTAACTTTTATGTAGTTGTGTGTCTTGTTGCTTTTTTTTTCGTATGCTGTATGGTCATTTGCATATCACTGTACCTTAACTGGTACATATGCCAATAAAAGACCTTTGAAACCTTTATTACAGATAAAGGAAACTCTTTAGCAGATTGTCCCAAGCAACAATCCTCGTTTGCTCTTGCAGGTGCCTATCTGGCACCCATTTAATTTAGCCATTATTAAATGGCTAAATAATAGACATTTAATTATTTATTAAAATGTTTAAATTATTTAGGATCTCTGTGTCCTAAATAACCATATAACCATATAACAATTACAGCACGGAAACAGGCCCTCTCGGCCCTTCCAGTCCGTGCCGACCATTTGTTTTCCCCTAGTCCCATCTACCTGCACTCAGACCATACCCCTCCATTCCCTTCCCGTCCATATACCTATCCACTTTACTCTTAAATGTTAAAATCGATCATGCCTCCACCACTTCTGCAGGAAGCTGATTCCACACAGCCACCACCCTCTGAGTAAAGAAGTTCCCCCTCACATTACCCCGAAACCACTGTCCCTTAATTCTCATGTCATGCCCTCTTGTTTGAAACTTCCCTACCCTCAATGGGAAAAATGTATCCACGTCAACTCTGTCTATCCCTTTCATCATTTTAAAGACCTCAATCAAATCCCCCCTTAACCTTCTGCGCTCCAAAGAATAAAGACCTAACTTGTTCAACCTTTCTCTGTAACATAGTTGCTGGAACCCTGGCAACATTCTAGTAAATCTCCTCTGTACTCTCTCTATTTTGTTGACATCCTTCCTATAACTAGGCGACCAAAATTGTACACCATACTCCAGAATTGGTCTTACCAATGCCTTGTACAATTTTAACATTACTTCCCTACTCCTATATTCAATGCTCTGATTTATAAAGGCCAGCACACCAAAGGCTTTCTTTACCACCCTATCTACATGCGATTCCACCTTCAGGGAACTATGCACAGTTATTCCTAGATCCCTCTGTTCCACAGCATTCCTCAATTCCCTACCATTTACCATGTACGTCCTATTTTGATTTGTCCTGCCAAGATGTAGCACTTCACACTTATCAGCATTAGAAATAGATTAGATTTCTTTTTTTTTAATTCATCAAAAGTGTCATGGGTGTCTATGGAAAAGAGACTTGAAAAATAAATGATGCCAAAACACTCATCACATTTTAAAATATTTGAATTTGCAGGACACTTTACCCAACCCTGGATGGCAAGATTAGTAACTCTATTTCAACCAGAACAGATATGAGGCAAATAATCTCTCATGCTGCAAATTTTCCACGATTTTAAAAAAAAACTGTAGAGGACTTCATCACATGAATTGAAAGGCAAAAAAAAAACTGCAAGTGCTCGGAAATCTAAAAAGAGGAATGCTGGAAATACTTTAGTCAAAGATTTTTCAACTGAACTGGATAAATATCATTGACTGGAAACATTAATTGTTTTTCTCTACACAGATGCTATGGGCCTTCGAGTATCTCGAGCATCCTCCTTTTTATTTTTGTTATATTATTCAAGCTAAAGGCATACATTAAATAACACTGTTCAAAATACTATTGAGAAAATATTTCTTGTACACGGTCTAGAAACACAGCAGAGTAAAGAAACTAAGCACACCCACAACAATATAGATACATTTGGCTGCAGATCCTGTTTTGTAGCAGATGACGTGAAGCCATGTACCCTCAGGTATACATCCACAAGAAATATTAGAAACAGCAGGGATGGAAGATAATTAACTTACCGGCTCGTACACCTCTGTACTGTGGTGTTGCAAAATAGTCCCATTGGGAGACTATGATCGCTGTGATACCAAGTACGCAGACAACAAGCAAATAAATGAAACATGGCTGGGGGTTACAATAGAAGGAGTAGTATAACCATGGCACAAAGCTGCCCATTATTAGAAGTGCTATGCCAGAATAGTCCAACCTGGGGAAACAAGGAGGATATAATTTAGATTAATTGAAGAAAATCAAAACTCTCATGTGGCAATTATATTGAAAATAACACTTGGAGCGGTAAGCAACACCTATTCAGCTAAAACAAAAGAATCCCTTTATTCAACCAATACGTTTTTTGCAAAACTTCCACACACCCAATTTCTATTGCTAACCCAATTTACTGAAGCAGAGAAAATACTAGATTTCAACCCAGCTATAGCAGCTTTTCTCACAATTGTCACAGAAACAGCAAACAAGATATTTCCCCCCATAATTTTCCCTTCAAAACACTTTTTTTTTAATGTACTATGCAGATAAAATAGTACAAGTAAAAAATGTAACTAAAATTTATTGCCTTGAACACCCAATTAGAGGAATTCCACAAACTGCTCACAATACTTCAAATCCGATCTGAGAAATGCCTTATAAAACATGACATCCACGTTTTTATATTCTAGGCCTCTTGAAATAAATGCGAGCATTGCATTTGCCTTCCTTCCTACCAATTTGACTTGCAAATGAACTTTTGGGGAATTCTGTACCTGCACTGGCAAGCCCCTTTGCACCTCAGATTTCTGAATTCTCTCCCCATTTAAAAAAAGTCTACACATTTATTCCTACCAGCAAAATGCATGAATCCACTCTTTGCTACACTGCATTCCATCTGAGTCATAGAATGACACAGCATGGAAACAGGCCCTTCAGCCCAACTTGCCCACACTGGCCACTATGTCCTGCATTTGGTCCATATCCCTCCAAACCTGTCCAATCCATGTACTTGTCTAACTATTACTTAAACATTATGATAGTCCCAGCTTCAACTACCTCCTCTGGCAGCTTGTTCCAAACACCCACCACCGTTTGTGTGAAAGTTACCCCTCAGATTCCTATTAAATCTTTTCCCCTTCACCTTAAACCTATTCAATTCAATTCAATTCAAATTTAATGTCATTGCACAGATACAAGTATGGGTACAACAAAATGCAGTTTAGTGTCAGTACGTAGTGATAGCAATGTTTAGATAAATAAATACAGATGTGGGAATCTATCGGCGGGACTCCGAGTTCAGCAGTGCGATGGTGTTATTGTAGAAGCTACGCCTCATCCTGCTGGTGCGGGACCCGTGGCTCCTGTACCGCCTCCCCGATGGTAGGAGGGCAAACAGTCCATGGTTAGGGTGGGAGGGGTCCTTGATGATCTTCCCAGCCCGTCTCAGACACCGTTTTCGGTGGAGGGCATCCAAAGCAGGGAGCGGGGCACCGATGATGTGCTGGGCGGTTTTCACCACCCGTTGTAGTGCCTTCCTGTCTGCTACGGTGCAACTGCTGTACCATACCGTAAAGCAGGTGGTCAGGATGCTTTCGATGGTACAGCGGTAGAAGTTGGTCAGGATCTGGGGGGACAGGTGGGCTTTTTTGAGCCTCCTCAGGAAATAAAGGCGCTGCTGCGCCTTTTTGACCAGCTTGGAGGCGTTGAGGGACCAGGACAGATCCTCCGAGATGTGTACCCCGAGGAATTTGTAGTTGGAGACCCGCTCCACCTCAGTCCCGTTTATATGGATGGGGGTGTGTCTGCCCCCTCTGTTCTTCCTGAAGTCGACAATGATCTCCTTCGTCTTTTGGGAGTTAAGGACGAGGTTGTTATTGGCACACCAGGTTGTCAGGTGCTGGACCTCCTCCCTGTAGGCTGACTCGTCGTTATCGCTGATCAGTCCTACCACCGTGGTGTCGTCGGCAAATTTTATGATGGCGTTGGAGCTAAACTTAGGGATGCAGTCATGGGTGAAGAGAGAGTAGAGGAGAGGACTGAGCACACAGCCTTGTGGCACGCCAGTGTTCAGTGTTATAGTGGAGGAGGTGAGGTTGTTGATCCTAACAGACTGGGGTCTGTTAGTGAGGAAATCCAGTGTCCAATTGCAGAGGGAAGTGGAGATGCCAAGACCGCTGAGTTTGGTGATCAAGCTAGCGGGTATGACAGTGTTAAAGGCGGAACTGAAGTCAATGAACAGCAGCCTGATGTAGGTGTTATTACTGTCCAGGTGGGTCAGGGCAGAGTGTAGGGCCGCCGATATGGCGTCTTCTGTTGACCTATTGGTCCGGTAGGCAAACTGATGGGGGTCCAGTGTGGGGGGGAGGCTGGCTTTGAGGTGAGCCAAGATCAGCCGCTCGAAGCACTTGGCGATGACAGGGGTGAGTGCCACTGGCCGGAAATCATTGAGACTCCCTGTCGCTGATTGTTTGGGCACTGGCACAATGGTAGATGTCTTGAGGCAAGTGGGGACGACACCCTGGGCCAGTGACAGATTGAAGATGTCAGTGAGGACCAGGGATAGTTGTCCAGCACATGCCCTGAGCACCCGCCCGGGGATGCCATCGGGGCCGGCAGCTTTGTGCTCATTCACCTTGCTCAGTGCATCTTGTACAGCAGAGGTGGAGAGACTGAGGGGTTGTTCATGCGGGGGTGGAGCACCTTTGATGGCAGGAGTTTTGTTGTCCCGGTCGAAGCGGGCGTAGAAATAGTTTAGCTAGTCAGGAAGGGAGGCATTGTCTGGGGGGGGGGGGGGGGGGGGGGGGGGGGGAGTGTTAACTTTATGGTAATCGGCAATGGATTTGATTCCTTGCCACATGCGCCTGGGGTCAGAGTTATTTCGGAAATGCTCCTCAATCCGCCGTTTGTGATTAAGTTTAGCATTCCTAATTCCCTTTTTCAGATTGGCCCTGGATGAGCTGTAACCCTCAGCATCGCCAGATTTAAAAGCGGCGTCGTGAGCCTTCAGCAGGAGTCTGACCTCCCTGATCATCCACGGCTTCTGGTTAGGGAAGGTCCTTATTACTTTGTGTGTAGTGACGTTGTCCGTGCAGAATTTTATATAGTCCAGAACGGTTGAGGTGAATCTATGGCCTCTGGTCCTAGATTCACCTACTCTGGGCAAAAGTGCATCTACTAGATCTATTCCTCTCATGATTTTACACACCCTTCATTCTCCTGCGCTCCAGGAAATAATGTCCCAGCCTACTCAACCTCTCCCTATAGCTCAGACCTTCTAGTCCTGGCAATATCCTTGTAAATCCTTCCGCAGAGTCCCTCTTTCTCTACATTACGTGCCCCTCCACGCATCTTCATATCATCTGCAAACTTGGCAACCAAACCTTAAATTTCCTCATCCAAATCCACGAAGAGTAGACGACCCAGTATCGACCCCTGCGGAACTCTGCTAGTCACTGACAGCCAACCAGAAAAAGCCCCCTTTATTGCCACTCTTTGCCTTTTGCCATCCAGTCAACCTAGTAGCATGCATAGCATCTTCCCTCTGATACCATGGGCTCTTATCTTTTTTAGCAGCCCAACGTGCAGCACCTTATCAAAGGCCTGAAAATCCAAGTAAAAAACATCTGACTTTTGTCTATCCTGCTATTTATTTCCTCAAAGGATTCCAACACTCAGAAACCTCATCCTTTATAATGGATTCTAAAATCTTACCGACCGCTGAAGTCAGGCTAACCAGCCTATAATTTCCACTCTTCTGCTTCACTCCCTTCTTGAACAGCGAGGTAATATTTGCAATTTTCCAAATCGTCTGGCTCTAGACTCTAGTGACACTTGAAAGATCACTATTAATGCCTCCACAATCTCTAAAGCCACAGCTTTTAGAACCCTAGGGTGCAGTCCATCTGGTCCAGGGGACTAATCCACCTTCAGACCTTTCAGCCTCCCAAGCACCTTCTTAGCTACTCCACTAACTTCCACCCCCCGACTCTCTTGAATTTCAGACACGTTGCTGGTGTCTTCCACTGTGAAGACTGATGCAATAAAACATTTGCCATTTCTTTATTCCCCATTATAACTTCTAAAGCATCATTTTCCAGTGGTCCAATGTCCATTTTTGCCTATTTCTTACGCTTTACATGTCTGAAGAAACGTTTGTTCTCCTATATCATAATTTATTGCTATGTTAATATATTATATTAGTGTTCGACTGAAAGAACACAAACACAACTCCTAAGTACTATTGAAAACAGAGCATTATCCAAGTATTAGATTTCTACTGCCAAACCTGATCAAATGCAAACTGCAAGATGACAGATGACCAGTATCCAGCTGATGTGTGTTTAAGGAATGGAAAATTAGAGATCATTGTGGCTTGAGACGCATTAAGATTACAATTAAAGATTTCAGAAATTGCAGCCTTCAAGATTCATAGCATCCAGATTAAACCATATATTCTAATCTACAAATTAAAATTACGAATTCTAGATTATCAAGTTACTGTGGATCATTTTACATATGGTTACTTACTTGGAAAATACACGTGAAACATTTTCTGAATGGCAGTAGAATGTATGAAACAACCATGAGAAACACAGGCAGAGAATGGCCCCGAGGAAGAATGCTCCAAATACAACTTTCTCCTGCACTGGGGCCACAAATGATATGTTCGGCCTAAACATATAGAAAATTCCAAGACCCAGGAAGAAAAGGCAACCTGGGAGGGGGAGGGGGGGGGGGGGGGGGGGGGGGGGGAAGAAAAAAAACATACATTCAATACCCAGAAAAAAACAAGGAACTGCTCTTTTTACGCATGTGCACTTGAAGCTACGATTAGATGCAATGGTTTGTGGTGCATTACAAACTTTTATAGCCAGTTTCATATTGCATTGGAACTAACAACATATTTACCAAATGAGGCAGAGACAGCCAATCCCAGAAAAATAAACAGGGATTAAAGAGGTGATTTTTTTTTTAAATCCCAGAAAACCATTTACACATCTGCTCATGGAAGCAGTAGAATCAAAAAAGTAGAAAGAAATAACATTTGCCATTTAGTTATTTCCTGAAATGAATTAGAAGGAAAATATTACAAATGCTGGAAATGCACAACAAAAAGCAGGAAGCCTACTGGAAGCACTGAGCGATCTGGCAGCTCCACTGCACAGAACAAATTAAGATTTCAAACACAATAAAAGAAAGGGAGACAAAGAGGAGAAACAGAATGGTGTATAAAGTTCTTTCAAGAAAATAGATAGTTGTTTTTAATCACCTTAATTTAAAGATAACAAATGCAATGGGAAGCAAGTCAAAATGGAAATCGGAACGAAAAAGTGCAATGCAATTGAGGACAAGGCAGAAGCCAATAGTGTGCATCTCATGAAGTGTCCCATCCAAATTCAAGTTGGGATCAAGTAGTGTGGTGACAGCAGGATAAAGTAATGCAGCAGCAGAATAGATGGATCAAACTAATTCTGTGCTGGAGCAGCAGAAATGGAATGACAGCTTTTCATAAATCTAAATTCTGATAATGGCAGCAATATTTCATTGCACCCAGCTCTAAATATCAGGCCAGGTAGACACTTTAGGTTCTAACTACCAAAAACAAAAATAAGATCTTTACTATTAATTTAGCAATACAATTAAATAATTGATCAGCATTATTTATGCAGTATAATATCAGCTTCTACCAAAAAAACGATTTTTACTATGAAGATAATGCAATGAAATTACACAATTATTCAAAATCCACATGGGATTCAAATATAAGTGGCCATTAACTCTAGGCTCTGCAATTTAATTCTCATTGCGAATTAACAGCGAGGAAACCTAGGGCAGCCTCTGACACAAGGTTGGCGAGAGGGCGATGTCACACCTATCAGAGATATTTATATAATAATTAATTAAAATTCCTTATTAAAAGTAAAAACAAAACATTAAAACCATTAAGATAACACAATAAAACTGAACTTACTTAATCTTCATAAGTTCTAGGTCAACAATACCCACAAACAAATGGGGATTCTGATTCGATGTCGGGAAGGATAACAGGTATGGAATCCCCAGCAGAATGGTAGAGAACAAACAACTGAGCACAACAACACACACACCAATACCTGCCAATCAGTTGCTCATGGACCTATTGTGGAGCTTACAAGCTCAAGCCATGGACGTCTGCAAGTAGCTAAATGCAGTAAATTCCCTTCAATCTACTGGGCACAACCAACCTGAATTTTTCCATTAATTGAAGGGCATTTTGGGAATGTAATAATATAACACAATTAATAAATAAAAGGTCTGGACCACTGCAGAGATGTATTGATCTGGTTTTCTTGGTTGGATTGGGAGAAAACAAGGGAGGGTGTGTTTACCTGCAATGCAATGACATTCTAGCTTAAATCATCAGATTCAGCACTGGGCAAAAATGAATGAGACTGATACATATATCAAAAATATATGCGCTTTTAACCATTAGGCAAATGTCAGGGCACATAAGCATGCATTTGTATGCTGTGGTAACACGTGCCAAATTAGACAGTATGATTTCCTATTTGCATCATAAGATATATACAGTTTTCCAGAGTTTCAAACCTGCTACTTCATTTAAATAAAGTTGTATAAGAAGCTACTCTTGTAGATCAAATCTCCAGTTATTGCAAACATAATTTTACAGCTAGGTCAGATGTTACTTTTGAAATAGGCCAACATGCGTTTGCATTTACAATTCCCGAGTCTTGTCCACCATTTGACGATCATTAAATAATGTATCCGTTTGTTCATTCAGTGGGAATGTTTACGTCAATTAAAGGAGGATTTGACCCGTCAAATTATTCTGAGGTTTCCGAGCATGCAGAATATAGTTCTCAGCATTGTAAGGAGGTAGATCAATGCTTTCTGATTTGGTGTATCACAGGAATCAATGCCGGGATCATTGTTGTTTAACTGGTGTGGATAGTGAGGAAGGTTGTCTAAGGATGCAACGAGACCTGGGTGTCATGGTACACCAGTCATTAAAAGTAGGCATGCAGGTGCAGCAGGCTGTGAAGAAAGCGAATGGTATGTTGGCATTCATAGCAAAAGGATTTGAGTACAAGAGCAGGGAAGTTCTACTGCAGTTGTACAGGGTCTTGGTGAGGCCACACCTGGAGTATTGTGTACAGTTTTGGTCTCCTAATCAGAGGAAAGACATTCTTGCCATAGAGGGAGCACAGAGAAGGTTCACCAGACTGATTCCTGGGATAGCACGACTTCCATATGAAGAAAGACTGGATAGACTTGGCTTGTGCTTGCTAGAATTTAGAAGATTGAGGGGGGATCTCATAGAGACTTACAAAATTCTTAAGGGGTTGGACAGGCTAGATGCAGGAAGATTGTTCCCGATGTTGGGGAACTCCAGAACAAGGGATCACAGTTTAAGGATAAGGGGGAAGTCTTTTAGGACCGAGATGAGAAAATCTTTTTTCACACAGAGAGTGGTGAGTCTGTGGAATTCTCTGCCACAGAAGGTAGTTGAGGCCAGTTCATTGGCTATATTTAAGAGGGAGTTAGATGTGGCCCTTGTGGCTAAGGGGATCAGGGGGTATGGAGAGAAGGCAGGTACAGGATACCGAGTTGGATGATCAGCCATGATGATATTGAATGGTGGTGCAGGCTCGAAGGGCCGAATGGCCTACTGCACCTATTTTCTATGATTCTATGATGCAGCAAGATAGATAGATGGAAAGTTGGTTGAGGCATTGGCAGATGGAATAGAAGAATACAGATCTAACACAGGCAAATGGGGTTAGTGTAGATGGGTAAAAAGGCTGGCATGGGCACGGTGGGTCATAGGTCCTGTAAATGTTCCTGGTTATTAACTCCAAACAGTCACAGTGGCACAGCTAGCAGTGCTGTTTTCTCCCAGCACTAGATAACTGGGTTAATCCTGACATTGAGTTCATCCGAATGGAGTTTGCACATTCTTCCTCTGATTGCATGGGTTTTCTGTGATGTGGGAGGCAACCAGACCACATGGTTTACTCCCACGTCCCTAAGACACATGCAGGTTTGGGGACAAAATAACCTGTTTCCATGCTGTACCTCTCTCACACTCTAAATAGAAATATTTTAAAAATGGTGTATACTCGAGTGTTCAGTTTTCAATAGCTGCAGTTCAATAAATATTATCAAAAATAGTGAAGCTGTAGTTCCCATGTGTCATCATGAATTTAATCAAATAGCTGCATACTGACAATTTGCATTTCTTCCCGCACCTAATGTTACAGACGTTAACGTTGTGTTGCAGATTTTCCATGCCACAGGTTGGTAAATAATCACATTTGCACATCTTTTACAAATGTCAGTAGTTACAGTATACATGAAATACATATACACACTGCTCGGCCATTTACAATGTTGCAATAAACAATATCACCAACCTACCAGTTATTTAGTTTTCCGCCTCAGAGATAAAGCCCTAGCAGTTACCAGATTATGCAAATTAAAGTGCTTTTCGGTGTACCATACCTATAAGATGTGTCCAAATGTTCAACGTTTCTGTGTGGATCCTAAAGATGCTTCTCAAGCAAGCACGAAAAGATGGCATTGGTGGCCTGTGGCCATGCAGGAGGTAGTCATTATCCTTCAGCCAATCAGGCAACACATCATGGGGAATGACCCGCCATCGTCCTTCCCACACCTGGAATAGGAACGATTTTAATAATTAACACCACAATATTTTCGATTTCTGACCGGAATGATCCAAAAATCGTTTCAACTCAACTTGTGCAAATGCCTGAATTCCGATCCATGGAAATAATACAAATGGAAATTCAGGCCAAAGTCTCAGATTGGAAAGTTGAAAATTACCTTGCACATTTAAAAAATAACCAATGTTTTTTAAAGTCATCTGTTGTGCTAATATTACTAAATATGCCATTAGTCAGTAAATATTGTTCAGCATTTTAACACAAAACAGAAACAAAAGAAACAATAGTAGTTCAAAGCAAGAGACACAAGAGACATCAGATGCTGTAATCCAAAGCAATAAAGGACACAAGAGAGTACAGATACTTAGAGCTTGAGCAAAACACAGCACTGGAGGAACTCAGCAAGCAAGGCAATGTTCATGCAGGGTATAGACAGACAACCTTTTGGGCAGGACCTTACTTCAGACTTTTGGCAGCAGAGGGGAGAAAGCTGGTAAAGAGGTGGAAATAGGTAGATGCGACTGACGGCAGGATGAAAGGCGAGAACCTGGGGAGCTCTATTCTTAGGGAGAGGGGGCACGAGAGTAGAACGACGGGAATTGGAGGACCACAGGTGAGGGCTCCATCCACATCTACATGGGGATAACTACATTTGTTGAAGGAGGACACTGCAGATGTCCAATAGCGGAAAGCCTCATCTTGGGAGCAAATGCAGCAGAGATGGAAAAACTGTGAGTGTGGCATGGAGTCCTTGCAAGAGGCAGGGTGGAATGATGCAGCTGTGGGAATTAGTGAAGGTAGACACAAAATGCTGGAGAAACTCGGCGGGTGAGGCAGCATCTACGGAGAGAGGAATTGGCGACATTCCGGGTGAAGACCCTTCGATGCCAGTGGATAGTCTTCCTCCAGAAATGGAATTGAATTTTAAGTCACGTTCCCATTTTCAAACCATGCTTTGCAGCCTCTGCCTTCTCCACTGCCAAAGTGAGGTCACACACAAATTGGAAGAACAGCACCTCAAATTAAATTTAAGCTGCCTACAACCCAACACCATGAACAATGTTAATTTCCCAATTTCGGGTAAACTCCTCCCCCCCGCACCATCAATTTCTCTTCAGTTCCTGCATCTTTCTTCCACTACCCTTGGCACCCTGTTCCTTTACCATCTTCTTTCCGCTCATCTCTCTCCCCACTCTACTCATAGTCCCCCATTTTCCCTTTATACCCACCCTCTGTCTTGCCTTCTCTGTTCCCTTCTACCAATTATCCCTTCCTCCTCTTCCTACCTTATCCAATTCCAAATCTGCACCCTTTTGTCTCCATTTCACCTCTAGCCTAAGTTAGCATCTTCACCCCACTTACCAATCACCCCATCTCACCTGAATATACCAATCACTTGCCAGTATTTGCCCCATCCCTTTCCCTCACCTCTCTCGAACAGCTTTCTCCTCTTCTCCATCAGTCTCTAGAAGAGTCCTGATCTGAAACACCAGCTGTCCTTATCCTTCCACAGATGCTGCCTGGCCTGCTGAGTCCCTCTCATACTTTTTGCTCTGGAGCAAGTGTCTGCTGAAAGAGCTCAGCGGGTTAAGCGGGATCTATGGTAAGTTGGGGGGTTGAGGAGATAATGCTTCAATTGATAATTTTTTTTTCAGAAAAGTAATTTTCATTTAGATTTACCTTGTGGACAAACTCTTCCATCTTTTCCATGGCATGGTGGGCCTGTAGTAGTGGGGCAATGCTCATAAATCCTTCTTCTTCGACAGTTTCTGGTTCTTCAGTGTCTGTGTTGTTCTGAAAGGCAAAGAAACACCTTTAACAATACTAGTTTCTAGCTAGCTCATAATAAAAATATAAAAATCCCTGGATTGTTTAGCCCTTTATAGTAAATAGAATGTCTTCGGCACTTTAAAAGTCTTCAGATTATACCAAAAATTCACAATGACTATTCCATTTGTTCATTCATAACTTCTGTTCAGTGAAAATAAATTAAGATTAACGTACAATTCCAAGGCAAGGCATCCATAGCAATATATGGGATATTATTTACATGAAAACAGTTGCACCAAGTAGCACATATTATCATACTACATTTCTAAAATTGACAAGACCGCAGGCACTCAAGTTAGGCAAGGGTTCTGTTCCTGATAACTGCCTGCAAGCCTATTTCTAAGGCAGAACATCTGTTTTCCAGAGTAACTCGTTTTGTATCACTCTACTCTTTTGCTATAATTCTTTCATTTCATTGTATAATGAACCTAACACTACCCATGATTAAACCAATGGAATATATACTATATTCAGTCATCAATTAATACAGAACATCAACATTACTGGCTTGGAAAATGCTTTAAATTGTATGGAGAGTAGGGACATTCGAGTTTCCTTATATAAGACCATTTGCAAACCAGCGAGACCCTATAGTTAATAATCAATTTTGCATTAGATGCAAACTCCAAATAAGTCTGAATTCAATTATCTGGGAAGAAAATATGCTACCATTAACTGTTAGGGCTTACCTCGGAGACAATAGACAATAGGGGCAGGAGTAGGCCATTCGGCCCTTCGAGTCAGCACCGCCATTCACTGTGATCATGGTTGATCATACACAATCAGTACCCCGTTCCTGCCTTCATCATATATCCCTTGACTCCGCTATCTTTAAGAGCTCTATCTAACTCTCTATTGAAAGCATCCAGAGAATCGGCCTCCACTGCCTCCTGAGGCAGAGAATTCCACAGATTCACAGCTCTCTGGGAGAAAAGCCTTTTCCTCATCTCAGTACTAAATGACCTACCCCTTATTCTTAAACTGTGGTCCCAGGTCCTGGATTCTCCCAACATCGGGAACACGTTTCCTGCCTCTAGCATGTCCAATCCCTTAATAATCTTATATGTTTCAATAAGATCCCCTCTCATCCTTCTAAATTCCAGTGCATACAAGTCAAGTCGTTCCATTCTTTCAACTTATGACAGTCCAGCCATCCCGGGAATTAATGTCGTGAACCTACGTTGCACTCCCTCAATAGCAAGAATGTCCTTCCTCAAATTTGGAGACCAAAACTGCACACAATGCTCCATATGCGGTCTCACCAGGGCCCTGTACAACTACAGAAGGACCTCTTTGCTCCTATACGCAACTCGTCATGTTATGAAGGCCAAAATGCCATTAGTTTTATTCATTGTCTGCTGTACCTGCATGCTTACTTTCAGTGACTGATGTACAAGGACACCCAGATCTCGTTGTAATTTCTCTTTTCCTAACTTGACACAATTCAGATAATCTGCCTTCCTGTTCTTGCCACCAAAGTGGATAACCTCACATTGATCCACATTAACCTGCATCTGCCATGCATCTGCCCACTCACCCAACCTGTCCAAATCACCCTGCATCCTCCTCAGTTCACACTCCCACCCAGTTTTGTGTCATCTGCAAATTTGCTCATGTTACTTTTAATCCCTTCATCCAAATCATTAATGTATATTGTAAATAGCTGCGGTCCCAACACCGAGGCTTGCGGTACCCCACTAGTCACTGCCTGCCATTCTGAAAGGGACCTGTTAACCCCTACTCTTTGTTTCCTGTCTGCCAACTAATTTTCTATCCATGTCAATACTCTACCCCCAATATCATGTGTTCTAATTTTGCCCACTAATCTCCTATGTGGGATCTTATCAAAGGCTTTCTGAAACTCCAGATACACTACATCCACTGGCTCTCCCTTGTTCATTTTCCTAGTTACATCCTCAAACAATTCCAAAAGATTAGTCAAACATGATTTCGGTTTCGTAAATTATTGCTGTCTCGGACCAATCTGGTTAGTGCTATCTAAATGTGCCGCTATTTAATCTTTTTTGACTCCAGCATCTTCCCCACCATCGGTGTCAAGCTAACTGGTTATAATTCCCTGTTTTCTCGCTCCCTCTTTTCTTAAAAAGTGGGATAACATTAGCCACCCTCAAATCCACAGGAACCGATCCAGACCGTTAACTGCCTTTAAGTATTCAGAGAGAAATCAGAAGGGTATAACAAATAGCTGTCTTGGCACTGATGTCCAGATCTCATGACAAATAAAATGAAAATCTACTATATTAGGATGCTAAGTTAAAACAGTTTTTCTGATATTTCGATATTCTGATTTCATTGGCTTAACATCAACTCTCTACACACAATTTCTAAGAGCTTCTGTCAGAACAAAACAATATACTAATGTTCGAGCTTTGTACCTCTGTAGGAACACTATGGGCTATGCAGTTCACAAACGGACTCTCTCATCAAACGTGTTGCTAAAGAGTGATTCCTGGCTAATAATTCATAAATACATATCCTGGAACCTAGTAAAATATTTGCATATGCACTGGACCAAAAATAGCCTTCCAGCCAATGTAATAGTTTGACTATTGCTCTATTGTTCATTCAAAGCAGTCATAAGACTTGCAAAGCAAAGTCATAAGACTTGCAAAAACAAGTGAACAGTTATAAAATATTTATAACATTGCGTGAAGTATTTGCTATCAAACAGCCACATTCAAGATCAAGGCTGCATTTTACTCGATCATACGGAACTAATGCATGTTCTAAAGTAATTTAAATTGCATTTTATTCATAGAATCATAGAAAATAGGTGCAGGAGTAGGCCATTCGGCCCTTCGAGCCTGCACCGCCATTCAATATGATCATGGCTGATCATCCAACTCAGTATCCTGAGTTATATGAATGAATATTTGAGCATTTGAGCCACTTCACAGCACGACACAGATGTGCATCAAGATCGTCCCCCGACCGTGGGAGAACAAGGGAAGAGATTGGACTTTTTTTTCACCTTCCATCACAGTGAGGAATGTGGAGGAGTCACGGTGGTGTATGTTTATGTTAAAATGTATTTTGTGTGTTATGTTGCGTTTTATTTGTATGACCGACTTGGCAAATGAAATTCCTCGTTTGTTGCAAAACATACTTGGTTACTAAAGTATTATTGTGATTGCTCAATTCTATTGTCTCTTGCACTGCGAGATACACCTGCAGAGGCTTTGTAGAATGCAATCAATATATAACTACAAAATTAGTTTGCACCTTTCATATCAACACAACACCGAGGTAATTCATTTTCTGGTCATTGGTAATTGAGCACAACAAGTTCCTGGAGGAGCTCAGCAGAACCAAGGGGGGGGGGGGGGGGGGGGGGGGGGGGGGGGGGGAGGGGAGGAATTGTCGCTGTTTGGGTCTCATCCCTACATCAGGAATGGGATTTGTTAAAGAATGTTGATTTGGACCTTTCTTTCTGAGGATTGACTAACTCTTTCACAGAGTGTGGAACAGTCATTGAATGTTATCAAAGTGGAGATTTACAGACATTTATACAGCAAGTCGAGTGGTATGGGGAGAGAGAAAATTAAACTAGTATTGATGCCAGGACTACATCAGCCATGATCTCACTGAATGGTGAATCAGGCTCGAGAAACCTGTTGGCCTACTTCTATGTTCTATGTTCTAAATTGTCCCTTTCATCTCACTAAAATATTATATTTTTGATTCAATAAGATACAAATCTGTTTATCTACGGTGCTAGATTGCGAGCATCAGCAATTTTAAGAATGCAAAAGACAGGTAGATAAGCAAGTTTAAGTGAATCCCAGTGATTGCTCCAAATTTTTGTACAAAACTATTCATTGGAATAATGAAATAAGAATGTATTTCCCATCGTATATGTTAATTTGATTTTGGGTTTATCAATATTCCCTGCCTGTTCAAGGAATCATAGAATGGAATTATGTAGAAAAGGAAGCAGATTCAACTCAATAAGTTTGCACAAATTCTATAAAGTAATTCTCTTAAACCCATTCCATGCCTTTTCCCTCCCCATAGCTATGCAAATTGTTTTCTTTCAACCACTAATCTAATTAGGAAAATCAACACCAATATTTAATCAAAGCATTCATAATGGACAAGACTAAGAGTATAATCTTAACTAAATTCTAATGGAAAAAGAATAGCAAGTGGTTCAGCAGACTGTGGCAAATGCACTCAGAACAGAAGAGATAACTAACGTGGAAACTGGAACTGTCATAGTGGCGCAGCATAGACAGGCACAAACTGCTGGAGTAACTCAGTGGGTCAGGTAGCATCACTGGAGAAATTGATTAGTGATGTTTCAGGTCAGGACTCCTCTTCAGACTGACAGAAGGGTCCAGAACCAAAACATCCCTTATTCATTTTCTCCAGTGATGCCACCTGACCCAGTGAGTTACTCCAGCATTTTGCGTCTATCTTTGCTGTGCCACTATGACAGTTCCAGAAAAGGGGATGGGAAGAAATTGGTGCAAATCCATAAGGGTCACTGGGAAGAGAGGGGGAAAAAAGGGAATTGCTTGTAGGTAACTTATCCAAAATTGGACAATTCAATATTCACACAGTTAGGGTGTAAGCTACCCACATGGAACACGAGGTGCTGTTCTTCCAGTTTGCGTGTGACCTCACTCTGCCGATGGAGGTGGCCCAGGACAATAAGGACAGTGTGGAAATGGGAAGGGGAGTTAAAACGGTTAGCAACCGGGAAATCCAGCAGGTACTCCTCTCTCTGACGGGAGTTCTGAGAGATTCTTTCTCATTGTTCTCCGACCATGGCGAGACCTGATCTCGCTCCCACGGCCACTTGTGTTTCCTCCAATCATTGTTCTACAGAGATGCTGTCATAAGTTAATAGGAGCAGAATTAGGCCATTGAGCCCATAGAGTCTACCGTTGTCTCTTTTTTTGTTAATCAGCATCTACAGTTCACCGTCTTTCAGCTTTACTTTTTTTTTGTAGATAAGTTATTATTCCATGATTCCTTTTCAGTCAAAATTATTTTGTGATGAAAACTAGGTAAATAGTTATACCAACAGGGAAATTGTCTCAATTCCATCTTTGCTCTGTTCATTTAAAACAGTCTTAACATTTGAACTTATTTAGGCATACTTGCAAACTTTCAAGATTTCAATTCTTAAGCTGCTCTTGAACCTGCGGGGGGGGGGGGGGGGGGGGGGGGGGGGGGGGGGGGAATAGAGTTGGCTGCAAAACCTATGGCATCATAAACAAATCCTTTCCATTTTGATTAGAAGTATTATTTTAACTGAAGAGCAAGGTTCACATACTCGTAGCAATGTAGTTATCTACATGTAAGTAACTAGGGAAATAAAATTAGATGCCCTATTTTACAAAGCTAACTACCAAAAATGCCAACGTTTTAAAAGTTGTCAGCCAACAACAGACCAAAGTGGGCATGCACATTCAAATTATTTATTTCTACTTAGATTTTAACAAACAGAAATTAGTGCTTTGTTGTGTGGTGAATGTTCTCAAAACAAAGTGATATGGGAGCAATTAAGTAAAAAGATAGAATAATTTAACTGAAAAACAGTCACCGTTTACCATACAAATGACCCAGAGCACCTCACATATTCTGTTCTGCATGCCAAAGAGTAACTGTGTAGATATATTTGGCAGTAAATTTAGACACAGAAGGGTTCCACAAATAGCATTGAGAGGGATGATCAACTCATTTAACTTCACCAGCATTCAATGGAGAAAGTGAATGACAGCAAAGGCACAAGAACACTAAACTTCTTCAAATATCAAGGAAGTCACCCACTTGAATCACAACAAGCAGATGAGATCTTAAAATTAATCTATAGAATAGCACCTGCCACAATGCAAAAGTTAGTAATACCCCAGAATGTCATGAATTATTAAGAGTCGAGAGTGTCTTTTCTTCAGAGAATATTACAGCCAATCACCTCTTTGTGCTAGGCCTCTTTAAAGATACTCAATTTACTCCCACTCTTCGTTTGTTTTTCCTTTGATAATTCATCCTCCAAGAATATGAACAATTATTAACATGAACATTTGAAAGTTACAACGGAAATGGGTTTCAACTACTTTTCGAGCAGAGTTTCAGATCTCAGCAACCCTGTGCTTCTGTCATCAATCATACCACCCTTGTGATCTCTGGTTACTAAGAAAGAATAGATTTCCTTAACCATCAGCACACTGATGTCCGATCAAGTGCATTGCCAAACAGTGTGGGAAGGCAAGAAATAAACTGTAAAGGCCCTTGCTTCATCTTCAGCCGCAGGTGAAGTTCAAGAAAACTTGAGAATGGTTAATATTGTACTGTTGGAAAAGGGCAGCAATAAAGCCAGAAAACTACAGAAAGGTGAACCCGACATACAGCGGTGGGCAAGTGACTGAAGGGGATTCTGAGCGACAGGTTTTGCCAGCATTTAGTTTTTACTTCAGTTAACTAATTGTCACGTGTACCATGGTACAGTGAAAAGTCTTTGTGCAGTCAAAAAGACTACATTTAAATACACAAGAATTGATTAGGGATAGTCAGCATGGATTTGTGGGTAGGAGATCATGTATCACAAATCTATAGGAGTATTTTGAAGAGATAACCAAGAGAATGGATTAGAGCAGGACATTGCATATACAGGTGTTAATTAAGCCTCCGATAGGATCCCTCGTGGTAGGCTAGTCTAGATGACGGGATCCAAGGAGAGGATACTTTGCATACATAATTGTCTTAATGGCAAGAAGCAGAGTGTGGTGGAAGTTTTTTCAGACTGGAGGCCTGTGGCTAGTGGTGCACTACAGGGATCAGTGATTGGTCCATTCTTGTCCGTCAGCTAAATGATTTGGATCAGAATGCATAGGCATGATTAGTAACTTTGCAGATGACACTAAAATAGGAGATAGCATAGACAAGGAAGGTGGTTATCAAAATTACACACTGATCTTGAACAGCCAGTTAAGGAGCCAAGGAATGGTAAATGCTGTCCAATTTCCCGTTTGTCAGATGTTACATCATGAGATGTCAAATCAGGGTTGGACTTTTCACAGTGAACAATAGGACCTTAGGGAGTGTTGTAGAACAGAGATCTAGGAGTACAAGTACATTGCCGCCTTCCACCTCCTGTTTGCTTATGTGTAAGGATGTGGAAGGAGCCATTTGGCACACAGGCCTTCATCAGTCAGGGTATCGAGTACAGGAACTGAGATGTTATGTTTACGAAGGAACTGCAGATGCTGGAAAATAGGTCATAGATGCTGCCTCACCCGCTGAGTTTCTCCAGCACTTTTGTCTAACAGATGTTAAGCTGCAGTTGTGCAAGATTTTGGCGAGGTTGCACATTGAGTATTCTGAACAGCTTTGGCTACCATGCCATTAAGCTGGAAAGAATGCAAAGAGCGAGAGGGAGCAGCCAGAGGTTGTTGTGCATGATGGCACAAATGATATAGGTCACAAGATGGAGGAGGTTCTGCAACAACAATTTACGGAATTGGGTAGAAGACTGAAAAGCAGGACCTGCAGGATAGAGATCACAGGATTGCTTCCAGTACCTCGTGCTAGTGAAGGTACGAATAGGAAGATAGGGGAAATTAGTGTGCGGCTGAGGAGTTGGGACAGGGGGCAGGGATTCAGATTTCTGGATAATTGGGATCTCTTCCGGGGCAGGGGCGACCTGTATAAAAGGGACGGGTTGCACCTAAACTGGATGGGGACCAACATCCTAGAGGGAAGGTTTGCTAATGCTACATGGGAGGGTTTAAACTAGATTGGCGGGGGGTGGGATCTCGTGCAGGACAGAGTCACGTGAGAGGCTAGACGTTGGTATGGAGGATGGTGTAGGAAAGGTTAGTGGATAGAATAGGCAAGTGAAAGGCGGAGTGCGAGGAAGGAGGGTTGGTTTAAACTGCGTGTTTTTTAATGCGAGGGGCCTGACGGGTAAGGCAGATGAGCTTAGGGCGTGGATAGGTACGAGTGATTGGGACGTTGTAGTCATGACTGAAACCTGGTTAAGGGAGGGACAGGACTGGCTGCTTAATGTTCCGGGGTACAGGAGCTTCAGGAGAGACAGGGTTGATGGAAAAATAGAGGGGGGGGGGGGAGGGGGGGGGGGGGGGGAAGATTGCATTGTTGGTAAAGGAGGATGTCACGGCTGTTTTCAGAGGTGACATTACGGATGGTTTGTCTAGTGAGGCTTTATGGGTGGAGCTGAGGAACAAGAAAGGGATGATCACCTTGTTGGGGGTGTACTACAGACCCCCGAATAGTCAATAGGAATCAGAAGAACAAATGTGCAGGGAGACTGCAGACAGCTGCAGGTCAAATAAGGTTGATGTAGTAGGGGATTTTAACTTTCCCAATATAGACTGGGAAAATCATAGCAAGAAAGGTTCAGATGGGGTGTAATTCCTCAAAAGTGTTCAGGAGAGTTTTCTTAAGTAGTATGTGGAGGCCCCCACATGTCAGAGGGCAATGCTGGATCTGGTATCGGGAAATTGCGAAGGGTAAGTTAATGAAGTGCGTGTGGAGGAGCCTTTTGGGACCAGTGTCCACAGTTCGATTAGATTTAAGATAGTTATGGATAGGGATGTAGAGGGTCCACATGTTAAATGCTCAACTGGGGTAAGGCCAACTTTGAGGGTATGAGAGAAGGTCTCGCTCAAGTGTTATTAGAGGGGAAAGGAACATTGGCCAAGTAGGATGTTTTTAAAAGTGTACTGAAGAAAGCTCAGGATGTGTACGTCCCCGTTGGTGAAGGAGCGAAGCAGGCAAGCTTAGCTGACGAGGGAAACAGATGTTAGGCAAAAACAAGAAGGATGCATGGAACAGGTATAGGCAGCTAGGTTCAGGTGAGCGCGCGAGGGAGAGCGCGAGGGAGAGCGCGAGGGAGGACCTATCAGAGAAGAGAGCGCGAGAGAGCGCGAGAGAGCGCGTATGTGTGGAGCCACAGGAGATGCGCAGGGTCCTAAATGAGTATTTATCCCCTGTATTGTCAGAACTGGCTGGCAAACAGGAAGCAAAGAGTAGGAGTAAACGGGTCCTTATCAGAATGGCAGGCAGTGACTAGTGGGGTACCGCAAGGCTCAGTGCTGGGACCCCAGCTATTTACAATATATATTAATGATTTGGACGAGGGAATTGAATGCAACATCTCCAAGTTTGCAGATGACACGAAGCTGGAGGGCAGTGTTAGCTGTGAGGAGGATGCTAGGAGGTTGCAAGGTGACTTGGATAGGCTGGGTGAGTGGGCAAATGCATGGCAGATGCAGTATAATGTGGATAAATGTGAGGTTATCTACTTCGGTGGCAAAAACAGGAAGGTAGACTATTATCTGAATGGAGGCAGGTTAGGAAAAGGGGAGATGCAATGAGACCTGGGTGTCAAGGTACACCAGTCATTGAAAGTAGGCATGCAGGTGCAGCAGGCAGTGAAGAAAGAAAAAGGTATGTTAGCATTCATAGCAAAAGGATTTGCATATAGGAGCAGGGAGGTTCTACTGCAGTTGTACGGGGTCTTGGTGAGACCACACCTGGAGTATTGCGTACAGTTTTGGTCTCCAAATCTGAGGAAAGACATTCTTGCCATAGAGGGATTACAGAGAAGGTTCACCAGACTGATTCCTGGGATGTCAGTCATATGAAGAAAGACTGGATAGACTCAGCTTGTACTCGCTAGAATTTAGAAGATTGAGGGGGGAACTTATAGAAACTTACAATATTCTTAAGGGGTTGGACAGGCTAGACGCAGGAAGATTGTTCCCAATGTTGGGGAAGTCCAGGACAAGGGGTCACAGTTTAAGGATAAGGGGGAAATCCTTTAGGACTGAGATGAGAAAATAAATTTTCACACAGAGTGGTGAATCTCTGGAATTCTCTGCCACAGAAGGTAGTTGAGGCAAGTTCATTGGCTATATTTAAGAGGGAGTTAGATGTGGCCCTTGTGGCTAAAGGTATCAGGGGGTATGGAGAGAAAGCAGGTAAGGGATACTGAGTTGGATGATCAGCCATGATCATATTGAATGGCGGTGCAGGCTCGAAGGGCCGAATGGCCTACTCCTGCACCTATTTTCTATGTTTCTATGTATTTACCGAGGAGAAAACCAGTAGGACGGAGGAAATTGGAGCAGTCACTGGAAGTGTCTTGAGAGCTGATAGGGTTAAAGCCCTGTCCCACGGTACGAGTTCATGCCAAGAGCTCTCCCTAGTTTAAAAAAAATTTAACTCGTGGTAATCACGGAGAATGAACGTAGCGGATACGTCGGAGCTCGGGGACGTCTCTTAGCGCTAGCGGCAGGTACTCGGGAAGACTCGCTAATGGCAAGTAAGCAGGGGAAGACTCGTGAAGACTTTAACATGTTGCAAAGTGTCCATGAGAGCCCCGAGTACCGACAAGTGTCCATTACCGTAAATCTCCGAGTTCGAATCAGGGCAAACTCAGGAGAACTCTTGGAATGAACTTGTACTGTGGGACAGAGCTTTTACTGTCGAAGAAGTACTGAAGTTACTGTCATGTTTGAAGGTAGACAAATCTACAAGGCATGACCTGATATATCAGAGGACATTGTGGGAAACTAGAGAGGAAATTGCAGGAGCCCTGGTTGAAATTTATCGAGTCGTCCTTAAATACAGGATAGGTGCCGGAAGACTGGAGGATGGCAAATTTACCTCTTTTCAAGAACGGCTGCATGGCAAACGCTAGGAACTGTAGGCCGGTGAGCTTAACATCTGCAGTTGGTAAGTTACTGGAGAGTAACGTGATCAGAGGACAGTGAGACTGACCCGAGGAAGTTCCCAAAGGGGATGCAGATCATTCCTAACTGGGTAGTGCGCAACAAGGGCAGGGAGTTACTGCAGACCGCCAACCTCTGACCCTGGCCTAACTATCGGATTTAAGGAGTCAACGCCATCAATTTCAGTGGCACCTTCTACATCAACACAGACTGCAATCTACACTGGCTTTGTCTTTGGCTTCCAGTCCAGCTGCCCCTTCTACGTGGTAATGTGGAAGCAGGTCACCCAAACCTACTGGGAGGCGAAGCTGTCCCATCCCACGGATATGTTAGCGTCTAGATCAAGGTGATGAACCCCACCACAGGAAGGGGGGGGGGAGAGCACCTCACCTGTGCAACGATCTACAAAGAGATTGGCAGCACCCTCGGACAGGTGCAAACTTTATGGCACAACCCCAATGTCGGCTGAAAGGATTACACCGCCTACAGGTGGCACCGAGTCCATTACAAGATTCCATCACCTTAGCAAGATCTTACAAAAACACACATTGGATTGTGCATATATGCTGCTGATATCCAGATCTACACATCCAATTATTTTGCTTTCATCACTGCCTGGAAATTTATCTCACTGGACTTCACAACTGGCATCTGCTAGTGGGTCTGCCAAAATATTCTCCAATTAAACTTTAAGCCAAAGATTCCTCCCCCCCCCCCCCCCCCCCCCAGATATTTCAGATTCCTATCACCATTCGACTATTATGAAGACAGCCTGGTTTCACTCTACATTTTTATCTTATTGTGGAAACAGGCGCTTTCTTGCCCACAACGACCAAAAGCCACACTAGTCCCACCTGCCCGCGTTTGGTCTATATCCCTCCAAATCTGTCCTATCCATGTACCTGTCCAACAGTCTCTTAAATGTTGGGATAGTCCCTGACCCAACTACCTCCTCTGGCAGCTTATTCCATATGCCCACCACCCTTTGCGTGAAAAAGTTACCCCTCAGATCCTATTAAATCTTTCCCCCTTCACCTTAAACCTATGTCCTCTGGTCCTCGATTCACCTACTCAGGGCAAGAGACTGTGCTTCCTGATCTATTCCTCTCATGATTTTATAGGCCTCAATAAGATCACTCCTCATCCTCCTGCGTTCCAAGGAATAGAGTCCTAGCCTGCTCAACTTCTCCCTATAGCTCAGACCCTCTCGCCCTGGCAACATCCTTGTAAATCTTCTCTGTACCCTTTCCAGCTTGACAACATCTTTCCCCTATAACATGGTGCCCAGAATTGAACACAATACTCTACAGGTGCGATCTTACCAAAGACATAACTGCAACATGTCTATTTCTACACTCATGTCTACTTCTGCTCTGCTCTATAAACCCCCCCCCCCCCCCCCCCCCGGCCCAAGCCCAGCATTCAATGTGTAGGTGCTGCCCATGTTAGACTTCCAAAAATGCAACTCACATGCATCTTCGCCCTCTTCTTGGGTGATCTGTTGCCAAAATCTTCATCCATAGTTTTATTGCTTCCTGTCAACTACTATAATGCTGCCCGGGATGGAGCAACTGTAGAAATTGGTATATGGAGTTAAAGCGAAACGGTGAAGATTACCCTGTGGAGACATTGTTGAATGCTTCCAACTTTCAGACACTATTTTCAATAAATAGGCTCTAATAGATATAATAAATCCCACAAGTGTCTCTGCTGACACATGCAATCAGTTCTAAGTGGTGGCATAAAGGCAATTTTATTTTTGCCCAACAGCTGTCCAACAATTTCCATACTAAGTGGATCTGTGCAAATTTCAATCTCTTCAAAAATCATTCAGCAATGTGCATTATGAGCCATCAGAGGCGCATAGGATTTTTAGGTCAACACTTTTAGTTTGAAAGTAGTATATAACAGACCTACCAATAATAGAAATTGAAAATTGAAGTGAGTGGTGCATATTTTAAATGCAATAGCTGAGCCTAAAATTAATCAATTGATGGAACCGCAAGTATTACATAAATAAAAGCAAAGGTTGATACAGCATAACAGGTAGTATCAGGGGAAAGGTCACCAGATTTTAGTTATTGATACTTCCTTTTTGTTACTTTAACCAGATTTCTTCAAAGTGGAACCATGTTGAAACAAAAATATGTATTAGTCATACCCAGATCAAAAAGGTTTCAAACCTGTAAATGTTCAGGAAGGTTGTATGATTCACAAACCTCAGTTGCACAGTTCTCATCTTCCTTATGCTTCCTTGTGATGAGGGAGATGGAGGCACTGTTAGTGATCCTGTTTGGTGACACTTTTGTTATGCCGTTCAAGGAATCCCATTTCTCCACATATTTTCCTTTCCTCTTAAACATTACCATTAATTAATTTCTCTCAATTCTTCCAATACCAATTTAGACAAGGGAAATGTATTGTAGCTAATTCACTTAGCAATCAGCATGTCTGTGTCACATGGGAGAAAACAGACCCCAGTGGAAACCCATATGGTCACAGTAAGAGTGCAAAGCCAGCAAGGTTAGAATGAACAATTGCTTCCGAGGCTGCGAGGATACATGCAAACTGCAGTGCACTCACTGTCAGCACTGGGCTTGGTTTCTGCCCATCAGTTGCCTAATTCACTAAAGCCGACAAATGGGCTCCCTTTTTCCCCTCTTGAATGCCATTTATTTTTGGCAATTTCTGCACACCAGTTATCTAGTTTGTTACAAAGTTAGCAAACGGGCTCATTTTCACTCTTATTATGTCACATTTATTTATATAAAGATCATTTAAAATAACTCTGGCTATTTGCCTGGTATTATGTTAGAACAACAAGGTCACATCTTGAAATAAATTAGATCTTTTGAAATGTTATCAGGGTGGTCAACCAAAAGGTGAAAAGCAGCCACTGCAGTTTACTAACTGAAATAGCTGAAGAATCACACTTGATGGTCAAAGTTAATGCGAGTGCTCCTAGTCTTTTTGAGAAGTCTAATAATCACACTGAGGACCTACACCATTTTGTTACTATTGTTGTGCTGAGGATGGAATCAAAATAGAACAAACCTGGACATTAATGAGAATTGATACTTCCTTGCAAATGCATGTAAAAATAATGGTATGATTCATCATCACTATCAAGATAGGTACCAATGATATATTTGTTTTTAAATATGAAAATGCCAGAGCATACCAAATAATGAAATGCCAATCTGAATGAACCAAGACTACATGAAATTCAAACCAACAAAAGCAGGATGTTATGGCTGATGATCAGTGATCACATTCTGCAATCAGGTCCCATGCAATCACAAACAATTAATTTACAATAGGAGATGCTATGAATAGCCCCTTTCTCAATAATGGCAATTGACTGAGGCATTACAAATATATTTGTCTAAAAGTGGCAAGTAAATCAACCAAAATTGTAATTAATTTATCAGCCAAGTATGTGAAAACATAGTCATGCCATACATTCATACCAAAAAAAACCAAGACACAACTACATAAAAATTAACATAAACATCAGATATATCTGATCAGATAAATTGGAGGACACTGAGAAATAGGAGAAGACATTGCAGCCATCCTGGCTGAATAATCATTAGACATGGGTGGGGTGCCGAAAGACTGGAGGATGACTAACGTTGTGCCTCTATTTAAGGCCTGCAAGAAAAAGCCTGCGAACTATACACCAGTGAGCCTAACATCTGTGATAGGCAAGTTACTGGAGAGTATTCTGAGGGAAGATATATGAACCCTGTGACAGAGCATTCTCCCTCGGATGTCAGGGCAGGAGAGGCCAATTCCCAGCATTAACAGCTGGGTCCAATTAGCTGCTATTGGCTGGCAATTTGAACATTGGCATTCTAGCCATAGGAGAGGAAGGGAGATAAAGCCTCCGTGTTAGCTGTGTTCTCCTGTTGCAAATTTAAGACTGAGACAAATCTGAGACCACCAGTGCCACTGTGTGGTCAAGACTGGGTTGCAGAGAAAAACCCTAGACACCCAGTGCCGTTACTGAGGCCAAGACTGAGTGACCAGGGCAAACCTGGTTAGAGTTGAGAGTTAGATTTAGCTCTTAGGGCTAAAAGAATCAAGGGATATGGGGGAAAAGCAGGAACAGGGGTACTGATTTTGAATGATCAGCCATGATCATATTGGCTCAAAAGGCCAAATGGCATACTAATGCACCAATTTTCTGTGTTTCTATGTTAACCCGAGATGCCAAAACCTCTTCCTGCCCACAGACACGGAACTGTGTGCGCACACACGCAGACAAAGACTGGCTGCAAGGATATCCAGAGACTGCCAGTGTTGCCTCTTCAAGCCTAAAGCTGAGCCACCAGGAAGAAACCCCGAGACTGCCAGCGCCTGCTCGAGGCAAGGGTTAAATGCAGGAAGAAGCCCGAGATCACCACACTTCCTCCTTCGAAGACCAGGACTACGCTGCTGGGACAAGCCAGAGATCACCAGCATCATCACACATGCGCTCTGACGGTGAGGGACAGTGATCCAAATGTGGCCCTGGACTTCCATATTACTGTAAATAAAATATCACACAAGTTCACCCTACTGTGTCAGTGTAGTCGCTGCTGGACCCAGCATCCTCCACAATACATTTGGATAGATTGGGGCTGATCAGCGAGTCAGCATGGTTTTGTACATGGGAGATTGTGTCTAAGAAATCAGATGTTTTTTTAAGAAATAACCAAAAGGGTTGATTATGGAAAAGCCAAAGACATTTTCTACATGGACTTCAGCAAGGCATTTGATTAGGTTCCACATGGTTGGCTGCTCTGAAATGGGATACAGGGAGAGCTAGCCAACTGGACAGAGAATTGCCTCTATGGAAGGAGGCAGAGGGTGATGGTAGCAGCATGTGACAAGTGGTATGCATCAGGGCTGTTTCTAGTTTATAGCAAGGATATGGATGAGAATGTATGTTTGCAGATGACGCTAAAATGGGCGGTATCATAGCAAAGATAGTTATCAAAAAATATAATTGAATGATTAATGGAGTTTAATGCAGATAAGTGCAAGGCGTTGCATGTTGGAAAGTCAAACCAGGGAAGAACCTTCAGTGAATGGCAGAGTACAGTTTGTATGTAGTGCAGAAGGATCTAGCAGTGCAGGTACATAGTTTCTTGAAAGTGGCATTACAGGTAGATAGGATGGTCAAGGAGGTTTTCGATTATACTAGCTTTCATCAGTCAGAGCACTGAATATAGAATCAAAGAACTGCAGATACTAGTGAATATCGATGTTGGGATATTGTGGTCCCCTTCCTCCACCCTAGTCGTTTACCAGTTCTGCACATGGTATCCCTCTTGAGATCACACCTTCCCTCGCCAACAATGAACCTACTAGTGCTCCACTCTGTCCGTTGCCAGCCCCGATTGGTCTTGGTCTTTACTCACCTCTAGCTTATCATCATCCCCCACTTTCAGTCTGAAGAATCCGAAGTGAAACGTCACCCATCCTTTTTCCCCCCCAGAGATGCTGCCTGACTGGCTGAGTTACTTTGTCTATCTTTGTTATGATAGTTATACAAGACTTTGGTGAGACCATATTTGGAGAATTGTTCAGTTTTGCTAACCCTGTTATAGGAAGGATGTTGTTAAGCTGGAAAGAGTACAGAGAAGACTTGGAGGTTGCCAGGACTGGAGGGCCTGAGCTATAAGGAGAGGTTGGGCAGGGTATGACTTTATTCCTTGGAGCACAGGAGGCTGAGTGGTAATATAACAGGTGTATATGATCATGATGGGAATAGATCATGCACAGAATCCTTTCCCCAGAGTAAGGGAATCAAAAACCAGAGGACATAGTTTCAAGGAGAGAGGTGAAATACCTAATAGAAACCAGAGGGGCAACATTCTCCACACAGAGTGGTGGGTATGCGGGCAGAGGAGGTAGTTGAAGCAAGTACTATAATATTTAAGACATTTGGATATAGATAAGAAAGGTTGAGGGATAAGGGTCAAATGCTAGCAGGTGGAACAAGTGTAGATGGAACATCCTGGTAAGCATGAGCAAGTTGGGCCGAAGGGCCCGTTTCCGTTCTCTATGACTCTAAATAGGGTAGTTGGCAATGAGTTGATAATAACTTATCAACTTTACTAACCAGCAGCTAAGTGACGACAAACAAGCTAACAATACTATCAAGCCACACTGCTCAATGATAATCCATTTACTAACACACACAAGGAACAGCAGATGTAGGAATATTAAACAAAAAATGCTGAATTCTCAGCAGGTCAGGCAGCATCTTTTGGAGGAAATGGATATCCACACTGTGGATCGAATCTTTCTTCTGACTGACTGTAGCGGGGAGAGTTGGAATGAGAGGGGCGGCTAGAGGATCTCACATAACATCCATCAATGTGAAGAGGAGACCTTCAGAGTAGGCATACCTTGAGGAGGTTTTGCAATGAAAATAGACATGGAACTACAGATGCTGTTGAACATCTTGAGCAACACCATAAAATGTTGAGTGAAGGGGTGCCAGTGGATGTAGCGCATCGAGACTTTCAGAAAGCCTTTGATAAGGTCCCGCACAGGAGACTGGTGACTAAAATTAGAGCACATGGTATTGGGGGTAGGGTGTTGACATGAATAGAAAATTGGTTGGCAGACCGGAAGCAAAGAGTAGGAGTGAACGGGTCCTTTTCAGAATGGCAGGCAGTGGCGAGTGGAGTGCCGCAAGGCTTGGTGTTGGGGCCGCAACTGCTTACCATATATATTAATGATTTGGAAGAGGGAATTAGGAGCAACACTAGCAAGTTTGCAGATGACACAAAGCTGGGTGGCAGTGTGAACTGTGAAGAGGATGTTAGGAGGTTGCAGGGGGACCTGGACAGGTTGAGTGAGTGGGCAGATGCGTGGCAGATGCAGTACAGTATAGATAAATGTGAGGTTATCCACTTTGGTGGCAAAAACAAGGGGGCAGATTATTATCTCAATGGGGTTAGGTTAGGTAAGGGGGAGGTGCAGCGAGACCTGGGTGTCCTTGTACACCAGTCACTGAAAGTTGGCGTGCAGGTACAGCAGGCAGTGAAGAAAGCTAATGGAATATTGGCCTTCATAACAAGAAGATTTCAGTACAGGAGCAAAGAGGTTCTTCTGCAGTTGTATAGGACTCTGGTGAGACCACATCTGGAGTATTGTGTACAGTTTTGGTCTCCTAATTTGAGGAAGGACATCCTTGTGATTGAGGCAGTGCAGCGTAGGTTCACGAGATTGATCCCTGGGATGGCGGGACTGTCATATGAGGAAAGATTGAAAAGACTAGGCTTGTATTCACTAGAGTTTAGAAGGATGGGGGATCTTATAGAAACATATAAAATTATAAAAGGACTGGACAAGCTAGATGCAGGAAAAATGTTCCCAATGTTGGGTGAGTCCAGAACCAGGGGCCACAGCCTTAGAATAAAGGGGAGGTCATTTAAGACTGAGGTGAGAAAAAAATGTTTTACCCAGAGAGTTGTGAATTTATGGAATTCCCTGCCACAGAGGGCAGTGGAGGCCAAATCACTGGATGGATTTAAGAGAGAGTTGGATAGAGCTCTAGGGGCTAGTGGAGTCAAGGGATATGGGGAGAAGGCAGGCACAGGTTATTGATAGCGGACGATTAGCCATGATCACAATGAATGGCGGTGCTGGCTCGAAAGGCCGAATGGCCTCCTCCTGCACCTATTTTCTATGTTTCTATCTATGTAACTCAACAGGTCAGGCAGCATCTCTGGTGGACAGTATGACTTG
This sequence comes from Okamejei kenojei, assembly GCA_035221665.1. Taxonomy (NCBI): domain Eukaryota; kingdom Metazoa; phylum Chordata; class Chondrichthyes; order Rajiformes; family Rajidae; genus Okamejei; species Okamejei kenojei. Next base: position 45,016,791 of record CM069149.1, on the reverse strand, counting down.
ATAACCAGTCTGAAGGAGGATTCTGACCAGAAACGCCACCTATCCACATTCTCCAGAAATACTGCTTGACCCACTGTTACTCCAGCACCTTATGTCTGTTTGTGTGAACCAGCATCTGCAGTGCCGATTCTGCATTTTAACACTGTTAGCTTTTGTCTACACTTTGCTGCTGATTAGTGAAGTTCTTATCAGCCCTTTACCACCTTAACCCTATGTGTGCCCGGCCATTCCAGATACATTTATATATAAATTTGTATGTCCTTCAGTCACGAGATACTATGCCTCATAATAGTCTTGCTCCATTCAAAAGGTAAATAGGAGAAACTTAATGAAAGTTACTATTTTGACATTAAAGCAGCATTCAGCAGAACACGGGACCTATTTTCTAAAGAAATTGCATTATTACTACTACTGCAAACAGTTTAATGACTGTTTTAGTAACTGCACAAGAGTGTCTTTGAAAAAAATCCAAAAACTTGAAATATAGATTTAAAAATGGAAACAGTATTTGCCAATATTAAAGTTTTTGCCAAGTATATAAAATTGTGCATGTGGAGCACAATGAAGCAATTTTTCAGTAAACTGTTGAAACAGATGAAGACATGAGACTGCAAATCTCGTTGGAATCTTGAGCAAAAACAAACTGTCGGAAATCTTAGTGGGTCAGACAACGCCCATGAAGGGACATTGACAGTTGATGTTTTGGGTTGGGACCCTTCTTCAAGCCAGTGATAAATGAACAAATAAATTATGTTAATTTACTCCAAAAATAAAGAACTGAAAGCAAGTCCTGAAATACCATTGAGGATGCAGATAATTTAGAAAACAAAAACTTTTTTTAAAAAAACACACACAATTCTCGTATTACAAATGGGCCATTTCTGCGTTCTGCGCATGCATGTTTTCCATTTTAACCCAAGAAACCTTTCAACTTGTTGCAAACACAACTTGATTTGAGGTTCCAGCTTGGTCACGTCTAGATATGTAACATGTAATATAGTTGGATTCCACACAAAGCAAAATAGCATCCTGATGACAAATAAGCAAGGATGGGAAGAAATTGAGAGCACAAAATGAGGTTCCTGAATACTATGGTGTTGCGTGCAACTAGTTGAAAACAGAATTATCAAAGATTGAGCACACTGCTTTGAAATAAGTTACATATGGCATTGGTCAGATCACATCTGGAGTACTGTATGCAGCATTTGTTTCCTTACTTATGGAAGAATGCTCAAACATTGGATGAAGTTCAGAGGATTTGCTGGAATAATATCTGGAAAATGCAGATTATCTTGAGGGAAGGCTAGATTTGTATCTGCTCAAGTTTAGAAGACTGAGATGATCTGTAGGAAACAAGATCCAAAGGGATTTTGACAGGCGATGTCGAAAAAAAGGGTTGTGCATTTAAAACTAATGAAATGGTTTTCCACCACCCACTGAACCTCCAGAAGGCAGAGGTGAATCGATATTTGGCCTTATAAAATGCCAGAGCAGACTTTAGGAGCCGTGGCCTAGTCCAGTTCCCAATTTGTACGTTTGCATGATGCAAAGGAAACTAAAATAAATGACAAAGAATTTAATGTAGGCTTAATGTGCAATCTCTATTGTTAATTTATTTTTGCTACAAATCATATCCTCCTTTTCAAGATCTGGACAACCCCCACGTTACAGCCAATCAGATAATAAATTTGCCCTTACAGAATTCACAAATCATGACCCAAAAATTTGAGATACAGAATAAAATTCATATGAAAAGTAGTTAATAAAGACCTTTTAAGAAACTCATGCTTCTTGATACATATGCAGCATAATGCAGGGATGAGGTTTGCTTGTAGTCATAAACAATATCATACAAGATCTTGGATCTTGCCTTCAATTTTGATCTAATAACTTAAGATTCCTGAATATAGAAGATTTTTTTTTGTTATAGGAATAACAATAGCCCAGGCATTTGAATAACTAAAGAGCACATGATTGCATTTACATGTAATGGCTTGGGAAATAGAAAGAGTTTTTTTGTGTGTTTTTTTTTATTTAAGTGGCCATGAAGCTCCTTAAAATCAATGGGAAAGGGAAGCCTCCCTCCTTTAACCATTGTAACTTGCATTGGTTCCTCTTATCACAAGTGATTCTTGGCCTTTTCGAAAACAAAATAATAAGCATCTTGGTTGTTTTCAAATATACAAGACAACCCTGGTAAAGTTGATATTTAAAGTCTTCTCTGTTCAGAACATTATTTCAACATTGAAAATAACTAATCTCTTAAGTATTTCACTGTAGATTATTAAATAATCAAGCCGAATCAAGATACATATGAACTGTGGTAATATTTCATCATGCTAGACATGTTACTATCTAATAACAAATTTTGGAAATTGACAGATCATGTTGCAGTGTTAATTTATACCTTTGTAGTGGCAGTTTCTTTCCCCTGTTTTCGCTAGAGCTGCCCTTTCCAAACATTTCACGCTAATTGCATCATTAATCATGTGATGACCTTTATACATACTGAACTTTGTTTCTAAAAGAATAAACTTAGTAATGCAATATGGGCTGTGTGCATACGAATGTGACTTGTATTTCATTTAGCATATTGTTGAAGGCTTAATGTACAGCAAAGCACACATGTCTATAGTCTACATATAATCCAGTATCCTCAGAACTTTGGTGTTGCTGGACAGGCAGTTTTCCAAATTATTAGGTGCTATTCCTATTAATATCACACCACTCTTTAAATTGATTTTCTTTCAAGGTACTTAGTAACTGTCCCACCAGGGATAGGAAAACATTGGACCTGCTGTATGCCAATGTTAATGAGGCATACAGCTCCATAGCCCTTCCGCCATTGGGAAGATCCAACCACAACCTGGTGCACCTTCTACCCAGATATGGGCCAATGGTCCAGAGAGTGCCTGTGACCACAATGTCAGTGAGGAGGTCACAGGAGGCCTGTGATGCTCTACAGGGCTGTTTTGAGGTCACACACTGGGACGCACTCTGTAGTCCCTTGGAGAGGACATTGATGGACTCACAGACTGTGTTACGTGCTACATAAAGTTCTAAGTGGGTAACGTTGTCCGAGGTGACTGTACACCGTTTTCCCAACATCATGTCCTGGGTCACCAGTGACATAAAGGCCCTTCTCAACCAGAAGAACAGGAATGGTGACAGGGAGGAGGTGAAACGGGTGCAGAAAGTCCCAAGGGCAAGGAAGACTACAGGAGGAAGCTGGAGCTGAAACTGCAGTGGAACAACACGAGGGATGTGTGGAGCGATATGAGGAGCATTACAGGCTACAAGACCAGTGGCCTGGGGAGGGTAAGCAATCAGGACTGGGCCAATGAGCTAACCCCATTTATGGGGGAGCCTGCGGCCGGGAGCCACCAGCCACGAACAGGGGAAGTATAGCGTTCGGGAACAAGCCCTCCCCTGTGACGACGCCCCCCCACCCCTCAAACTCTGCCCCACCCACTCTCTGCCCCCCCCCCCCCCCACCTCCCTCTCTGCCCCCCAGGCCTCCCGTGGGGGCAATAGGTAGGGGACGCCTGCATTGGGGGAACGGGCCCAACGGGTCTGCCCTTGGTCTAGTAGTTTCTTAAAACAATTTGGAAGATTGTTTTGTTTTTCAAGTAGTTTATGATGGAGGTCTCAGATTAACATCTTACTTTTGCAGTAATAATGAAGATCTGCATTGTTGGAAATTATACCTTTGGCATCTATTATGCATCCTCACTTGGTCTTGTTCAGTATGTCAACTGCGAACTTGAAAATGTGGATGTTCAGGACTTTGGCAAAGGCAGAAAAGATAATTTTGTTGGAAATAAATAACACCTGCTCTTACTGCGGCATGAATGTTCCCAATAAATTATCAGCCCACGTCCAGTTTATTCCTGACTGGCATGTGTCAGATGTAAAGGAGCAAAGAATTGTTGAAACAGCAAGAATTGTGGAGATTAGAAATTTATTCTGAAATTCCACTGCCATGTCTGAGGCTGAGATGACTACTCATCAGAAATTGGTGGTAGACAATAAATGCTGGAGAAACTAGTTTTGTATTGGGTTTTTTTTCAAATCATTATTGACACGTACTGATAGAGTGTGCAAAAGTGAAAAAAAATTGCTTTGTGTGCAATCCAGGCAAATCGTAACATATGCAAGTAAATCAAGGTAGCATAAGTAAGTAAAAAAATGCAGACTATAGTATTTCAGCCGCATAGAAAGTATTGAGTTTTAAAAGTGCAATGGCCCCAATAAGGTAGTTCAGAAATTCATTTGGATCAAAAGTCAAGCATGTTTTATCGTCATATTTCCCAATAGAACAATGAAATTATTACTTGCTGCAGCACAACAGCATATGAGAGGTTAAAGAGTCAGATAAACAGAAAAAAAGCTATCGTGAATCTGGTGGTGTGTGCTTTCATGCTGTTGTATCTTGTGATTGATTGGAGGGGGAGAAGCATGTGGAGCGAGTGGACCTTTGGATTATGTTGGCTACTTTTTCCAGAATTTATAAGAAATATTGGAGACCTGCCGAATTTCCTTATCGTTCTGAGGAAGAGGCATTGTGTGCTTTTGGCTGTGAGGTCAATGTGGTTGAACTTGGACAAATTGTTGGTGATATCTAAACCTAGAAACTTGAACATCTCCATGTCAACACCACTGATACAGAAAGGGAGGTGTACTCCATCATGCTTCCTGAAGTCAAAGATCAGCGCCTTTGTCTTGTTGGTATCAAGGGAGAGGTTGGTATCTTGACATCTGCTACTAAGCTCCCCATCTCCTCTCTGTGCTTCCTTTCGTTACTGTTTGAGATTCAATGCACTACGGTGGTGTCATCTGTAAATTTGTACATGGAGTTAGGGCATAATTTGGCCAGAGGTGTGTGTATACAAGGAATAGTTCACAGCATTGCAGGCACGAATGTTGATAATTATTGTGGAGGTTTTGTCACCTATCCCAACAGATTGTGGTTTTGCACTTTGTGTCAGTTGAGTTCTCCACCATACTTGCCTAATTTAGTTCCACAGTCTACTGATAACAACAAACCATAAAGATGCCTTCTAATAGGCACAGTATAGTCATATAGTTGTAATGAGTATAAAGGTTAACTACCACTGTGTTACTGAATGCCCCACCATAACTTGAAATTAATTGAATGAATCAACCTTCACAATAACTTTCATACAAAAGAGGGGTTGATGGCGGCTAAATTTGAATATGCAAACCATGAAGATACAGCTGTGTACTTCCTTAAAAACCCAGGAGTTACACAAGTCAGGCAATGTCAGCAATGCAAAATTAGATATTAAAAACACAACTTTCCCATTATGATGTGAAAAACATAACCTTTACATTCAAACTCTTACATTGGATCATAGCATAAAGGGTAGTCCACGCATTTGCTCATATTTGTGCTGCTATTCAGCAAGCCCACAGACAATCTTCTACAAAATTATTTTTCTGCACTATTACCATATCCCTCGATTTCTCTACTAATCAGAAATCATTCAAATACTGCTGAATGCAATCAATGAATTCCAGGGTTTACTTTTAAATTGTAATCCATTGTTAGAGAAACAAATCATGTTGCTGGACCAGAACATTCAGCCCCTCCAATCTGCTCTGCCATTTACTATGAGCATCCATCTCAATATCACATTCCCACTTGTCAATGCTTTTCCCGTCTAGATATTTATCCGTCTCCTGATTAAATATTTAGCAACTTGGCCTCCACAGTCCTCTGTGATAAACTTCACAGGTTCTCCCCCCCCCCCCCCCCCCCCCACAAATAAAAACCCTCAAATTATTGCATTATATTGTGAACCAGGTGAGGCCTAAGCACTGCTCTCTGCATTAGCTCATGGATCATCACTTGGCAGGCCAAAATTTGCACCTTTATTCCAAAAACATTTCCTGTTTTTGTCAATTAATTTTTAATGCATACCAATATATTACACTCAATATCTCACACTTTAATTTTACACATTAACTTTTTATATTGGGTTTAATAAAGCAAGTACACCACATTCATTGACTTTCTCTTATCCATTCTACCAGCCTTTCCAGAAGATTTGTCAAACAAAATTCCATTCCACATTAACTTTGGCTGAACCTATCGATATTTTCCCTAAGTATCACATCTAACCCATCCTTATAATCTGAAGGGTCTCAACCCAAAACATCACCCATACCTTCTCTCCAGAGAAGCTGCCTGTCCTGCCGAGTTACTCCAGCTTTTTGTGTCTATCTTTGGTTTAAACCAGCATCTGCAGTTCCTTCCTACACACTCTTCCTCTTCCAACCTCCAGAGAACAGAGCACAAGCCTCTCACTCTTCACAGGACAGGCCTATCGTACCAGGAACCAGAGTGATAATGTTTTTGGTCCTCCCTCTCAATAGCAAGAATAACCGCCTTTTGGTGTATACCACACTTCACGTGACCATTTTTTCCACCATGTGGAATTACACGTCTTCAAAGAATATATTTGAGACAATTATATTCCTCAAAACAACGTCAAGACTGCAGCATTTTAAACTCGAGAATATTAGAAACTAATACTCATCTCACATCAAATATATGCTTACATTTTAAAACTATTACTATAACAATTTGGATATTTTTCACATTTAGAATATCAATTTCAATCAAAACATATGGAACTACTGAAGCAAAATTAAAACCTATAGTGCACAATAAAGGTTAAACATTAAGTAACTTATTTATTTTTGTTCACTTAACACTGGATATTTCAGGATACACCAAGAACATGGCCAACACCTGGACCAATGGTCCAGATACAAAAATCCCAATGTTAGTGAAGGAATTTAATTCAAATAATTAAATCTGGAATTAAATCTTAGTGCCAGTATGGCAACTATGACCACTAAATGTTTATCAAACAAATAATTGATTTGATTTAATTTGAGTTCATCTAGGAATGCTCCAATCCTTACCCTGGCTGGTCGCATGTGTGACCCTGGACTCATCAATGTGGTTAACATTTGTAACCTCAGTATTGGTACAAATGGGAATGAACAATAAATGCCCACAACATACACATCGCACAAAAAGAAAAAATCTAGACATTCGGTGATCAATACACTCAAATGTAATTTAAAATGCATTTGAAATCTTCCAACATGCAGTTTAATCAAACATTATTTTAAGAACACATGTTATTGACTAAATAGCAGTGTCCAGAGTTACCAATTTGTTTTTATACTTACATCCAACAAATCAGAATCATGATTTACAAGAGGATTCACTTCATTCAACTCTGAGCTCAGGGTATTACACCGTTTTTCTTGAGATGACATCAGGTATCCTACGCTTTCCTTCCGATGCCTTAAGAGCAAGCTCGGGTTCTCGTCTAACCGTGGGCCTTCCAGCTTGTTAATAATAAAAAGTTCGTCTTTAAAGTAAAAAAGGTTTCTTGTGTGCAATGAAGTGCAGTTGAATTCAAAACCCTGTTCAGAATAAAAATAAACAAATTAAATTTTCTGTGCTACTTCATTTAAATACATTGATATTGTGATTATTTTTGCTAATCTATACAAACGAAAGAGCGACTTTCTCTAACATGTTGATGTATTAGTTCAAACTTGAGCAAGCTTTAAATGCTAGTACCGTCCCAATAGTTACCACCAGTAACCATGGCTCATGCAGTCAGATTTTAAATCAAGTTACCAAACAAGTCTTTGGAAAGCTTTATAGATTCTTATAGATGTTCATTAATAACAAGGACCTTGCACATGTTTCTCCTGCCCTTACCAGGAGAGTGAAGCCAATTGTAGCAACCCCGACACAATCAACTCTCACCTCGATTAGAATCAAACCTCAGATCCAAGGTGACCATGTCATTGCAATTCACTGGTAAAACACAAGCAGAGATGTGTATGCAAACCTAGGCATCATCACCTTAAAACAAGGCCAATGTTTTACCACCACCATCTAATTGTCACTTCACTGTCTTTAACATTCAGTACAAGATGAGATGTTTTCTCTAACTGAAGATTCGTAAAGGGGGAGTTAGTCTTATTTTTGCTAATTACATCAATATTGAACCCCAAGTTGAACTTCTGACAACATCTCCATGCCATCACCAGGGCTGCACAAGACAAATTCTATATGTAATCCAACTTCACCACACTTCATACAGTGCTCTTCATAATGTTTGGAACAAAGGCCTATCATTTATTTACTTGCCTCTGTACTCCACAATCAGATTTGTATTAGAAAAAAAAAAGAAAATCACATGTGGTTAAAATGCACATGGTCAATTTTTAAATAACAGCTGTTTTTATACATTTCGGTTTCACCATATAGAAATTAGACCCCCCCTCCCCACATTTCAATCCATACAAAAAAAATGGAGATATTAAGTTGCCTCCCTCAAACAAAGTTGCTCATTGCGATGAAAATGCAGCTCCATAGAAACATAGGTGCAGGAGTAGGCCATTCTGCCCTTCGAGCCAGCACTCCCATTCAATATGATCGTGGCTGATCATCCAAAATCAGTACCCCTGCTTTTTCTCAATATCCCTTGATTCAGAATAGAGAATGTAGGGTGGGGAGAACAAAGAGGGGTTGAAAGGTAGGCAAAAAAAAAAAAAGTTCTTAAATGCAATGGGACAAAGAGTTTGAGAAAAGTCGTTAAAGGCATATGATATGCTTACTTTCATAGATCAGAGAGTATAATGCAAAAGTTCTGACATTATGTCGTAACTTTACAAAACACTGGTTAGACTACATTTGGAGAATTATGTATAGCTCTGATCATCATACGATAGGAAGGATGTCGTTGGATGACTTCTTCACTGAAAGACTTAGTTATGGTTTGGGAGATGCATGACCCAATAGGGCCAATCAGAATTACAAGAGGCATGCAATACATAATCTTGTTTCTCCCATGGTATCAAAAAGAGGTCTTGGGTTTAAGGTGAAGACAAGGGTGCAGACCTAAACAGGCAAATGGGATTAGTGTAAATGGGCAAAATGTTCAGAATGGACGTGGCAGGCCAAAGGTCCAATTTCTGTGCCATGTAATTCTGACTCACATCTGAATTACACTGTAAAGTTGCAGAGACAAAAAATTGCACAATCCCATGTGCATCACATCAACATGAAAAATAGCAAGATTCAAGAGAGTTTATCATCATGTGTCCAAGATAGGACAATTACATTCTTGCGTTGCATTCAGCACAACAGAATATTACATGCATAAATAATACATAACAGATCAATGTGTCCATATACCATTTAATATACACACACACACACATAAACAAACATATAAAGTGACATTCTCCTTGCGTTGGGTCCAGCTCTCCTATAAACTGGTGCTCCCTCCTAAAGTGACAAGTTTGAGCAAAAGCTGGAAGTAGTAATGCACTTCAAATCCAAGACTGGCTCTGGGTGCACATGGTAGGGCACGGGGCATCATCTGTCGTTCAGCTCACCCCTTTACACGCCCCCCATTCTCTCAGCCTGCCTGCCTGCCACCTGTCGCTCTGCACCCACAGTCAGTCAGTCAGTCAGTCAACCCAGGCCGAGCCCAGCTGGTGTTCAAGACCCGCACCCCGAGCCCTGATGGTGGGGGGGACGAGCCCTGATGGTGGGGGGGACGAGCCCTGATGGTGGGGGGGGGGGGGGGGACCCGCCGCCGCCGCTCGCGCCTCAGCCCCGTGTCGGTTGACGGCCTCACTGTCTCTCGCAGTCGCTGCTCCTCCGGCCGGCGGGCGGGCGGGCGGGCGGACCGACCTCAACAACAACAATGAACCATCCACGGGCTCGCGACCCGACACCGGCTGCTCCCGTCCGGTCGGGTCGGGTCGGATGCGCTCACCACCTTGCCGTGTGAGTAAGCGTCATCCATCGTTATTATTGAAAGACATATCGGCGAGGCGAGCCGGCTCCATTACCTGTCCGTCCGTCCGTCCGCCCGCCTCGGTCAGGGCGCCGCGGGCTCGTCCACCCGCCGCCGCCGCCGCTCGCTGTCGTCCTCCCGTTTGCTTTGACTCCGTTGCTCCGTAGCGTCAGACATCTCCTGAGCTGCCCGCGGCCAATAGGCACGCGCCGTTCGCGCCACGTGCTGCACCACTTCCTCCCGGAAGCGGAACAACGCAGGAGCCCGAAGCCCGAGCCTTCTGGGAGCTGTAGTTCCAGCTGTTTGGGTAAACATTGTGTTATTTTAATGTTCTATTTTGGCTATTCAGGCAAGTTTCTTTTCATTGATCGACTTAAAATCTTTGGAATCAGCACACGGTTAAATATTATTATACATTATATATTTCATATGCAGTTTCAGTTCATTTAAAGGAAAATAGTAAGAGATCCACTCCAGAGGATTAGCAAAGAGTCTCAACAGTTTTGTTCAATGTGTGCAAAGAGGAACTGCAGATGCTGGTTTCAACCGAAATTGGATACAAAAAGCTGGAGTTACTCAACGGGTCAGGCAGCATCTCTGGAGAAAAACAAAAAGGTTATGTTTCGGATCAATAGTGTTCTTCAGACTGTTTATGACAACAGCTTAGGCAAATCACCCACCAAAATAAACTTTGTGAGGGATAAAGTCATTAAACCCCATTAAAGTAAGGAGTTTTAAAGAGAATTCGAACTGATAGGGGCCGGAGAGAGGGTTCTGACACAGCTGTGTCTAAAGGTTACCAGACCCATCCTTGAGTCCTTGAGTAAGAAGTAATAGCATTGTATAGCGGTAGAAGGGAGTGATGTAGAGAGATCCCTATCAGTGGAATGGAGTGATAGATGGGACCCTTGTCACTATAGCTTAGCTTTAGTACTGATATAGGGGAACTGAGAGGGTTCACTAGGAGGTGAGTAAAACTAGGGTAGGTCATGAGCAACTGAGCATGCTTAATAGAATAAATGAATATTACAACACACCCCTGGTCAAGAAACTGCTCATTACCATGAACATGCGATGTATGATGTGGGAGGTACTGGGGGGATGTACCTACAGATTGTGCACCTTAGACCCTGATTGGAGAAGGGTCCGGAGGGGAGGTTGAATGTAAAATTCTGTGTATAAAGGGGGATGACTTCTTTGGCTTCGGTGTGTCTCGACTTGGAGAGGCACCCGGGTCTGCAGATTCGTGAAAAATAAAGAAACTCTTGCTTCCAAGATTTAGTCTTTGAGCAATGATTGTGAGCACAAAGCGTATCTCACAAACTGGGGGCTCGTCCGGGATCGCCACTCCGGCTGCTTGGTGGAGGCAAAGAAGGAAGGGAAGGTGCACCCTGCTGATTTCAGCAGTCTCTGATCTCCTTGCTTGCCATCAGCAGTTTGAGCGAGTGATATTCGGTTGGAAAGACTCGGGAAGCAAGAGGGGGTGTAAGGTGAATAAATAAGGAACGGTCGAGCGATTCTTGTGCACAGGACCCAGGTAAGAAAACTAACTATTAAGTATTGCCTGGGCGACCGGGGTCTGTCGGACGGGAATAGTACGACGAGACAATGGAAACCGGAACGGGAAAAGGGTCCGGGGAAACAGGATAAGGCTCATACTGATATGGAGCATTCCGCCCGATAGTCCGTTGGGGCGAATGTTGCACGGATGGGGTGAAGGGAACACCCGGGGTAAGAGTAAGGAAACTATGATAAAGTTTTGTTACTTTGAATGGCCAGAAGGAGCCTATTCGAGGGAGCGCAGTGTGGTGGCCACGGTTGGGTTCAAATGAGGACTGGGTGAGACAGGCGTTGAATGTTTTTATGAATGAAAGAGAAACGCGAATCAAATAAAAAAGGAATATGCCCAGTGCTGGAAACCCAATAATGGGATGTTTCCGTTAAAGACGGAGAGAGAGCAGGATGAACATGACTGGCCCCCAATTGGTGATGATCACCTACGACGACTGCCCCCACCATATGAATCCCAGCCCCCAAATATACCCCCATCAGCGCCGGCTGCATCTGCCCAGGAGGTCCCACTAAGCCAGAGGGATCGGCAGTAAACCTGTCCGCTCCTGTCTCAGAAGAGACAGATAGTAGAGAATCACGGAGAGTAGAGAAGAAACAGGGTGAAAGAAACTGTGATTCAAACATAGAACGTGAAGGAGAGAGCCAGTCAGATAAGGAAGAGGAAATAAAAAGTGAGGACGAGAATGGGACGGGTGTCCCAGGCAGTAGTCGGATGACGCGATCTCAAACGAGGGCAGCCGAACAAAGATCAGACCGATCTGTTCAAATGAAGCCCCTCAGGGAGGTCCCGTTAGGGGGAAATGAAGGGGGGATGGGATTTGTAAATGTGCCTCTCACCAGTATGGAGGTGAGGAACTTTAAAAAGGAGATGAAAAGTTTATTGGAAGACCCCTTGGGACTGGCTGAACAAATAGATCAGTTCCTAGGGCCAAATATATGTACATGGGAAGAAATTATGTGGAATTCTCTGCCACAGAAAGTAGTTGAGGCCAGTTCGTTGGTCATATTTAAGAGGGAGTTCGATGTGGCCCTTGTGGCTGAAGGGATCAGGGGGTATGGAGAGAAGGCAGGTACAGGATACTGATTTGGATGATCAGCCATGATCATATTGAATGGAGGTGCAGGTTCGAAGGGCTGAATGGCCTGCTCCTGCACCTAATTTCTATGTTTCTATGTTTCTATGAAAAATATTGAGTTGTTTCAAACAATCTCATTGAAGTAAGAATGGAACTAATGTGATGTGTGTGTAAAAAACTGGTTTTGTATGAATGAGGAAGTTTGTATATGTGATAGGTTTGTTTGCTGTGGGCCACATGCTGTAAGGGTATGTGTGTGTGTTCCTTTAAGAAATTGTAAGCAATGGGGGAGGTTACAATAGTTGTAAGGTAACGGACAACGCTTTGTATCATCGCAACTTAAAAGGGGAAGTTGGAAAATGCAGGTTGCTTGGCTTCTATAGATTTCTTTTCAGTAAAGTTAATTTGGAAAATTGTTAGTCGTATGTATTTAACCTAGGAATTGGAATTTGGGAATTGTAGGGAGAATGGTTTGAACAAAATTAGAAATAAGTTAATTGCTGAACAACAAGCAGCTTTTATGGTTTGTTTAGATAAACATTCTGGTTGGAGAAGGGTAATAAATTAATGGGGCCCAGGGAAAAAAAAAGGAGTTGGCAGACAATGATGTCAATAATGGGAAGTTTGTTTACTCCAGAAGAAAGACAGATGGTCAGAGAGGCAGGAATAAAAGTCTGGGATAAGGGGTTGCAGGCTCAAGCGGGAGCAGCAGATGCGGGAGCAGTAAAATATCCCATTACTGCGCCGGATTGGAGTAACCAAACAGAAGAAGTATGAGAGATCTCAGGGAGATAATAATCAAGGGAATCAGAGAAGCCGTTCCCAAGGGACAGAATTTCGAACGGGCTTTTGAAAATCAGCAGAACAAGGACGAACCTCCGATAGTGTTCTTACAAAGGTTGAGGAGGAATGTCCAGCAGTATTCGGGGATAGACCCTGATTCAGACGCAGGTCAGCAGTTGCTAAAGGTTAATTTTGTAACCAAATCATGGCCAGACATTAGAAAGAAACTGGAAAAATTGGAAGATTGGAATGACAAACCATTGAATCAATTGTTAACAGAGGCTCAAAAGGTATATGTAAGACGGGATGAGGAAAAACAGAAGGGAAAGGTAAAAATGATGTTGCAAGCAGTACAGCAAGGAGTACAGAAGGGGGGAATCGAAGGTGATAGAAGGCCGGGTGCTCATGGAGACCGGGGAAGGGGAAGCGGTAGTATTAAAGGACGAGGAAGAGGTGAATGGAGGGACCGAAGTTGGGGTCCCCGGGAAAACGAGGAACAAGGATCAGGAGGGTGGTACACGGGGCCATCCTGGTGTTACTATTGTAACGAGGAGGGTCATTTCAAGAGGGAATGTCCCAGGCTACGACGGGAGGTGCAGTCGTACACACTCATGGAGGAAGAATAGGGAAGTCGGGGGTCCTGCTCCCTGGGGTGTATGGGATACACACGGGAACCTCTGGTAAACTTGAAATTAGGACCCCAGGGAGAGGATATGGTATTTATGGTAATTTGGGAGTGGAGAGATCAAGTGGAACTAAGGTACCAGAAGAAATTGGATTGGGTGAAAAACAAGTCAGAATCTCGGGGGTAGGGGGGAAAGTGATGACTGCCCCTGAGGTAGAAGGGGTGGTGGTAAAATATGAGGATCGAGAAGTCAGTGGAAGATTTTAAAAGGAAGGTGAATAAATTTGCAAAGGAGGATAAACTATCTGAGAAGTAAGACATTGAGTTTAGAATGAGAAAGAAGGCAGATCAGAAAGGATTAAAGTGGGAAGCAGAGGGATAAATTGATGAGTGCTTTAGAAAGAAAGAGCGTGAAAAAGGAAAGACAATGTTGTCAGTAACAACAGACCTGGTTGAAAAGTCTGAAATAAGTGATGCACCGACACACAGTGAGTCCTATGACAGAGCCAAACAGGGGCCAGAGATTCCATGCCAATAATAAATGTATTTGGGAGAGTGTTTTCTCAAATGCCCTATCAGGAGTGAAATAAATCTGGATCTAAGCCCAGACAAGGCTTGTAAGGAGATAGGTAATGGATAAGGTGTGTTGGGGATGTGAACAGGTACGATAATCAGGAAATAATAATAATAATAATAATAATAATAATAATAATAATAATAATAATAATATTAAGATAATGGTGAACATAGCTATGGTAAGAACATTAAGAAGAGGTATTAAATACACCTAGGCTAGGATGCGGCAGCGTTTTCCCAAGGGAAATACTAGCGCCGTGTTTTTAATCAGATGTTGTAGGCAGATTTGGAAGGTGTTGATATAGTATGTGAATGATTTGTTGGTTTGTTCCACAAATGAGGAGCAATGTGAGAGAGAGACATTGTAATTATTTTGGAAAAGGTGGCACAGGAGGTCATGATGTATCAAGGAAGACGTTTTTGTTTTGTCAGCAGCAGGTAGAATATTTTGGACGAATAATATCTAAAGAAGTAAAAGCTATAGCGCAGGATCAAATTGGAAGCTTGCCTGCAATCTTGCTTAGCTCAATTGGCAGAAATTAAGGCTTTAAGAGCAGCATATGTACATGGAGTCTGGCACATGTTTGGAGCAGTAGGGAAACAGAAAGGCTTTGAGAAAAGCAACGGAGACCCCATGCAAAGTTAGCAGTGTCTCCCTATGAAATGTTGTATGGGTTACCTTATTTGGGAAAGATAGAAGGAATACCCACCATAGAGGGCAGTGATGTATTCTTAAGGAACTATTTACTGGCAGTATCTCGTTCCCTTACAGAATTAAAAGCTAAAGGACTATTGGCTCAAAGACCACCACTCGACTTTCCAATGCATGCTGTAAAGGCCGGCGACTGGGTACTGGTCAAGAATTGGAAGGAGGTGAAACTCCAGCCCAGGTGGACCGGCCCATACCTAGTATTACTGACAACCGAGACAGCAGTACGAACAAAAGAAAAAGGATGGACCCACGCAATCCGGGTTAAAGGACCCTTTGATCCACCCATCCCTGATGAGGAGGAACAGTGGATGGTGAAGCCAGGAAGCAAACCCCTAACAGTAATTAAAAAAAAAAAAGCATTGAATGTATAACTGACAGTATGAAAGGAGCAGTCGTGGTATTGTTTGCTTTGTATGTAATTGTGGTAAAAAGTGTTAATAATTGTGATAAATGTTATCATCCTATCAGATATGGAGGGCGGACGACCAGATCATTTACCTATCATTCCCATGTGAACGGTGCATGCTATAATGTGAGGACTAGAACAATTTGTGAAGAGGGGGGAAAGAAGTATTTGATGATAGGAAATAGGGGGTATATAGGGAGGTTTGGGTACGTTACCTGCCCAAAGGGGGAGAGATGGGTTTGTGTAACCAAGGCAGGACAGTTAGGTTCAACCGAGACAGCAGTACGAACAAAAGAAAAAGGGTGGACCCACGCAATCCGGGTTAAAGGACCCTTTGATCCACCCGTCCCTGATGAGGAGGAACAGTGGATGGTGAAGCCAGGAAGCAAACCCCTAACAGTAATTTTTAAAAAAATTGATGCCAGATGATCTATATCGGTGAGACCAAGCGGAGGCTTGGCGATCGCTTCGCCGAACACCTCCGCTCGGTCCGCAATAACCAACCCGACCTCCCGGTGGCTCAGCACTTCAACTCCCCCACCCATTCCGCATCCGACCTCTCGGTCCTGGGCCTCCTCCACGGCCAGAGTGAGCAACACCGCAAGCTGGAGGAACAGCACCTCATATTCCGCTTGGGGAGTCTGCATCCTTTGGGCTTGAACATTGAATTTTCTCAATTCTGTTAACCCTTGCTGTCTCCTCCCCTTCCCACCTCTCCCTCAGCCCTCGAGCCCTGGCATTCCCTCTATCTCTATCTCCCTCCCCCACCCCAGTCGCACCAGCTTCTCATTTTCACACCACAAACAGCTTACAATGGCTTGTTCCCTTTATCATCGATACTTTTTTGCATATCTTTCATTCATTGTTCCTTATCTCTCCACATCACCGTCTATATCTCTCGTTTCCCTGATCCCTGACCAGTCTGAAGAAGGGTCTCGACCCGAAACGTCGCCTATCTCCTTCGCTCCTTAGATGCTGCTGCACCCGCTGAGTTTCTCCAGCTTTTTGTGTACCCTCGATTCTCCAGCACCTGCAGTTCCTTCTTTAACACAGGACAGTTAGGTTTCCCTTTTCAGATCGTAAAATGGGCAATAGATAAGATGAAGGAGGAAGTAATAAAAGAGTTTACAGAAGTAGTAGTCACTAAGCCTCCCCCTCCCCCACCTACTCAGCCTCAATTGCACCAGACACTGTACGAAGAAATAAAGAAGCAGATTGAGATCCCTGAAGGAGAAAAAAATCCTGTTTGTGGACTTGGCCCTCCGGATAGCTGGAATCCTGAATGTGACTAACTGTTGGGTCTGTGGCGGACCACTGATGAGCTCACGTTGGCTGTGGAGGGGATCCATTATTGAAGTATGGGACCTGATGGAGTGGAACCTGACAGTTGGACAAGACCGAGATCCCCAGGTATGGGTCCTGACAGACGCTCCGGTAGGGACTGAGTGTATCGCTAGGCCCTGGGCAAAGGATGCCGTCCTAGTAGGCAGCAGCCCCTGCCAGCGCATCGTCACCCAATGGCCAAATCAGTCCCGAGTGTGGTGGCCAGAAGAGCCTAAATGGTATCCAACTAAGAAATACGGGAAAAACTGCGCTATCTGGATGAAGACTGATGGAATGGAATCGACTGGACTATGGAACTGCACCGGGAACAACCCTTATCAAGGAATCCCAGTGTAGCGAGACATATGGAACAAGGTTACCTCTAGTGGACCAGCCCCTGAAGGACTGTTATGGATATGCGGATACAAGGCATACTCGGTGTTACCGATAAATTGGAGTGGGACTTGTTTTATTGGACTGGTACAACCTGAATTTTTCCTGTTAAACACCGAAGAAGGCCGGTCGCTAGGAACACCTGTATTTGACGACCTATATCGGAGGAAGAGGAAAATAGACATTGGAGAATGGGAAGATGATGAATGGCCACCAGCAAGAATCATCTCATAGTACGGACCAGCCACTTGGGCACAGGATGGATCCTGGGGCTACCGAACCCCAGTATACATGTTAAACCGGATCATAAGACTGCAGGCAGTATTGGAGGTAATTACCAACCAAACTATTGGGGCACTGGAGATGCTGGCAAAGCAGCAGACACAGATGAGAGCAGCAATATACCAGAACAGGTTAGCCCTAGATTACTTCCTGGCAGAAGAAGGAGGGGTATGCGGGAAATTCAACCTCTCTAATTGCTGTTTAAACATCGATGATAATGGACAGGCAGTGATGGACATATCAGAAGGGATCCGTAAGTTGGCACTTGTTCCAATGCAAAAGTGGAATTCGATTATGGAAACCCGGAGGAACATGGTGGAGAACGGTGGGACTCGTGTTTCTATGGGCAGTGGCTGGACTGATCCTTATCCCCTGTTGCATCCCTTGTTTTAGGGAACATATTACAAGAAGTATCAGTCAGATGCAGGCTGTAGTCATGCCTATGGGAGAGAAAGGGGAAATACAGAGAATAATGATAATGCGGCCAGGGGAGGTCCATGATCTACAGGAAAAGAAGATTAGGACAATGTTATGTCAATTCGAGTTGAGGGAACTTGAAATGGGGGTTTAATCAGTATATGCGTAGCAAAAGAAAAACGGAGGATTGTGAGGGATAAAGTGATTAAACCCCATTAAAGTAAGGAGTTTTAAAGAGAATTCGAACTGATAGGGGCCGGAGAGAGGGTTCTGACACAGCTGTGTCTAAAGGTTACCAGACCCATCCTTGAGTCCTTGAGTAAGAAGTAATAGCATTGTATAGCGGTAGAAGGGAGTGATGTAGAGAGATCCCTATCAGTGGAATGGAGTGATAGATGGGACCCTTGTCACTATAGCTTAGCTTTAGTACTGATATAGGGGAACTGAGAGGGTTCACTAGGAGGTGAGTAAAACTAGGGTAGGTCATGAGCAACTGAGCATGCTTAATAGAATAAATGAATATTACAACACACCCCTGGTCAAGAAACTGCTCATTACCATGAACATGCGATGTATGATGTGGGAGGTACTGGGGGGATGTACCTACAGATTGTGCACCTCAGACCCTGATTGGAGAAGGGTCCGGAGGGGAGGTTGAATGTAAAATTCTGTGTATAAAGGGGGATGACTTCTTTGGCTTCGGTGTGTCTCGACTTGGAGAGGCACCCGGGTCTGCAGATTCGTGAAAAATAAAGAAACTCTTGCTTCCAAGATTTAGTCTTTGAGCAGTGATTGTGAGCACAAAGCGTATCTCACAACTTGAGGGGGAGCAGGTAGTTAATATGGATAAGTGCTGTAAATGATAAATATTGCAGATAATATCTCAACCTAGAGTTTCCTTGTTTCCTCTTACTTTTCCCTGACAAAACAGCTACTATTATTTCTCTTCAAAACAACCATTCCTGGACCTGTTGCCATTGCAAACAACCATGACATGTCTGTTCTTCCTTTCCAAAGTCCTTTAACATTCCCCATCTTCCCTCAACATCTCTGCAGCTCAGCATTTAAGTATCTAGAATTAAATTTATAGCTCTCCACCTGCCGTAAAACATGACCTAATCAAAGTCCGAAAGGACGTCCTGTGCCTGCTGCATTTTCTGTCGTCATTCCTTACACAACTGTATTGTCTATCATCCCGGTAACAAAGATAAATAACGTAGTGTGGCTCAATGACTAACGTCCAGTGGAACTAACATTCACCATCATGCAGTAATTCGAGAGGCTGGTGAGGGCGCACATTAACTCCAGCCTTTCAGCCAGCCTTGATCCACCGCAGTTTGCCCACCGTTGCAATGCGTCCACAGTAGACACCATCTCCCGAGCCCTAAGCCCATCTCTGGAACACTTAGACAACAAGGACTTATGTATTTATCAACACTAGCTCTGCCTTCAACACCATAATTCCATCCAAATTCTTCTCCAAACTCCTAGACCTAGGAATCAGCACACACACCCCTTTGACTTTCGACTTTCAAAGTCCCCTGGGACTTTCTGACCCACATACTTCAATCAGTGAAGATAAGTGATAACACCTCCTCCACAATAATTATCCACACTGCTGCCCAGGAAGGATGCATTCTCAGTCCCTTGTTACACTTCCTAAACACTCACGATTGCATAGCTAAATTCAGCTATAACTCCATCTACAGGTTTGTAGACGACACCAATGTGGGAGCCGGAACATAAAGAATGAAGGCACAGTACAGGAAGGAGATAGAGAACTTAGTATCATGGTGTCAGGATAACAATTACTCTTACAAACTTCAACAGATGCACCATATAAAACTTAGTCAGGTTGCATCATAGCTCGGTTTGGGAACAGCTCTGCCCAAGACTCCAAGAAATTTTGTACGTTGTGGACGTAGCCCCGTCCATCGCACAGACCAGACTTCCCACCATTAATTCCATCTACGCTTCATGCTCCCTTACAAAAGCAGCCAATATTATCAAAGACATTTCCCGCTCCAGTGATTTCCTTCTTCCCCCCCCTGCTCCAATCCGGCAGAAGGTACAGAAGCTTGAAAGCACGCACTACCAGACTCAGGCTTCTGAATAGTCCTTCCATAAGCTAGGGTCACCTTTACCTGTCTCTGGATGTGGAACCGATGTGCTACAATATTAAGAACTATATTCTGCACTCTATATCTTGCTCTTTCCTCTGTCTATTGTATTTGACTTTGACTTGTTTGTACTTATGTATAATATTATCTGATGTGATTGGATAGCATGGCAAACCAAAGTTTTTCACTGTACCTTGGTACACGTTACAATAATAAACCTAAACCTAATTACTTGCAATGTCCATATTTCATTCTATTCAATCCTTGACAGAGCATTTCTAGCAACGGTTTCTCTTTCTGCCAATACAATGATAAGTCTGGAATCCAATACAATCTGTCTTTGCCTCTTCCTCTCTATCAACTTTTGCCAATGTTCACTTTCCCTGTGGACATAGTGAATTATTATGTCCTTTGCCCATTTATCATGCATTCCTTATCTGGAGGACTGTGTTCAATCCTGATCATCACATCCATGGGCACACTGACAGTTAAGAAGATTAGGATCGGATCTGATTGTTGAGGATATGATCATGGAGTCTCCTCACGTTAGCCATTAATTATCCACAGCCATTCATGACCAAAGTATGACTGGACGACAGAGCACCATATAGATCCATTGGTTGTGGCATGGCTTGGCTCTTTATTTATTGTTTTTGCTTTTGAGCATGCATGTAGTTCTATGTATCCATGCCACACTTCTAGCAGAAAGACATGTAGGTCTGAGATGAGGAAAAATGTTTTAACTCAGAGAGTTGTGAATCTGTGGAATTCTCTGCCACAGAAGGTAGTGGAGGTCAATTCATTGGATATATTCAAGAGAGAGATATAGCTCTTAGGGCTAACGGAATCAAGGGATATGGGGAGAAAGCAGGAACGGGGTACTGATTTTGGATGATCAGCCATGATCATATTAAATGGTAGTGCTGGCTCGAAGAGCCGAATGACCTACTCCTGCACCTATTTTCTACGTTTCTATTACTTCTCCTATAAAGAGCCTTCTGATATTTTACCACATTGTAGGTTCTAAATGAACACAGATTAACATCAGTGATTGGGAAACATGGTGGGAGAATTTGCCTCAACAGTATTTGCATTTTTGGTGTTGCATGTCATTCTAAAGGTAAACAACACCAACGCATGGGCACACTTCCAATGGAAAATGTGATGAATACTATTCTAGTAATTTGCATATGCACTACATACAAAGCAGGTAGATTAAGGCACCAGTTATCAAGTAGTTCCAGTTCTGGGGATTGGTATTGGGTTCTTTTTCCTGACCAAAGACTCAATATTTCTCATCAAACAAGGTTCCCTAAACTTGCCAGCCTTGGCCTTCACCCTAACGGGATCATGCTCCTGCGCTTGCTATCTGACTTGAAAGCCTCCCTCTTGCCAATCATCCCCTTAATCTGCACTTTCTCTGCAGTTACACCAAAATATTTTGTACTCTGTTTCCTCTCTCTGTCTATACTACCTGTTGCGCACGTGGATGGTATGATCTGCCGAGATCTACTGCAAAATTGATTTTTATACCGTATGTCTCTATATAAAACACTAATATGCCAAGGAATGCCAAATTGAATTTAACACTGATAAGTATGAGGTTGCAAACCAAGGCAGGATTTATACATTAAATGCTAAAGCTCTGGAAAGTGTTGCAGAACGGAGAGATCTGGGTGTCAAGGTGCATGGTTTCCTGAAAGTGGCGGGTCAGGTGGACAGTGTAGTGGACACTTTGGACACTTGCTTTCATTGGGAAGGGTATTGAGTACAAAAGTTGAGACATCATGATGCAGTAGTACAAGTCCTTGATGAGACCACACTTGGAATACTGTATGCGTTTCTGGTCACCCAGATATGGGAAGTATGCCATTAAGTTGGACCGGATGCAGTAGAGATTTACCAGGATGCTACTCATGCAAAAACGGTTGGATAAGCCAAGATGTTTTATCTTTGGAGTGTAGGAGGCAGAGGGGTAACCTTATCGAGATGTACAAGATTACGAGAGGCATGAATAAGCATGAATAAAGATCTTATAGAAACATATAAAATTCTTAAGGGATTGGACCGGCTAGATGCATGAAAAATGTTCCTGATGTTGGTGGCGTTCAGAACCAGGGGTCACAGTTTAAGAATAAGGGGTAGGCCATTTAGGACTGAGATGAGGAAAAACGTTTTCACCCAGAGTTGTGAATCTGTGGAATTCTCTCCCACAGAAGGCAGTGGAGGCCAATTCACTGGATGTTTTCAAAAGAGAGTTAGATTTAGCTCCGAGGGCTAAAGGAATCAAGGGATATGGAGAAAAAGCAGGGTACTGATTTTTGATGATCAGCCATGATCGTATTGAATGGCAGTGCTGGCTCAAAGGCCCAATGGCCTACTCCCTACACCTATTTTCTATGTTTGTATGAAACTGTATTTTCATCGCAATGAGCTTTTTTTTGAGGGAGGCAACTTAATATCTCCATTTTTTTTGTATGGATTGAGTTTTTCACAGTACCAGGGGCTCGAGTTGCGGGTCTGGAGTGCGAGCTGGGGTTAGGCTGGGTTGACTGGGGGTGCAGAGCTACAGGTGGCAGGAGAGAATGGGGGCGTGTAAGGGGTAAACTGATCGACAGATGCCCGTGCCCTACCATGTGCACCCAGAGCCAGTCTTGGATTTGAAGTGCATTACTGCTTCCAGCTTTTGGTCAAACCTGTCACTTTAGGAGGGAGCACCAGTTTAGAGGAGAGCTGGATCCAACACAAGAAGAATGTCAAGTTGCAAGTGAGACTTGAGGTTGCCTGTGTGCCATTTTTCATGTTGGTGTGGTGCACATGGGATTGTGCAATTTTTTGACTGTGCAACTTTAAAGTGTAATTCAGATATGATTCAGAATTACATGGCACAGAAATGGGACCTTTGGTCTGCCATGTCTATTCTGAACATTTTGTCCATTTACACTAATCCCATTTGCCTGTTTAGGTCTACACCCTTGTCTTCACCTTAAACCCAAGACCTCTTTTTGATACCATGGGAGAAACAAGATTCTGACCATGTATTGTATACCTCTTGTAATTCTGATTGGCCCTATTGGGTCATGCATCAGCCTCCTTTACTCTGGGGGGCAAAAATGAGCCCAGCTTATGCAATCTCTCCCAAACCATAACTGAGTCCTCCAGTGAAGGCAATGTCCTGGTGATTCTTCTCTGCACTCTCTCCAGTGTAACTACATCCTTCCTATAGTATGGTGATCAGAGTTACACACAATTCTCCAAATGTAGTCTAATCAGTTTTTGTAAAGTTACACCATAATGTCAGAACGTGTGTATTATACTCTCTATGAAAGTAATCATATTGTATGCCTCATTAACTGGTCTTTACTCCAAACTCTTTATCCCATTGCATTTAAGAACTTTTTTTTGCCTACCTTTCATCCCCTCTTTGTTCTCCCACCCTACATTCACTATTCTGATTGATTGAGGAATAAATGAATATTTTGATTTTACCACATTTTTTCATATATATCCATGCTTGGAGATGATTGCAAAATAAAGTTGTTGCTCATTTGTGCTTAACAAAACAGAGTTCAAGGTTCGGTGCCTTCACCAGCTAATCTGTCAGGATAACACATTTGTTTGCAATTGCTTTTGGTTTGGGTTAACAGACATGAATTGCAAAATTAATTGAGATAAGCGTGTTTATGTAAGTGTGCCATAACTTCTTTCAAGATTAAACTTATCATTGACAAGCCATTCTCGTATGAATTTGTAAATATACGGCAGATTTAGAAGGATCATATCTGCAGGAAGGAACTGCAGATACTGGTTTGTGTCTTTCCTGTATACAACTGATGACTGGTCTTAAGCTTTACAACTATTTTACATGATTGATTCCCAACTCATACACGTAATGAGTAGATTTCAAGTGACAAAGTAAAATGCTGTCAGAATATTGATGTTAATAAATCTTTTGCTGATGGCATTTTAGATTGGTAAAAATGAAGTCTTCGTATTGTTTGATGGAAATTATCCTTTGGTTCAAGCATTGCATTGATGTGAGTGTGAAAGTAGGACATTTGACCTGACTGCTGAATTATTGAAATGACTTTTACATCTAGTATCTTTCAGCAGATTATAGTTTTAATTTCAACATGATCAATGTGAAAAGGGTGCAAGTAAATAAATAGCTGCACGATGCCTGAACTATTTCTTAACAACTGGGGGTAAGGTATTGAAATGGATAGATAACTGGTTGGCAGACAGGGAACAAAGAGTAGGAATTAACGGGTCCTTTTCAGAATGGAAGGCAGTGACTAGTGGGGTGCCGCAAGGCTCAGTGCTGGGACCCCAGTTATTTACAATATATATTAACGATTTAGACAAAGGAATTAAATGTAGCATCTCCAAGTTTGCTGATGACACAAAGCTGGGTGGCAGTGTGAGCTGCAAGGAGGATGCTACAAGGCTGCAGAGTGACTTGGTTAGGTTGGGTGACTGGGCAGATGCATGGCAGATGCAGTATAATGGGGATAAATGTGAGGTTATCCACTTTGGTGACAAAAACAGGAAGGCAGATTATTATCTGAATAGTGTCAGATTAGGAAAAGGGGAGGTGCAATGTGACCTGGGTGTGCTTGTACATTAGTCACTGACAGTAAGCATGCAGGTACAGCAGGCAGTGAAGAAAGCTCATGGCATGTCTCGCCTTCATTGCGAGATGTTTGAGTTTGGGAGCAAGGAGGTCCTACTGCAGTTGTACAGAGCCCTGGTGAGACCGCACCTGGATTATTGTGTGCAATTTTGGTCTCTTAATTTGAGGGAGGACATTCTTTCAATCGAGGGAGTGCAGCATAGGCTCACCAGGTTAATTCCTGGGATGGTGGAACTGACATATGATGAAACAATGGATCAAATGGGCTTGTATTCACTTGAATTTAGAGAGGCTAGATGCAGGAAAAATGTTCCCGATGTTGGGGGAGTTCAGAACCAGGGGTCACAGTTTAAGAATAAGGGGTAGGCCACTTAGGACTGAGACGAGGAAAAACTTTTTTACCCAGAGTTGTGAATCTGTGGAATTCTCTGCCATAGAAGGCAGTGGAGGACAATTCACTGGATGTTTTCAAGAGTTAGATTTAGCTCTTAGGGCTAACGGAATCAAGGGATATTGGGAAAAAGCAGGAATGGGGTACTGATTTTGGATAATCATCCATGATCATATTGGATGGCGGTGCTGGCTCAAAGGGCAGAATGGCCTACTCCAGCACCTATTTTCTATGTTTCTAAGTGAACATAGCCTTGGGGTGGAAGATTGCAACTTTCACGTGGTCCGCCCTGTTTTGACTAATGCAATCAACTCGACATGCACAAACGGAAGATCAAATAGAACAAGTTGTCCAACAACTTTAGGCTGTGCACGCCACACGAAAGAAGAACACAGCCTTTTCCCCAGGGTAGAGGATTCTAAAGCGAGAGGACATATGCTTAAGGTGAGAGGGGGGCAATTAAGGAGGGACCAAAAGGTCAACTTTTTCGGAAAGTAGTCCATATCTGGAATGAGCAGCCAGAGGAAGCTATAGAAGTGGATACAATAACAACCTTTAAAAGATAAGTGGACAGAGATATGGATAGGAACAGCTTAGAAGGCAAAGGACAAAATGCAGGCAAATAGGACTAGTCCAGTATGCCAACTTTGTCAGCATGGACAGGTGGGCTGAAGGGCCTCTTTCCATGCTGTTTAGGCATGAAGCACTTCATGATGGTGGATGTCAAAGACACTGCATGGTAGTCATTAAGACACACAACCTTACTTTTCTGTTTTTTTTTGTTTAAATGCCGCACTCCAGTACATCACAAACCTGGAGGCAGACAAATCGTGAACAATGGCCTCACCATCCACGAAGAGGACCAAGAGCTAGTTTTGTTAATTGTTACATAATTTATCTTTCTGATGGTACCGTTTTTGGCATGTTCCTACAAATTCCCAATGCTTCACATATATATATATAGGGCTTGGTCTGGGCTGGAACTGAAGAACCTTTTTGTTGGTTTAGAAATCTATCCTGAAACAAGTTGCTTCTACAAAAGGCCTCTCTTTATTCCAAGAAATTCAGTGAAGGAATTTATTCCATTGGCATGTTGTGAATCTTTGGAATTTTCTACCCCAGAGGTCTGCAGATGCTCAATGATTGAATACGTTCAAGGCCGAGACTGATAGATTTTTGGAATCTAGCAGAATGAATAAATATAGGGATAAGACTGGAAAGTGTTGAGATTGAAGATCATTCCTGTTTAGTTTGCCAACATTTTACTTCAAAGGAATGGTGCAGATTTTGGTGCAGTGGTCGAGGGTGGGGATTGCAAGATTTACAACTAATCTCAAAATCATAGACTTTTGGTCTGTTGTCCCAGACCCATTCAGTCTGGAACCAGTCTGGAACTTGATCCTTGCCTGTGAGGGTAATTATCTCAATGAACCAGAGTCCCATTTTGGTATCATATGAAATTGGTTGTTTTCCTGCCCATCTCTCCTCGCTCTCAATGCCCCATGCCATTCCCCTTATTATCTATTGGAACATTTCCGTAGATGTAAAGTTTGGAATATCATACATTAAAATGTCACTATATTTACAGCTACTATTTTTGGAACCCTGTCTGAAAGCTGTCGGTTGCAGGAGTTTGAACAGCTTTAAGGGCCTGTCCCACTTAGGAGATTTTTCAGAGGACTGCCAGCGACTTGCAAGTTCTTGGCTCTTGCCTGAAAAACCGGGAACTGGAACGGAGACTGGCAGAGTGGAACACACACACATACACACACACACACACAAACACATCGCAAAGGCAGGGGCCAGGGTAAGCGGGAGAGCGCTGTCTAAAATTCACACGGTGCAAAGCCAAGATGATAAGACACACACCGCGTTGAACAGGAAGGTTAAGACAGTGAGCACAGTGTACGGTAAGTCTTTTAAAAGAAGGGGGGGTGGGGGGTGAGGGAAGAAAGGGAGTGAGAAGGGGGGAGAAGGAATGGAGACAACTTTTAAGAAACCAGACAACTTTTAATAAGCCAGAGATACACAGCTGTGAAGTTTGGCAGGCATTTAACATTGCCAGTCGGTTATTCTTGGTTCTGAAAACTCGTGCTTACGTTTTTTTTCCCCTATGAGCCAATGAAAATGACCGGTCAGCAAAGGCGATTAACTAAAACTACCCACGACTACGTCGACTATCCACAACTACGCGGCAACCCCGCTACCACTGTGCCGACGACTACAGGGCCATATCGATTTTCTCCATGGTGACCAATTTTTGGTCACAGAAAATTTTTCAACATGTTGAAAAATTTGCGGCAACCATACTGAGGCCGCGACTAGTTCCCAGAATGCGGGAACTCCTCGCGACCATGAAGGAGACTCACCAGAGATCACCAGCGAACATGTGGTGATCATGAGGCGAGCGCAGAGTCTCCTGCACTCGCCTGAAAAGTCACCTAAGTGGGACAGGCCCTTTAGTTTCCGCAATTTCTAAAGTATTTTGCTTTTGAGGCAAAATATATTCAACGTTTTCTGGAAGTTCAGAGAAAAGCCAGTGAGGTGTTCCTTGCAGTGTGGAAGCATGACGCATTCTAGACGCCAGATACCAACGCATCGTATCTCTCGTTCCACCCTTGGATTTGCCATGTGTGCAGGGTGGATCTGAACTGTGGGATTCGATACACTTTGGCTTTACCTCGTTCAAAGTCAAGTCAAGTCAAGTCAATTTTATTTCTATAGCACATTTAAAAACAACTCTCATTGACCAAAGTGCTTTACATTGGGGCAGGTACTAACGTGCTACAAACAGTGGTACATAGATCAACAATACAAACAGAGATACATACATACAGCGCTCCCTCAGAGGACCTCAAGAAAGGCTTGAGAGTAGAAATAAGTTTTAAGTCTAGACTTAAAAGAGTTGATGGAGGGGGCAGTTCTGATGGGAAGAGGGATGCTGTTCCACAGTCTAGGAGCTGCAACCGCAAAAGCAAAACTGCAGCGTCGGGAATTATCTCATTCATCAGAATCTGTTCAGTGACCAACATGGAAGAGGCACGGAAGGTCTTTTTAAAACTTTAATTCATATTATTGTTTGAATTAATTTTCACTAGAACAATATTGTAACGTGAACTATTAATGGACCATCAATGTAGTCTAAGATCTAGTGCCTTTGCAGTTTGGTCAAGTCAGTGATGTCCTGGGGTCAGACCGAGGTATGCAGCTACAGAAAGTAAATGCAGACATCACTATCAAGCCTGATAGCTTTAGGTTTCTTACTGTCATTGAATCTTTTCTATTTCACCATGTTCTGCAGTGAAGAGAGAAAATGCATTGTTATTGTTTCAGCTTCTTCCTGAATTCTCATTATTTCTACTGCTGATCCCTTTCATTCTGAAGTCTAGTGAATACAAACCTAGTCTTAAACACGTTGACCAAGAGGGCAGAAACTTTGAAAATGTGGACCAGTATGAAGGTCTCCACTTCAGTTGGCAGCCTATCATTTAAATGGGGTTATATTGTGAAGATTTGATGTGTGAGGAGAGTTGGTGATGTGGTACACCAATCACTGAGTGCCAACGTGTAGATGCAACAAGCAGTTAAGCTGACACAAGTATGTTGGCTTTCATAGCATGAGGATGTATGTAAAAGAGCAATGATATTTTCCTACAATTACACCCGCCTTCCAGTATGTGCAGTCAATCACTTATGTCAAAGTTCATTCCCATCATCCAAGGAGTCAGTCTGGTGAACCTCCTCAACATTCCCACCATGGGGAAGTACATGTTACTTGATGAGGAAACCAAAACTGCACGTACCACATGACTGTGGCCTGCGGACAAGTGTGGGAAGATAGTTTTACCTCTTTAATAGACTGTCTTTCTGTTTTCCCCACTGAAGGGGATAACTTCACATTAATCCATATTATTTTTTTAAATCTGCTGCGATTTATCCCATTCGTTCAGTCTGTCTAAATCATCTCAAAGTCCCTTTGCGTCCTCCTCATAATTCGCAACATCGCCTATGTTAGCATGCTTGGCATAATACAAAAGGTTGTATTCTGTTTCCAAATCACTGATATATTTGTTATGAATAGTTCAGTCCCAGGTATTGAGCCCTATGGTAGCGCACATCTGCTACCCCTAAAGACCCATGAAATTTCTTCCAGAAATTCATGTTAATTTTGCCGGGTACAGTTGATACTTTTCTTCTGAGCTGTCATAATAGCCCCTGGTCTTTTCCCCACAATCGATGTTAGGCTGATGTTACGATGTTGCTATAGATACCTTATTTGATACTCTGCAAAATATTGAATTACCTTTACGACAGGCTCCTAACTACAGCAAAACATCTCATTCTTTGACTGCAGTTAGGAGCCCGTTAAGCACTGAAACCCATATATTATGTGCTTTGTTTGTCTTATGTCTGACCATACTCGTTTTGCTTCCTGTTCATTGCTATTCCCTCCTTTATTTTCAGAGCTATTCCCCCTCATCTTCCATTATACCTGACTCTCCCAAGAAAAAGGAATTCTGTAATGTTGTTGGCAAAGAGCTTTAACGATAAAGCCAAAATATGAAGGTAACACCAATAAACTTAATAACAAGCAAGTTGACCCTTTTCACAAGGACAACAGAGGAGAGCTGGCAATAAGGTGTGACCTACAAGTAGAGAGAAGAAACAATTAGTTTCATTCCCAAACAGGGGTGGGAGATTGCAACCTTCACGTGGTCCGCCCTGTTTCCACTAATGCAATCAACTCGACTTGCACAAAGGGAAGATCAAATAGAACAAGTTGTCCTACAACTTTAGGCTGTGCGCGCCACACGAAATAAGAAGATTCCCAAACAGAAATCCAAAGGAGGTCAGGTCTTGGTTTCGAGTTGAAATAGAAAATTCTAAATGGTTTATAGAAAGTGTATGCATGATTTAAGCTCCAAAGAGAAAAAAAAAATGCACTTGACCTACAAGGCCAGCCAGTGAAGCTATATTTTATTCACTTACAAGGATATTGTAAAATGCTTTTGTTATATTTTCTACCTAATAAAGGATTTTAAGAAATAAGTTAAGATTTACTGTAAGTTGTTACTTTGTTCATGCATGTACATGTGTAAAATAAAATCATATTTATCTCATCTAATAGAGAGTTTTTCATTCTGCCTTTTAAAAGACTGGGCAAATACATACAGGAACGAGATTACATTATCCAGTTTTGATAGCATTCATTGTTACAGCTTGGGGATATGCTATCATATGACTAGCTGGCTGCATTCCAAGAAAAACCACTGACCTCATAAAGACTTGCAGGACAGCACAATAACATTAGACTTTAAAAAATATCCCAAAACCTATAATTCAAATCCAAGGAAAAATAAATAATTGGCAGAGCTCACGTGTAAAACACAGAGTGCTGGAATGACTCAGTGGGGTGGGCCCCATCTCTGGACTGCATAGATAGGCAACGCCTCTGAGTCTGAAGAAGGTTTCCAACCCAAAACATTGCCGGTCCACCATGTCCCCCCCAGATGCTGCCTGACCTGCTGAGTTACTCCAGCTCTTTGTCTTTTACTCAAAATTTCAGCGTCTGTAGTTGCTTCTCTCATTTTAATTATCTTGTTTTGCTTTTCATGCTGTCATGCTTTTACATGTTGTGCACAGAAATACTTGTCCTACGCAATGCAACAGGTGCCGCTTTGACCCCCTCTCACACAGCAATAACATTGGTTTAGTTTAGTTTATTGTCACATGCACCGAGGTTGCGCGCTAACCAGTGAGCAGAAAGACCGCACATGACTACAATCTCTCTATTTACAGTGTGTAGATACATGATAAGGGAACAACACTTAGTGCATGATAAAGCCAGCAAAGTCCGGTCAAGGAGAGTCCGAGGGACATCGGAGGTAGATAGCCTGATAGCAGCTGGGAAGAAACTGTCCCTGAATCTGGTGGTGTGTGTTTTCACACTTCTGTACCTTTTGCCTGATGGGAGAGGGGAGAAGAGGGAGTGGTCAGGGTGCGACTGGTCCTCCGTTATGCTGCTGGCCTTGCCGAGCCACAATTCGCTGCAATTTCTTACGGTCTTGGATGGAGCTGTTCCCAAACCAAGCTGTGATGCATCCTGATAAAATACTATGGTTTCAATATGCTTTCAATAAAATGTTTCTACTCCCTTATCAATCTGAACCCCACAGGCCTGCCTAAGACTCCTCAATCTTATTTGGCTCAACGGTAAACATGCTACATAAGCATGCCAATGAGAAACTTTCACACTCCCAATCAAACAATGAAACAAAATATTCATTTTCAATGCACTTCGGAAATAAATGACAAGTAAACCATCTAATTAATCACACGTCAGAAAAAAACTGTGAATAACTATGACCAAGTTTTTGAGTACCTACTCTAAAATTTTGTTTGATACCATTCCTTTAAGGCACCATGTGCCATTTTGTAACATTAGAGGAGCTTTGGTTAATATTTAGGAAAAAATCTAAATGTAACATATAACTTTTTATTAATAAGACTTTCATGATATATCATCTTGAAAAGAGTAAGCACAGAGGCAAATATTAAGTTTTCAGCAATAAAGTGAATGTCACTAACAGAATCACTCAATGCTTAATTCTTTCTGAATGCTTTATACGGCATCTTGTGGCATCAACATGCAACTCAGTATTGTTTTTGCAGCAACTAAACTGAGGAAGTCTAGGGCGTCATGACTCACAAAAATAATTAGTTTTGAGCACAAAAAAAGCATTGTAAACCTATTAAACCATTGGCATTAAAAAATAATTGAACTTTGTTGCATTAGGGAACGATACTCAGGATGAAACAATGGTGATGGAGTGGGTCAATGATGGCACTGCCACCTAGTGTAGGAGGATTGATAGACTCGTATATTAAAGGAGGTAGTCAGTACAAATTAACATCATTTAAAAGATCACAGGACTTCTTGATTGTTTTCCTGTCTAGAACCCAACCTTGGGAAGCATATTCATCATTCAAAATGACTGCTCTATCTCTTAAGAGTTAGTACTCGTAAATTGAAACTGACTCAAAGCAATTTAGCACAAATTAAGATAAAAAGCATCCAGGGCAATTAGGCTTCAACCCCCAAATTCTACTCGGAATGAAAATCAAAAGAACTGCAGATGCGGGAAATCTGAAACAAAACGGAAATTTATTGTAGGCCTGAAAGATTGTTTCTCTTTCCATTGATGCAGCTTTGCATTTCTGTTTGTGCTTCTACCGTATGTGTGAGGGGAGCTTTCAAACACAGCTTCTAAGGTTGTGATGGAAGAAACAAAAGCATCTCGGGCTAACACACATATCTGACATTTCTGTTAACAGACTCTGAGCTGAGCTGTCCAACACTAGCACAAATGATGAGACAGGGGCCACGGAACGTTTTTGAAAGTGGGGGGGCTGAACGATCACTGATCACCGGCCTCGGGGGTACCCGGTTAGGGGGTGGAGTGACCGAGCGGGTGGAGGTTGTGAGAGGGTGGCACAATTATTATTTTTTGTTGTTGCTTAACCTCCAAAAACTGGGGGATTATACAGGCCATCCCCCAACTCTCCGGCCGACTTTCTCTCTCTCAGCCAATACTCTCTCTCTCTCTCTCTCTCACTCTCTCCCTTCCACTCGGCGGCTAATCACAGCGCTTCGTTCACTGCCCCATATCTCGACCAAAGATCCTACAGCGAGCAAGATAGTCCACTCGTAGTACGGTCATGGGCAGATTCATGGGTAATTTTTGGCCCCATTTCCGTAACCGGCTTCCGTCTCCGCACCAAAGATCCCATAGCAGAGCAAAGATAACTAGTGCGGGGACAGAAGCCGGTTACGGAAACATCCTCGTAAAAATAAAAGTTTTTTGGTAAAAATCTTCTCCTCATTTTCAGAATTTATGATTTATGATTTATTTACACAAACTTTTTCCCCCGCAACGATGATTACACTGCGAGTCGGGTCGGGTCGGGTCGTGTTACTGAAATGGATGAAAAAAAGGCCCACGTTCCGCTCCGTTGCGTACTACACGTCAGCCCATTGCATTTAGCAGGAGTGGTCTATCTTGCTCCGTTATGGGATCTTTGATCTCGACTATGAACCACGCTGTGATTGAGCGGCCATTGGGCGGAGGGGAGGGAGGGTTTTGGGGGGCAGTCGGTTTCCGCCATGGCTGGTGGTGGTTTTGTCGCGCTCACTGTGCGCTTGTTCTGAGATTCTGGATGTCAGAGGTCCTCAGAAGAAGAGAAAAATACGCCTGAGGGCCGGATAATTCCGGGTTATGAAGCATGTCTCACCAATAAAGTGGTGGGGCTGCAGTCGTCCCCCCCCCACGGTTCCGCGGCCAATGTAAGAGAACTTCCAATATGAATTATGCCCAAAACCAATTACCTTTGTGTATTTTGCAATCTTTGGTATAGTTCAAGATTCAGGTTCCTTAAATTAGACGCCACCCACACAGAAGTTTAAACAAAAACTTATTTGGTTCCAGAACTAACATGAAGAACCTGCCTTCAAAGCAAGTCTGGTTTGTTTTAAATATCAGAGGTCCTGCCTTTCCAAGCATATTCTTTGAAGAAAGGAGGCCTCTATGAACTTTAGAATTGTATACTAAGAAGATTTCTTAACTTTGAGTGGGAGCAGCAGATGCTGAGACACAGTGATGCATTCAGGTTGCCCTTTTTCTGGTTCTTCTAAAGACAGCCTGACAGAAGCAAAGCTGGGAGAGAGGGGCCTGTCCCACTTAGGCAATTTTTCAGCGGACTGAAAAACCGGCGACTGTCAAGTTGCGGCAGTCGACTGAAAAACCGGGAACTGGAACGGCGACTGTCAGAGTGGAACGCACGCACACACACGCACACACACACACAAACACATCGCATAGGCGGGGTCCAGGGCAAGCGGGGAAGCACTGTCTGAACTTCACACGGTATAAAGCCAAGGTGATACAGATACACACCACAATGAACAGGAAGGTTGGCGCTGTAATTCAGACGGCTAGCACAGTGTACCGCAAGTCCTTTAAAAGAGGGGAGAGGGAGGGGGAAGGGGTGGAGAACAAGTGGTGACAACTTTTAAGAAGCCAGGCAACTTTTAATAAGCCAGAGATACA